>JAWNOM010000038.1:9815000-10347500 GCA_035045965.1 Drosophila aldrichi
TCTTCATTAGTTGTTAATGCCGAAAGAGAAATCTTTAAATTTGAAAAATTTAAAAATATACATACATATATAACATATGTATGTGTATGTATGTACATATATAGAATATTATGCATATGTAGATATGTATATGTATATGAGTACATATGTATACGTACATGAATTAATTCTTGATTTGATTAAGTCTACATACATATATACATAATTTTAGTTGAAAATTAGTGGCGTTTGAAGTCCTCTACTAATTTAATTCAATGAAACTCTCAGTTGGAGCATACTTCAAATACGTGAACTAAAGCCTAATATTTTAATTTTATTGTTAGATAAGAACTATTTAATTAGACGGCGTGCAGCCATAAGCTAGGCAAGTTTTTTTTTTTTTTTTTTTTTTTTTTAATATCAGATAAAGTGTGAATACACTGGAAATTCATTGGCAAACCATAAAATTGCAGAAATATAGGACAAGTGGGTTATACAGAGCTACATATATAATTATATATGACGTATATAATATACTCGTATTTCCACACTATTAAAATATAATATACATATGTCTACCGTATGCCACACTCTTAATAGTTAAATTAAGCAGAGCTTCCATTGAAAAACGCTTAATAGTCTCTTTAAGTATTTAATACATGTCGCTGAAGGTATTTACATAATTCGAAATGATTATTCAAAATAGATCTTACAGCATTATTTCACGGGGATATAGTAAATGACTTATTTAATAGTAGATATGAACGCAAGCAAAGCTCTTAACAAATTAAATTTTCACAAAATGAAAAGCTAAAATAAAAAAAGAAAACCAAATGTGTGATCATGTGAGGGCAGATGATGGAGGAGGACACGTCAGACTACTTCTCTTTGGCTGCTTGGAGTTTGCGGGGCTTGGGCTCTGGCGGATCGATCAGATTGCCATGACGCACCACGTCGATGTGGCCCAGGCGAATCATTTTCTCCTCCCAAATTGAAATGTTTTTTCTGCAAAAGCAAATGAAATGATTAGTGAAGGCATTGACTTTTGACCTTTGGCTAGATTGATATAAATACTTGTACTGATCAAGCTCTTTGCGCGATTCGCTCAGATAGACAGCCTTCTCCTCGTCCGAGAGACGCGTCCATTTGGCAGTTGCCTTCTGATGCCATTCGCGGTACGTTTGATTCTCTGTTTGTGGCGTATTCGTGCGCTCGATGGCAATGAAACGAAGGAATGCGGAGGCCGGTTTCTTGGGTCGTCCCAACTCCTTGACACGTTTGCGCAGCTGTTTACGTTCTTTGGCATCGCTGATGTCTTGTTTCAACTGCTTCAGTTCGGCACGTTGCTCCTCGGTTAGCGTGGCGTCATACTTAGTGCGTTGCTCTAGATAGAGCTCCTGATCCCTTTTATACTCCGATTGCAAGCGCTCCTTCAGCTTTGGATCAGCATCCATCCAATTCTTGGATAGCTGTCGTACCACCTCAACTGTACTTATGTTTGGATTTTTGGCCAGCATCTTGGGTCGCATTTCGCGCATGAAGCGAAAATATGGCGTCAGCGGTTTCTTTGGCCTGGGCGGCAGACCGATTTGCTCCTCCAGCGTCTTGGAGTGAAGCGCTGAGCTGTTGCTCAGGCTAGCAGCGGCCAATGGTCTGTTTGGTTTTGGCGTAGGTGTGAAATTGTCATTGTTGATTTGATTTGTATGATCAGTGACTGGATTTTTGGCTACAACTTGCCTGACTTTGCTTATTAGCGACCCGAAGATGGAGCCTCGTGACAGCAGCGTCGTTGTGTAGATCATTTTGTAATTGGTTGTGTCTGTTAGTTGAGTTCTTAAATATTTCTACTTTTACGTTGTTCTCACAGCTTGTGCATTAATAACTTGTTGAATTTACAAACTAGAATAAGTTTACGTAAAAAATGCGGCTTTTTTCTAGAGTTGCTTTGATTTGCCCAGCTGTCTGCTATCGTTCATGCTATCGATAATAAACCGAAAATAAATAAAATACTATTACTATTAATATTTCTTATCGATGGGTAGAAAATTAAATGCATAGGTGGCGCCACTCACATTTACAACTCTGTGGTCTTGCCATACAGAGCGCGCTGTCAGCTTTGCAACCCTGCTGTGTGCGAATGCGACGGCAATAGATGTGGAAGCAGTGTAACTATAGATATCAGTAAAAGTGCGCCAACATTTGAATTGATGTCGATTGAAATTCAGTTTATTAAATTAATTTTGACTCAATTGCTTAAATAGTCTGCAAAGTAGCTGTTAGTTGTTAGCACTGAATCAATGCTTATTGTTTATGAAATATTAGCAGCTGTTTATGTATATAATCAAGTTCAATTTAATATCCTGCATTTATAATTTCATGGCCAAAACCGGATATTGAAACGTTTTTCGCTCCACTGCACTCGCGCTGCAGTGTTGTGTGTTGTTGTGTGGCTCATGACAATTTGTCGCCAGCAATTGTTGTTCACTGTCAGTTGTTAATGCGGCTGTTGGTCTGATTATTTGTGGTTCGCTGTGGGCCAATTTACTCATTGGCATACTCCACATAGCCCGTCAACGCTGTCGCACCAAAACTATTTCACTGCTCATTTTCCCAACCGACCCGATCACAGTTTTATGGGAATGCATATGGACAGATATAAGATATATGTCTGTATTCACTTTCCCGACTTCCGTCAAGTGCGCTTAGCCAAGCCCAGTTGATTCGGCCAACTCCCAGTCGCCGCACGTTATGTAACGGCCTGGCGAATTGCTGTTTTACTTCTTCTGGTCAAACAATTTTTGGTTGGCCCTCGTTGCGCCAAGGCGCGACTCTGTTTATATATACATATATGCATGTGTGTGTGTGTGTGTGTGTGCACATTTGTCCGTGTGTTTGTTTGGTTGATTGTGCAAGCAACTGACACAAATTCTTTGTGGCCGTTGGCAAATTTTGCAATTTGGGCTGTGTTTGGCTATTTCGCGCGATAAAGGAAAGAAACAACTGAAAAGCAAACGCCGAACAAATAACGAGTTTCGATTCGCCCAGGCAGGCAATCATTGAATGCGGCGGCTGCATTTAAATTTTGCACATGAGTCGGTTTACTTGACTTGCTACCGTTTCCTCAGTGAATGTGAACGTGCTTTGGGTCGTCCGCTGGCAATGACAGCAGCTACCCGAACCAGGCAAGACATCGCATTGTCGTTTGGCCAGCCGGCAAAACGTTTGCTTAGCTCATATCAAATGCTCTCCAGAGCAAACGTAGGCAATCAAATTGAACAACGAACAAATGACAAAAACAAAAACAATAACAACAACAAAAACAACAACAGAAACAGAAATAAATACAAATACAAATATAAATACAAATACATTGTGTGCGCTGCTGCTGAACTTTCTTTTTATGTGCCACTTTTAGCTGTGGCCAAACACTCGGTCTTCAGTGTTCAGTCTGCGGTCTGCGGTCTCTTGGCCACGTTTTGTAAGACGCCTCATTGATTTTCATTTGCACCAGCTGCGACGTCAGTTTCAGCCATAATTGTTGCAATTTCGATGAGGTAACCGCGAGAGAGTCTCTGCCTTCTAGACGAGGCCCAGCACGATTAGGGTGGACCCAAACGGCGCTGACTGAGCTTCTGTTTTACCAATTGCTTTGTCTTGGGCATTGTTTGATTTTGGTTTTTCTTTTGTTTTATTTTAGCCATTTGCATATCAATTAAAGCCCACTGCAAACGGAAAATTAATATTCAAACAAAGCTACAGCGCGGCGTCTGCAAACGCTTTCACTCGACTTTTCGATGCGCTGCTCTCAATTAGCATAACTGCAGCGTTACATAACTGCGGGTACTTCGATTTCTGATTTGACACGCCATCCACTCCAATCAATCCCATCAATCCCAGATGAGAGAGCGAGTGAGAGAGAGAGAGAGAGAGAGACTCATGCATAGCATGCGATTTTCTAATTTCGCCCGCGGCCCGGCACGTTGACGGAAATGTGTGAATTAAGATATATATGTACATATATGTCTGTATGTATATACATATATCTAAATCCATCTATCTATCATCGCCATATGTACTTTTTTTCTGTGAAAAGTTTTCACCAGCTTACCAAATTGCTGTTAAATGAATTAACGTAAAATATATAGGGTTCATTGCGGTTCAATTTCGCTTCGCATCGTGCATCGTGCAGAAGTCAAGTCATCTTTGGGCCAACGTTTGATAAGCGTCTTTAGAGGTTCATCAGAGTTCATCATCCGCTGCTCTTATTGGCTTAGTTGTTGTTGCTGTTACTAATTTGACACTAAGTCCATAGTCATTGGCGCCCTAAGCGCATTGCCCGTAGCTATGTAACGGCTCCGAGCTCTGCTCTTAATGAAGTGCCACAAAATGCCCATTGTTAAATGGCGGCACAGTGGGCGTACGCATCTGTGAGCGGCTACTGGAATTGAGCAACTAAGTGAATGCATTCAATTTGAATGAAAATATAATTAATTAAACATTATTGATGGACTGTGAGCGAGTTTGTTGCCCAAGTCTTTTGTTTTGTTTGTTGATTTATAGGTGCATTGTTGTTAATTTATATTAAGAATTTGATTTCGTGTTTTAAATTGAAACTGAAATTGTTTTTTTTTTTTTTTTCGTGGCAAGTTCGTTGGCTTTGCAACTGCAATGCAAGAGCTTTGGTCTCAGCTGCTCAGCTGCTCAGCTGCAACAGTTGCATTGCTTATTACAACAGCTGGCAACACTCTCCAATGCGCACTCTCTCTCTCTCATTCGCTTTGTCTGTCTCTTGCTTCGCTCCCTATGCCGTTTTGGCAGCTCTTGTGTGTTGTGCGCGCTGCGGCTGCTTTCAGTTTCGTTTTGAACTTCGGCGCGTTTGGCAGACAGCAGAAGCAGCAGCAGCAGCAAATCACTTGTCAAGCAAACAGCGTAAAGACAAGTAGACAGATTAATAAGCAAACACTTGTGCATTATGTGCGTGAAGTTATAAACTCAATTACGTGATTTGCCTGCCGTTGCCGTTGAGCTGTCGTTGCCTTCACGCTATTGAGCAGCGTCGCAATCGTCTGAGCACACCTTGTCATCAGTGCCGCGTGCTAAAGACAGCTGTTAGAGCTGTCAGAAGTATCTAAGCAACAACAGCAGCAGCAGCAACAACAACAGCAACATTAGCAACTTACAAATTCGTTTCGAGCATGAAGTTCGTTGCCTAAGTCATTTGTATCCATCTGCACAGTGCAAACGCGCGCGAATCTCTCATCACACACAATAAGCGTAACAAAAGAGTGTGCGTGCGTGTGTGTGTGTATATGTGTGTGCGTGTATATGGATTGAAATAAACACGATCAGAGCAGAGTCCAAAAACCCGTTGTGCAAGTATTTCTAGCAGCCACTGACAAAGAGCCGGCTCCTTCCCACCTAACGTATCGTCAGAGAGCCATCGCAGCATCCATAATGGCGCCCAAGAAAGAGTCAACCTTGAGCCAACAGCAGCAGCACCAGCACCAGCAGCAGCAACAGCAGCTGCCAGCTCTAGACTTTGAAAGGATAAAACGCCACTTCAGCTGGTCGGATCCGAGTGCCATGTGAGTCACATTTTGTTTATATTTAATCTCGGTGGCCAACTTAATGGTCCACAAGTTACAAGCCAAAGCCACAAAACGGAACTCAATGCAAAACCAATTTAATTGCCGTGTGCGAAGCGAACAGCAAAAACACACGCAGAAATGAAGATAAAGAGCGACATAAAGCGAACAACAAGCAGATGGAATCAGCGCTCGTCTCTTATGGTTTTTTTTATTGTAGTTGTTGTAGTTGTTGTTGTTGTTGTTGTGTTGGCCCAGTCTTTTGTTTATCTCACGGGCAACAGGCAACAGATACATATATGAACATACATTCGTACATCGTAGAGCCATATAAAAAGCGGTTGACTTTGAGCACGTGTTGGAAGCGAGAATCAAAAAGTTAATTTCGTGGCTTGTTGAATTCCAAAATGTTTCCGCTTTAATCAATTGCGGCGATGTTAATTGAGTTGAAAATATAAACAAAATGTGATATGAGAGATATAAAAAAGAATACGAACAACAGAAAGCGGAATATATGTTAAAGTTTTATTAGTTAGAACAGACTTAGAATCTGACTGAAGATCTTATATCTTATCTTATACTATTATTAAATAAATATAATATATTGAGTATCTAGACTTTGATTTACTTAGGGCTACTTAAACTGAAGCTTCTTGTGCCATAAAGGATGGCCTTTCAACAAAAGAAGCGAAACAGTAAATTATTCTGCTGCTTATATATATATATTAAAGACTGCAATTTACTCTACGACCTAAAATTATATATTAACTGGTTTTTAACAGCGCATTAGCCGATGATTATCTACTCTACAGAGAGCTGTGAACGGCCAGGCTAAGATCTTTATTATTATAATCATAAGTTTAAAATAATTTAATAAATATCATATTTGACATTTTTAACATCATAAATAAATTCTTGAAATATATTTATAAAACTTAATAGTTAACAAACAAAAATAAAAATTGCAAATATATTATATGTTTTGTGTATTTTTATTTTATAGTATATTAGATAGGTTTTTAGTAAAATTAATTATAGATCATATATATAAATTAGCGACTTGGAAGATTTAAATGTATGCAAAATTCTAGCATTAGTTTTGCGTTAGCCTTAACTTCGACTTTAATTAATGGAAGGAAAAAAAAACAAATTTTGCATTATATATATTTTTAGACCAATTAGTATTTATTGTGCCAATAAGTCAAGTGCTTAAAGTTTAGGAAATAAAAATTAATTGTTTGCATTAACGCTGGTGAAGGTACTTAAGCTTAGGCGACCTTGCATAGCTTATAATAAATAATAAGAATAATAAACAAATAAAAAAAACATCACAAACAAAATAGGTTACCTATAAGTTTTTTGTTATAAAGTTATAAATTTAAAAATTCACATTCGTTATTATACTCTAATGAAGAATTAATTAAGAACTAATAAATTATAACTGACTGCAAATGGCTATTATTCAATTGAAATTTATATTCAGACATAGCTTTAGCTACTCTTGAAACGAATCTAAGATGCTGCGTAGATCGAAAATTAAATTAACATTCAGGTGTATAAGATGCTCTCTGGGTGCAGATGACATCAGAGCTGCTTCGCACACAGTTTCGAATGGCGATAATTGACGCCGATAGGCGACGCGGCCAATACAGTCAGTACAGTGAGCACACTCAACAGAGTCAATACAGTCAGCCAGTAAGGCATTAAGGTTTCAGGTATCAGGTATTTTGCAAATTAACACTTTAATTATGGTTATTTTTGCCACTTTTAGTTCTAATTGAAAGCGTGGACGGCGACTCCAGTTGCACTGAGGCAATGTCCTCGTGCATTGAGCAATTTGTTTCTTTTGCTAACTATTTGTGTGAATGAAACAAAAAAAAAAAACACTTTGAATAAAACAAAAAAAAAATAAAATCATAAAGTATGAATTTGTTCACGTCATGCTACTTAAGCTTCGTGTTTTAATTGCACTTAAGCTAAGCAACACAAAAACTGACGGTGAAATTTGCAATTATATAAATACATGTTACAAGTGCGAGCAATTGTATGCTCACACACACGCACACCAACACAGGTGTTTACAGGTATTTGGCAACGATTTGAGCGACTGTATTAACGCACGACTTGAGCCACGAGCCACGAGCTACGAGCTGAGCCGAGCTGTGCTGCGCTGCGCTGCGTTGCGCCTAAGTAGAACCCAGGGCCGACTTTTGGTTTCACTGGCTGAACCTAAGTAATTGCAAATTTCAATAATTTCACTAGCTAAATCAGCTGAAATAACAACAAATGTTAGCAGCTTCTATTAGCATGGGCGGCGCACCGCATCCGGCAGTCACAGAAAATGTGTGAAATATCGCTTGGCCGTAATTTCAATATGATTCCCCTCCCCTTTTGTACAAAGCGAGCATTAGGTATGCAAATTGGGGCACTAACAAATTTCGCATTAAGTCAGTTTTTCTGTTTACCCGTGACATAACAATTCGGTATATTTAGTTTAAAATGCTAAAATAATTGGAGACAAACTTACAACATTTTGTGTGTGTGTGTGTGTGTTTCGAAGTTATGGCCGCTTTATCGCTATCGGCTAACGGATTTTATTTGTTTTGGTTTTAGGCGGCACTCATTAGATGATTGTTAACAATCCACAGCGTCATTTCCGCAACAAACCCGTTGAGCCGGCCGCTGCATTTGGGAAATCATTTTGGCTTGTCCGATAAGTCGAGCTCGGCTATCGTGCATCTGTCAGCATGTCCCGTCTGTCCCACAGACACAGACAGATTGCGTGCTCTTAATTATTGCACTTGTTCAACTTGTGCCTGCTGCTGTTGATGTTGCCGTCCACGCCCCCACACCAGAAACTGTAGTTTTTTGCACGCGCCTCAATGTCAATTCTAATTGCCAGACAATTAAAATGCCAATAGTATTATATGACTGGGCGTGAAATGTGTGATGTGGTTGTTAATGATAATGCCTACTGCAACAGTTGCATATATATTTATATAATTATAAGAATAAATACGTTACTTCAATTATAGTGCAACTTTACCTTTTCAATATTCATTCAAATATGGCGCGCAGCAGCTAACGCAGCAATCAGCTTTGCGGCGGATTCATATCAGTCAGCTTTATCGCGTGTGCTTTGCTGTAGTAGCTTGAGCTCGAAAACAACAGGTGGCGCCTAAGCCAATTTTAAGCTAGTGGCTAGACAAAGCTGAGCTTAAAGCTTAGCAAAACTAAAGCTTGTCTTTAACCTAATATACATAGTAGCATTTGTGCGTGTGTGTGTGTAACTGTCAATGGGGTCTAATGGACTCCAAAGATCACAGTCGACGAGCGATATTAAAGCAAATCTGCTAACAACAGCAAACCCCCCAAAAAATAAAAAAAATAGACATTAATAATAACTTTGAAAACGGGCATTGCGCCTTTCGAAATAAAAAACACTTAGAACAGTTTTTACTGGCTTACCATATAAGCTTTTGTGGAAACCAAAAGTTACCAACAATATCATGTGGAGGCCTGGGGGTCATTAAGTGGCCATTATTGCCTGCTAAGGCTATAGAAATGACTAGGAAATTGAGTTAGTTAACTCAACGGCCATCGACCAGGGAGCAGGGCGTATAACCCGCCAGTACGCAGTACGCAGCTGTCGTAATTCCCAGTAATACGAGATTTATTTAGCGCTTTCGTTCAACCTTTGTGTATATTGAGGCTAAGCTTTGGATTGTGTACCCGTATTATCTTCTACACTAAATGGACTCATTCACGTAGCACTGCAGCGAATTTCTTACAACATTCTTTTCTGTCACGTTTTGTTTGCATGCAAAGGATGAATTATTTTATTTTATGAACTACTATGAGCAAAGAGAACAACATTGAAAGCTTGTTCTTACTACAAGATATTATTGATATATTAAGCTGTGTTAGTCATTTAATTTCAAAATTGAGGTATTGATTTTAAACGTAAGACTTTTCTATAACTTAATGAAAATACTTTAGGATATATACATTCAAGTAACTATGCTGATATATGTATGTAACTGAGCCCTGCAATTTCTTATAAAATGAAACCCTTTATTTCACTATTGATTCATGGATTACATTTTCTAAAGCTATTGCCTTACTTCTTGTGCTCTGGGTGTTTTCTCCTCTGCACAGTCGATTTTCGCCAATATTTGCAAGTACTTTCACCAAGTGCAAGAAGCCCCTGCATTGTCTTAGACCCTGCCCCACAATTTGGCGTCTTTTTGCGTTTATTTACTTGCGGCATTAACGGCAATTTGGTCGGTACGCTAATTGGCTTAAATGTGTTGACTGAAAAAAAAGAAGGCGGTTGCACAAGGCGCTCAATCAGCTTACAATTTTATTTTATTTTTTTTTGTTCAGCTATGTCCAAAATTCAGATTCAAATGCCGTGCATTGTGCGCCAAAGTTTTCCCTCGGCCAATTATAAAAGCCAATGCCCGAAATGCGGAGCGCATTGTGACTACGCTCCACTAGCTCCACATTTGTCTCTCTCTCTCTCTCTCTCTCTCTCTAGCTCTCGCGCGCGCTTGACGTCTTTTTACTCATTTGCCAGTCGAATTTTACAAAAGACCTTGACACATTTGAGCCGTATGAGTCGGTGTGTGCGCGTGTGTGTTCATGTGTGTGTGTGAGTGTGTTTGAACCTTTGGCTTAGTCTCTGGCAAGTTTTGGCAACTTAAATTCGGATTTCAAATGGACCGAGTCGCAGATAAATAAATAAAAACTACAGATATGGCCACAAAAAAGGCGAACAAACTAATGCAATTTCCTTAGTGCGCGTGTGGCTTTAATGCGACTGTCGCGAAGCTGTTGTAAATTGTTGCCGGTAATGTCTGCTGCTCTTTTGCATTGCTGCAGAAGCCGAGCCCAAGCTTCAAGCATCAAGCTCCAAGAATTGCATAATATTTGGCGAGCAGCAGCAACAGCTGCCACAGCAGGCAACAAACCACAGCACCAACAACAACAACAGCGGCAACTAGCACAACCGGACCAGACAGACGCCGTTAGCGATGAGCGTTAAGTCGTGACTGAGCTTTTGTTTTGCAGTGCGACTATGTTCCTTGTAAAGTTCATGTTAAATATGATATGTGGTAGATAGACTTATTTCACATTAGTTAAAAACAATTGACACATTGAGACAAATTACCAGTTAGAGTTAGCCTGGCTATCTCTTTCATTTTAACTGTTAGTTATCAAGTGAAATTTGAGTTTAACTGGACGTTATGCTGCAAATACTGTAACTATCGTGTCGTGTGTCGTCTCAGCCAATGGCAGGCTTTATGGCCGCTTAAAGCTTTTTGGCCAACTGGTGGCAAATTCAATAAAAAGCATGAAACGCGAACGCAAAAGGCATTAAAGAAGAAATAGGTGATTAGGACACAGCACAGCAGGAAAACGAGTTTCGCAGCGAAAGGGAAAACTTATGGCAAACGAAATTGCGTTGAGCACTTTATGAGCCGACTTTAGATTGAAATTACCGCCTTAAATACAATTAATTTGCCGCTGTTGCCGGTTGCACGCTTGCACAGCTGCATGGTTGCACGGCTGCCGCTTGTGTTGCAGTTGCACTGTTGAAAGATCGAGAGATTGAGACTGCTTCCCAGATACCAGAGCCGTATTCCTCGACGTAATTCTCTTTCGGCGACCTTGTGCTCGTTTTATGAGCAGCACTCGCAACGAAATGAAACTGAAATGAAATTGTTTACATGAATGAATGGGCATGGTCTTGGCCAGCTCGTCTCTCTGGCCATAAATGCGATGAGGTAAACAGCAAAGTGAAACAAAATTTAGATTTGAAGTGCTCATAAAGCCAAATGCTGAAACTGTTGCAAGCGGCAAAGCCTGCGTCAAGTTGTTGTAAAATTGATGCCATGGGCAAAAACCAAAATATTGTCAACCAATTTCTTTAAAACTGTTTGCCATTTGTCTTCGGCGTAGTTGTTGTTGTTGCTGCTGTTGTTGTTTCTGTTGTTTCATCTGTTTTTTTTTTTTTTCTTTTCATTTCTGTAAGTTGTTGCACTGTCCAGCAGCGAAGTCAACAAACTCGTTCAAGGCGTCGCTGCATGACTTGCCAGACAAGCTCAAGAGACAGACAAACAGACAAACAGACATAAACTCTAACTGAAACTGAAATTGAGACAGAGCTAGAAAATTGCAAGCTTTTCGTGTTGCTCTATTAGCTAGAAATCGCTTGGCCGAATGAACTGTACAATTTGGTTTTGTTGGTTTCCTCTGTTTTTAAAGCGATTTCAGATTTTCATGTTGTTGGCAATGGTAGCATAACACTCTGCTACAGCTTGACCAATTTAGTGTTTACTGCATTCGATTTGAAATATATTTGTTTCCTGATATGCATACCCTTTAGCTGATGCAGATTGCTTAGTGGGTATTATGTGCCTTGGCAAAGGCTGAATCGATCTTCATATCAAACTCGAATGTAGGAAATGCAGGGTACCTAAAGAAGGTATCTTTTAGTTGTATCTTTACCTTTGCCTTGAAAATACTTTTAACTTAACAACTTCATTGTAAGCAATTAAAATCATCGTTTAAAAATGTAAATTTACATAAAATATAGTACAAGTATTTTAAGATAAAATTTAAATGAATATCCTCTCAATATATTATTATTGGTTTTGCCATATTTTTCGCTTCTTGGATCATTTGGTGCTACTAAAATGATTTTTCTTAAGGAAACATACGCATAAGGAAATTTATTTTGTGTGAAAAGAGTTTTATATAATTGATCATTAAATTTGTATATTATGGTTATTAACTGGTATTTCTAGCCCAAAAAATTCAGCATGTTCGGGCTGAGCATGTGGGAGCTGCGGCTTGATATAACAAATAAAGCAAAGCTTGCGACAGTCGCTCTATATAAAAGGCAAGAGCAACGTTCCCAGCTCGGCTTTATGCTGCCTTGCTGAAGGTCTTTACAAGAGACCAAAGAGTGTTGAGCGCAACTCGAACTGCTCAGATTGAAACAATCGGAGCTGTGGCCCAATGCAAATTAGCCGTAGACTAACTTATGATTAGTTTATGGGAATTGGAGTAGGCCGTAGTGATTCATGCATGTGCGTGTTTCAAAATCTGGCCCAGCACTGCCAGAGGAGGGAGGTAGGGCAGGCTGGGCGGGGTGGGGCCGGGCAGGTATGGAACTCAATTTGCAGGGCTCATTAGCACGCGGACAGTTTGAGAAAATGATGTCAAGTGCGTTGCCAACGACTTACGCAGCTTGTTTATTTATTGTGCGGGGATATTTTGTTGTGAATTACATTTATTTGACGGCAATTACTGGGCCAGCGCAACGAGGATGTTTACAGCAAATAACTTTGTTTTATGCGCCATCAAAAGAGACGTTGCACACGGCGTATGCGCAACGAGTATGTGTGAGTGTGTGTGTGTGAGTATTCGTACAGGAAGTTCAAGTGGCAGCCGAAACAGCCTAAATATTGATGCATTCATCTAGATAAGCGTTGGCTTTAAAAAGCCTGACAGGCATGACGGACGCTTTTCATATCTGGCAATCTGTATTTATTTTATATTAACGTAAAACCTTGCCTTTAATTGACTATTCAAAAGAAATCCATTTGTAAAAAAAATGCTCAGGCTTTTTGTATAGTAGCCAACATTTTTGCACTGTGCTCTTGGCAACAACAACTACAGCAACAATAGCGGCAGCAACAACAACAACAACAACAACACAATATCAATTTCAATTCCATGTGCGATTTGTTACAACATTCAATTTGATGGCACATTTGACCAACAAACACCCACAGCGCTGGGCAGTTGGGCATTTTCAATGTCAGCGTTGCGCAAATGTCGCCCAGCTGGTTTATATCTATGGTATGTGTGAGTGCTGTCGTCCATGTGGGCCTACTGATAAAGCCATTAGATATGTAACGCGTAACAGGTTGAGGGGCTGGCTGCAGCCAATGCAAATTTTATATAGCTTACAAAATGAAATCAAATACTAAATGTAAAATATCTTGCAATTTATGTAAATATACATTTTTGTTTTGCTCAACGTTGAGACAATATTTCAATTTGTGAATGAAATGATAAGTTTATACAAAGTATTGAGTTATAAATAATATTTTCAAATTTTTGAAATGTAAACTTTCTGTTTAAATATTTATTTATGTCTTATTCAAAGGGAAAAAATTTTAAATAAATTAAAAAAAAACAACTTTCTTTGAATACTTAAAGTCAAAAAAGTTGCATCTTTTAAATATTAATTTATTAAACAAACTTTGCTAATTATGGTTATTATACTAATGTATATATAACAAATAATATTTATTTTATAAAAGAAAATATATATATGTATATAAATTTATTTTTATTTATTTACTTTTTTTCAGCTGAATTTTATATATTTAGTGTATAGAATAGTATGAAATATATTAATTTTTAAAGCAAATATTTAATATGTTATTGTACATCTCTATTTAATATATATTTTTATTTAATTTAAAATACAGATTTCTCTTCATATGAATTTACATGAATATATATATATATATCTCACACATTAGTAGAGCATTTGCTTTTCGTTATTGCCCGTTCACGTTTTCTTGTTATTCGTCTTCTTCTGTGTCTCTTTAACATGGTTTCGAGTTGGAACGCCCTAAGTGAGGCCCTCAAACTGTTAACATATGCCTGACATTGAAATTGTGCAATACCCAGTTTCAAATTGATGTTGTTTTTGTTGTCGTTTGTGTTGTCGTTGCCGTTGCTATTGCTATTGTTGTTATGTTTTGATTTTGATTTGCTATTGATTTTTTGCGGTTTGTGGATGCGACGTCTGCACACGCCCGTCCATCACACATCAATTCTCGAGTCGATTCTGTGCCGCTTTAATTATTACAATTAAAGCATTAAGTTTCGCCTTGACCACGCGCAAAAAGCCAAAACTCATTGACGTGTCTTTGACTGCGGCTGTGACTTCTTAATGCGCACGCATATTTGGCATTAAGAGCAATTTCGACGAATTATAACTTATAATTGCGATTCGCATTTGTTTTTAATGTTTTGCTGCCTGGATCAGCGATGAATTCAAATCTTATAATATTTTTTATTGTCTACGTATTTCCGGCTTCATTTTGGGCCCAGGCCTAAATACCAGGCAACAGACAGAACCTGGCTGGTTGACTTTTCAACAGGTGATGCAATTAGCGGCGACCGAGTGAATGGTGAGTGGTTCGGCTGTTGCAATTCTGGTTGCTCATAAGAAGAAGAAGCCGCGCATTGTTTTATGCGCGGCGTGTAAAGCGACGCGTCGCCCTCAAGGTCGTCCGCTTACATAAGCTTGGCACGACGCCAACGTCAACGTCAACGTCACAACGGCGACGTCGAAAAACCCAACTGCAGCGGCAGCAAGAAGCCCTTCTGTGCTAGGCAGCAGCAACACAAGCACCAGAAGCAACAACAACGAAAGCCCGCACGCATGCTGAATGCTTTGAAGGTGAACGAGCTCAGTGTTGTTATTGTTGCTGCCGCGCACAGGAGCAACAATCGAAGCCAACAAACTTGTAAGCTCTCTGAGAAAGTCACTCAAAAAGCGCCAGACGTGACGCGCTCTTTCTACGATTCGCTCTGCCAAGCCAGAGGCCGAGGCAGAGCAAAGCACTGCTCAGTTAGCGATTGAGTGTTTCTTTGAGTGCTTTTGCATGGCACTGTTCGCACAGGTGCTTCGGCATTCAGTTGTGCTTCTAGCAGCAGCGAGACAGCAACACACACGCACGTGCAAAAGTGCAGCAGCCTCTGTAAAAGCGCTCAATTTGCTCGCTCACTCTCTCGCTCTGTCTGTATAATACACACTCATACACAGACACGCCATCTCTCTCACAGACAAAGTGTAAAGTGCAAAGCTGGCAGCGACGTCGCCGTCGTAGAGCATCAGCGTAGCTCAGCTCACAGCTTGAGCCACGGCTTGAAGTCAGTCTTAGTCGCAGCTTAAACCGCAACACACGCGTCTGCGAACTTGCTCCCGCTCTGCCATACGCCGCGATATCTAGTGAGCGATAACGATAATACAGTGCCGCTTGTTGATTGATTGATATCAGAAGCAACATATATTTGTGCGTACAGCTAGCGACTGAAGTTTGTGTCTTAAGTCTTCTGTTACACGAGAGCAATCAAGCAATCAGTGAATTAATACAACAAAGGGAGACAAACAACGCGCACGCCTAGCAACAAATTGTGCAAACATATTTGCACTATTGACGACACTTATCGACTCACCTACACACACGCGGACGCAGACGCACACACATACCTATCCAGCGGACAGGAAACGTCTTCAGAACGCGAACTGTAAGTGTGAATTTGCCAAGTCAACAATTGCGAGCTTTTCGATTTGGAGTTTGACGAGCTAGGCACCACAAGTGCTAGATGTTGCAGGAAATCGTTGCGCAAACATCATTAGGCAGTATGTAAGAAACAAAAGGCCTCTCTCGAGCATCAGTACAATAATAAGAATATTAATAATACCATAAATATTCTGCGTAATACAAATGGCCGCCGCTCTGTTGTCTTCTCGTCGAGTCGACAATTACTTTGTCAGACCCTCGATCATTGTCCACATCATCAGAAAATAACAAACATATAAAATGAACACAACAAGAAAACAGAGACTCAGTAACGTGACTATAGACCCCGCCACGCCTCCTATTCAAGCCTCTGCTGCGGCTTTGGCTCTGGTTCAGGCTTCTGTTTACTTAAAATGTGCAAACGCTCGTCAGTCCCAAGTGCTGCGCATACAAATGGACAGCTTTGTGCCTTGTATCCAATCCCGAAACGCCATTAGAATATTCGCAATCATATCCGAATACGAGCGAGACACGGCTTTGGATCGGCACTCACATTTGCTACATATGGCGCTTTAATGGAATATCATTTGAGAAATGTATTCATAAAATGGGAGCTTTATATGTGCTTTTATTTCAATTTCGATCTATAATACTGATCCGAGATTGGCGAAATAACTATTTCAGATTGCAAATATGGAGTCTTAATAGTTTTATGTTGCTTTCTATAGAATAATAATCAGAAAAGATTTAATTCTGAATATATATCCAATAAATCGAGCGAACAGACCTGATATATCAAAACTGAAAGTTGAATCTATATACGATTTTAAAAAAGTACTATGTTTTTATATCTTAATAATTAACATCAATAATTATAGTATATACGATTATTTCTATGCAAGGTAGAGTTACTATTTAGTTATAGATATCAATGGGTAGATATTTAAATTTCTAAAGCTCTATTCAGAGCTGACAGTTTCCATAGAGCTGCATAGCTGGAGGTTTTTACATGAAGCTGTAAGCTGTTATTGATATTGATTCATGTCATTAGACTAGCATATCATTAGGTAATGGCATTACCGTAATGCATATAATTCGATATTTAAATGATTGTAAGAAAAGTGCAAAGTTTGATTTAGCTCAATGATGACATTTTGCTGAATAAGTCCGTGAGCGGTAAATGTCTTTAGGCTAAATTAGTTACTCTAATTGCACAGAGTTGTTTATTTGACTAATGATATGGTGATTAAATGCGATCATTATCAACTGATCAATGCATTGCCCAATACTTGCTCAGACAACAGAAATCAGAAATCAGACAACAGAAATCAGGCTCAGCGTTGAGCCGCGTTTCCAGGTCGTTTCTAATTGGCTATAATTAACAACTATAGCGACGATGACTGCACTGGGCAAGAGGTCAACAGCAATTTGCACGAGCGAACGGGGAGGCCCGCAATGCCGGCCTTAAAGATACGCTCCGTAAGCCCGTCTATAAGTCGCTTTGACGTGCATTTCTGCTGTTGCTAACAATTTCGAGAGTAAAGTTCAGTGCAAATGGGTGTTACGACTTTTTCGCATTTTCAGTGCAAATATAGACTCACATATATACAGCTTTATACTTTATACTATATATAAGATATATACATATAGATATGTATATATATGTATATAGTTACAGCCAGATCAAGCAATCACATGCGACAGTAGTCGCTTTAATCTGACTGCGTTTTGCCTCTTGAAATAAACATTTATCTGCATTCATTGTCGCATGTTGTGTGCACCCAACGACCTTCGTCGAGGGAGGCCCTGAAAATTTGTTGTCAAGGTCTTCTTGCCACACTCGATGCTCTGTGCATTTCCGAACTGTGCAGCGCTGAAAAGCTTCAACTTGAACTGGTATTTTCGGCTTGGGGGTTTTTTTGTTTCTTCTCTCACTTTTGTTGTTTTTGTTGCCTTCTTCTTCTTTTGTTCAATTCTTTTTTGCTCTCTTACTCCGCTTTGCTGTGTGTTCATCACGCGCGGCAGAGTTCAAGGAGCCTTCAGAAAACTAGTAAAATGCATATTATATCTGAATCTAGATGAGGTTTTTGTTTTTAGCTCGTTATAAAAATCAAGGCAATTATCGTATTTATATGGTAAAAAGGTGTTATGCAAAGCATACAGTTCTAGTTGGTTCGCTGAAGCATTTATGCCAATTAAATCGGCCGACCCATAGTATTTAGAGACATATTACAAATCGGTTAAGATAGGAAATGCATAGCTAACGAGGCTTTCATAATTTAGCTGAATTCCAGACTCGAGCTGTGCCATTTAATTACACACTCTAATGGCTCAATTAAAAACGCTTTGTCGCTGACATTAAGGCTGATAATGTGAAAGGCTATAATAGAAAGGCTCTAATGAGACAGCCGCGCTGACAGCTCTGTGTTAACAAAATATTATTTTAGCTTTAATTACACGAATCGGGATGAGTGTTATTGAACTGTGAACCTTAAATATCAATCAATAATGCGAAAAGCTGTAAGGGCTAACAAAATTTTTAGCTACAATATTTACATATTTAATTCTGAAATTTACGCACGTGGCGCAGTTGTTTTCGTTCTCGCGCAATTAAAAACATTTTTCTCTTTCACTCTTGGCTGTTATGCAAAAGCAAATGATTAAGTTTAATTATCAAGTAAATTACTTAGTATTTGCGGCAATTATAAAGACATTCTCTTACAATGTAACTGCAATTGTGTTGTTAAATCAAAGAGCTGCAGTTTAGTTAATTGTTAATGTAGGTTGCTAAATTCTTGGCCAAAAGATTATCTAAGGATGGCAATAAACGCTTGCTGTTGCGGGTGTGCTGCAGAAATATCATGCAGACAGGCCGCAGTACCAGTTACCATAACAACAACAACAACAGTAACAACTAAAACTAAAGTTAGCCACAAGTAAATTAAGCTTAACTGGTTTGCAAGTTGCTGCAACAAGTTGTTGCCGTTGCCGAAGAAGTTGCAGCCGTTGCAGACACAAAACTGTGTCGCACACAGCTGCACACACACTCACACACACACACACACACACATACACTCACTCGGTATGTGGCTGAAATTATGTCATCGGAAAAACAAGCAAAGTGGAAAATGAAACGCCATGGGAAAACACATGCGAGTCCAACAGAGAGCGAAAGTCTTGCCAACAGTTCAGCTGTTCAATTGCTTTTGGCCAAAGCAGTTCTAGGCCCATATCTATGGGCAACGCGTTGCCCAGCCCCAAAGGCCCACTTTAATGGCTGTCACATGCCGCCGCGCTCATTTACATTTTATATTTTATTTCTTATTACTTATTATTATATTCAATTTTCATATCACGCACGCAAAACATGCTAGCAATTAAATTATAATACCGTTCCTTCAATCGAATTTTTTGGGCAGCAAACGAATTCATAAACATCCATTTAGGATTTTCCGGTACGCACACAGATCGCTCGCCGTTTGTCAATTGCCTCATTGATAGCCAAAATGTGAATTGAAAAATGAAAACTATGCAAATTACACAGAGAGACAGATATATATAATTGTCTTTATTGGCCATTTAAACACTGGCAGCTGCTCCCAATGCTTGTCTGCCTGTTGCGTATTGCTCAACATTTGGCAACGCCACATACATTGTATACCCTATCAGAGAGTGTGTTGATAGCTTAAGGGGTGTATTGTCATATGTGCATTAAATATTTAATTAACTTATTTAATATTTATAAGAAATTAAATATTAAAAATATGGAAATTGTTTTTAATTTCCAATAAACAGTTCAAATTAAATACGAATATAAATAATTACAACAGCAAAAATAAAAGTGAATATACAAAAAGAAATAAAATATATAAAAGGAATTAATTAAAAAAAAAATAAATAAATAAATAAATTAAATATTTAGATATTCATTAAAAATTGTCTAAATATTTAATAAAATAAAATCACAAAAAAATCACCCCATTAAAGTGTATTCATGCTTCGGCTAGAGCAACTTACAATGTTTTGTTATTTATTACTTACTTGCTTCAAAGTATTTCTTTAGTTACAACCAGTTATGCTTAAGTGTGCGTGTGTGTGTGTGTGTGTGTGTGTGTGTCCAGTTGATTTGGCCAAAATGCTCATTGTTGTGGTTTGTTTATTTGTGCCGCGAATTCGTTGAACCCCATGTTGTTGCTGTTGTTATTATTTTTGTTGGCCGCTTAGACAAATGCGTCATGCGTCAAAGTGCTTCAAATGTTGTTGAAATTCTGTATTTCGTTATTAAATATGATTTTAGAATTTGCTGATGCATGACGCAAAACTTTCCGCTTGCATTTGCATGTCAACTTGCACTTTGTATGGCAGCAATACAACAATAGCATCAGAAACAGCAGCAGAAACTCTTGAGACAAACTCATATTTAAGAGACAGTCAGTGTGACTGTGTTGATTGACAACTAAGTAAAGTAAATCACCGTTGCAATCATCATTAAGTGATGTCCTCGAAAAGGCGGCACTGTCGGCTTTTGGACTTCGATTTGATATGCCATTTCAATTGATTACTTCAATATATATATATATATATATATATATAGAGCTAAAGCAGTGTAAACGATCTTCGGTCATATGGTCATGTTTCAATAATGCAGCATGACTTGGCATTAACGGGACCAGAAATTAACAGAAGCTCAACCGCAGAGCCGTTTTCTTTGTTGTGAATGATTGTATGATATCGAACTTAATATACGCTACTCAGTGGTTTCTTAGGAATTCAATCTATACTCATTGTTACGGATAGTCTAGTTACAGTCATTTTCATCCAATTTAGTTAAAACAGTGACTCATAGGCAGTCAACATTTACAATTGAGTGCTTAAACCGGTTGCATTACTCTGCATCGAGTGAGGGTATACTCAATCGTCTGCCTCATTCGTATGCAAGCAGCCATAATGTGTCTTCAGTTGATGTTGATGTGATGCAAAACAACAAAATATGCCATGAAAGCTCGTCAATCTCCAGATAAAGCAACAATTTATGCTCTCAACATGAGCATATCTCTCCATCTCTCCATCTCTCTTTCTCCCTATTTATATATGTATACAATTATTTATGTACATTTCAGCAATGTGGGCATAAAACGCTAAACTCCACTTGAACATTGCAAAAGGTTCGGCGCAACGCAGAGTTACGAATTACGTTTTCAAAATTGTTTGAAATATTTTCTGTTTTTTTTTTTTTTTTGGGTAACTAGCATTTAAATAGCTAAACAAAGTAAAGCCAAATAGCGCTAAACATAATCAAAGCAAACAAACACCCACCAAAGGCGGCGCAACAACAAAGCACAACAAAATGCTGATATCAACGTAAGTAAAAGTGTTAAATAAACAACAACTACAACAACAACAATAACAGTAGCAGCAGCAGCAACAACTATTGTTAATTGCAATCAAAATGTGAAGCCCACAAAAAATAAAACAAAGCAACAAAATTGAATTTTTGACCCACTGATGTTGACCCAGTTGAGCTTGAGTCGAGCATTTTTTCTTTTTTTTTTTCGCTTTTTTGATACAAAAACTCGATTGCGAGCTTCCTTCGCGTCGAGTCAATCAGTCAGTCATTCATTCAGTCAGGCAGTCAGTCAGTTAGTTAGTCTTCCTGCTGTTGCTTTTGCACTTTGTCGCCCCATAAATATTGCATAAGCTGTGCAGCTTTGGAGAGATCTGTGAGGTCTCTCTCGCCTATAGCTTGAGATTTGACTTTTCCTACGCTTCGCCCTTCGCGCAATCACCTTTTTTTGCATGTATGTCTGCCAGAGTGTCTGTGTCTGTGTGTGTGTGTGTTTGTCTCTTTTGCATATTTGCGAGCTGCGTCAAGCGAAAAGTCCGACCGCATTTTTACGCAGGGCGAACAAGTTTATAATTGTGTCAAATACTCATACTCGATGGCTCATTGCATAATGTTACCATATCAATAGCGCATTCGTCTGCATCTTCAGGCGATTTCACATGGTTTGTAAAGGTATTGACGTATTGAACAATGCCCATGCGGCTTCCGTTTAAAAATGAATAATTATGAATAGAACTCGATAATTTATATGCCGCACGCTAGCGATAATAAATTACAAATCGACTAAACGAATATGTGACTTGCAGATACTCTACCAGCGACAAATTTGACTGCTATTCGAATATCGTTAAACTTATTTCAAGTTTCTTCTTGGGATTCCTGCTTTTATTGTTTGCCTTTCAATTTGCATATTTGAATGGAAATTCCAGAATTATCTTCTTTTTATCGTGGAATTCGCCAGACATGTGCAGGCTGTACACTCTGTGCAAACATTCCTCGAGGATTGGGTGTATTCATTCATATTCCCATCATGCCGCACATTCAGCCGTGACGAACGCCCAGCTCCGAGCGAAAGAGACAGAGCGAGATCTTAAGTGCGTCTGGACTTGTTTACATTGCGTGCTTAGCATTAACTTGATTGCATATGATTAGATAGCACAATCATCGATCATTCTCTAGCGGCTGCTGTTCGTCCCAGCAGCTCGGCTTATGTAAGTGCATTATGGGTGATTGTCAAAATAAACAAAACAAAACAAAATAGTTAGCTCTCGCCTGGCGCAAAACATTTCCTGTCTGCTGACTCAGCGCCCTGACTCCCTGGGACTTACACAGAAATGACAGAAAAAACGCCAACTTGACCAGCAGCAACACAGCCTAGCAGATGAGCTCATAGACAGAGTAGGTGTACGGACCTTATGACCACATTATAATTACAAACTGTCAATTCGAGTGTTGCTCAACTGTTTACACTGTATTAGGCACGGTGTCTAAAGTATTTATCTGAGACAACTTATACAAATGGTTTTATGAGTTTTTTGTACTTTTTAGTTGGGCTATAAATTTATTTAAATGACAGCGCTAGACTGTGCCCAGTTAATTAAAATAAGTTATTTTCGGGTATTTCAGGAAATAGATAATATTACCTGCTTCACAAATATTTGGGTGATTGCCTAAGCTTGTGACATTTCTCACGGGAGATTTGGAAACTTCATTTTGTCACCCGAAAAAAAAAGTTGAGCAAATGCACATAGATTATATGTATCTGTGTGTGTGTGTGTGTGTGAAAATAAATGGCGCTCTAATAGCTAATTAAATGATCAATAACCATGCACAAACACCAACAACAAACAAACAAAGCGCTCAAATTTCCAGCCATAAATGTCAAGCGCACCCAAAAACTAAAAAAAAACGTTGGCCTGTTGTTATTATAAAAAACTACTTGGCCTGACCTTGTCCATTGTTGACTGTGCACACACACACACACACACTCACACTTCCACACATGCGCACACCACGCGTACAAAGGCACACATAAATTTACGCAATTTACGCACACACAACTGCTGTTGGCTCTGACTAACTCAACTCAACTCAACTCAATATAATAGACAACACACAATACGCAAATCGAAAGACTCAAGCAACGAACTTGAAATACATTTCGTCAGCATTTGGACTTGCTCGTTAGTCGTTTTGTTTTTGTTGCAGCATGACATTTCTGAAATGCGTTTCATTTACAGAATTAATTTGGCCAAAGCCTAAGGTGTTGCCCGGCCAGCCGCAATATGCAAATAGAGTTTTTTTTTTATTTTATCTCTTGAGGATGTTTGCACTCGGCGCCAAGTGTTGGGCAATTCTCAGTCCTACGCGGTGTCGATCGGAGATGGCAGCTTAAATAAAATGCTAACATTGGCTTACTGATTGGCTGCTTATAAATATTTATAAATAGCGCAATCGATTAGCAAAATGCCAGCGACAATCTTGTATGGAGCTGGCAACGTTCGATCAATGACCTTGAACTAATTTCCAATCAAAAATTTATTTGCTTTAAGCACATTTATTATAAATGCTGGCTTCATTTTTTCTCTCTCTCTCTCTCGCTATGACGTGCGCAAAAGTCCAAAAGGTTAAAGAGGTGTAAATCATATGAAGAGCATGTTAGTATGCGTCTGCCTGAGTGTTTGCCAGCCAATTAGTCGCTCTCTTTGCCAAAGATAATCATTATGGCCCACGGTGTTGCTAACCTTGACCCAAATGAAGCACTCCCGCCACTCATTTAACGTCTGAGTGCATTTTCGGGCATGCGCCGGCTAACTCAATTAGGGAGTCGGCGGCGTATTTGCATTGCAATTGCACAATAGACGCGTCAAATGAAAATGCAAATACAAATAGCAACAGCAGCGAATGCATTTTGCATAAGTATGGGTACATGTATTTGCTTAACGGCTGACCAACTGTTGCTGCTGTCGTTGGGCAATCGAGCAGACCAAGCCAGACCCGAACAGGCCAGCTCTGGCCACTCGGAGGCATTCACTTGCACGCCAAAGTGTGTTGGCAAAAAAAAAAAAAATAACACAAGTTGAGTAAGACTCTTCACTGCATAGTCTAGTGTACGTATGTATGTGTATGTCTATCTGTGTGTGTGTGTGTGTGTGTGGCTACCAAATGGCTTGGTCAATTTATGTATTGAAAAGAAAAGTGTTGCCAAGCAACTTTGTTGTTGCTCACATAAGTCGCTTGTTTTATGTTTTTTTGCAATGTGATGCTGACATAGTTGTAATACCCTGTAAAAAAAACGACGTGTTGATAGGCTATAATAAAGATATGCTGGCTAATCGAGATTTCCTCTTTATGTTTAGTTTATGTATATTTATTTATGAGATATACTAAAGGTATAGGATATCTGCTGGTCTATCATCTCTCTCAGCCCATTTGAGCATACTTACTGGTTATGTATTAATAAGTAGCAGCTGGTTGCATTGGGGAGTGGGTCAACAGGAAATGGTGAACGTTGTGCACGATTCTAAAACGAATGACTTAGGCAACAAACTTGATGCCACTTTTATTTTCTTTTTTTATGACGTATCTGGTATTTAGTTACTGTTTATTATACATTGTCACAGCCTCCATTATTAACATACTCGTTTTTTGTCTATTTCTATTTTATCTATAGCGTCTCCACAGACTCCGTGATGACGGCCACAAACAACGATGGGGGCACACAAGTGAATCCGGTGAGAGTTTGGGGCGCCCCCGCGACAGGAGCAAGCAATACACAGGCGGCGGTGTCAGTGCGACACGCTTTTAAAGCCTACGGCAAGAAGAAGAACGCCAATCAAGTGTTGAACAATTTGAATATGACGGTACCCAAGGGCACAATGTAAGTACACACACACACGCAGACAAACCTACAGACACACACACACACAGACACAAACATGAATACATTGACAGATGAATGTTTTTGAGTTTGACAATAAAAGTGAAATGTTGACAGCTTCCATTAGCAGGCCATACGAATTATAAACGGCGAAAGTAATTCACACATATCACTTAACGCGATATAAAATCTGTGGCACCAACATCACGCTGTGATACATACTATTTATGGTATATACATATATTAGTATATATGTATGTATGTAGGTATACATATAATAAATGTGAGCTGCATTCAATGTTAAATTAGCTTTGAATCGAAATTTCCTTGTGCCTGCTATACGATTACACACACAATTAGCGCGCATTTTCCGTGTGGCCTAATCAAAGGTCAACTGAATGCTCGCCAGTTTTAATAGCCGTAATTAACTATGCTTCTAATATATATGTATATAGATGTGTGTATGTATGTGTGCGCTTAGTTTGATCTGAATACAAGCGTAACTAGTTTCGAGCGTCTTGCAATCGAAACAACATTTTTGCATTGTAATGTGATGCTGAGGCAAATCAAACGTGTTTAGAGCAAGCACATTTATGGAATAGGATTGCCAGAGTTCTTCAGAAATCTGAATATTGACAAGAATCGAAACTAATTTGTTACTTAGTGAGCATATTAAATGCGATTGAGTGCCTGATCAATAGATCGATGACAGCTGAATCAGATTATGTTTCTATTGGCATCAGTTTATTACATTTATGAAAATTGTTTATAAAGTTTGATGAATGAATTCAGTATTTAATATAGTTGAAGTAGTACTAGAGTCGATTTTCCCTCAGGTTTGTTTGGCAGCCCTGAAAGCTATCAGCGTCTTATAATTATTCTTATAAGTATTCATTGCGGCCGCACAAAATTGGCTACGAAACAATAAATATACCAAAATCAATTAAATTACCTATTGCTTTCTCTCTCTGTCTCTACCTCGCTCACTCTTTCCTTCTCGCTGTGTTTATTGCTCGCTCTCGTTTTTGGCCATTCGTTTGAGTTTTTATACCCTGAACCCATTGAAAATGGGAAATCAGGGTATAATGGTTTTGTTAAAAGTATGTAACAGGGAGAAGGAGGCGTGGCAGACCCCACAAAGTATATATATTCTTGATCAGGGCGACAAACTGAATCGATTTAGCCATGTCCGTCTGTCCGTCTGTCCGTCTGTCCGTCTGTCCGTCTGTCCGTATGTATGAACGCGTCGATTTCCGAATCTACAATAGCTAGAGACCTCAACTTTTTTTTAAAATGTCCGTATATAGCGCGCGCATATCAAGTTTATCACAGAAGATCGATAACTCGTCCGATTATTTTTTATCGATGAAAAACCTTATCGAAAGCCAGTTATAAAATTATATCTCCTACATCTTTTGAGCTAGAGTCTCCAAATTTTAAATGTAGACTTATATGCACTTTATAGAATTTCGGGTTTTGTTATAATTCACCCCCCGCCCCTATATCCACCCCCTCACCCTCACTTTTGTAAAAGGCGTATTTCAAATACTAGAGACTTGAGCTTCGGCATATACACGCATAGTAATGATATAATCACAATCTAAAAGTTTCATGAAGAACGTACGTCCACAAAAAAAGTTATTAAACAATTAAGTTTCCATGAGAAGTCCACACTGCAGCCCATGCGTGTTTATGAGTGCGTGCCTATATGTGCCTATGTATGTGTGTGTGTGTTTCTTTTGTAAGCAAAAAACGCGGAGAATTATTGAAATATCAGTTCTCCGAAGGGTTCAGGGGATTTCCTAGTCGGGCAGTCTCGACTAGAGCTTTCTTACTTGTTTTGTTTTTGGCAAACATTTAGCGGCCATAAAAATTAAATCGCGAATTATTTTTATGATATTCGGCTTTGGCATTGGCATGACTGTTAGCCAGGCATTCTTATACGAGCCGCATACGAGCAACTGATTGCGCAAGCCGAACATTAAAAATATTCAAAACAAACAAGCTCACACACACACACACACACACACTCACTCATATGTTTCCTAACTGCATTTAATTCTGTGCTTGACCCAGAATCGAGTGTCATACAGATATTATGTCTGGGATATGCTCAAATGTGGCCGAGCGCTCGAACAACCGTTAAGCTTGATCAATTTCGGCTTGACCTAGGTCAGGCTGGCAGTCAATGAACCTCAGAGCTCAGAGCTAAGTGTATTTGAGTTTTTTTTTTTCTTTTATTTTTCATTTCTCGTTTTTGGGTCGTGTCAAAGTCGCTGCGTTAATTAATAGCTGAGACGCCGACATTTTTATGAACGAAATAGAAGAAAAAAAAAAAAACTAAAACGGTCGATTCGTTAAATGCTGCAGCGTGTTAATTATAATAATAAATCCAATAACAAACCGAAACGTGCGACCTACGTGCTCCGAAATATTGTCAAAGGCCGAAAGCTGTAAGAGCCAAAGCCAAAGACCAGATAGATAGATGGATAGACAACAGAGACCGGGGTCTCCATAACGAAACGATAACAACAAAATAATAATAATAATAATTGTACTGTTGTTGTTATTGTTGTTGCTTTGATGATTGTGGGTCTGACAAAGAAGGTGGAGTCGTGTTGCGGCATTTGTTAGTCGACTGCGAAAAACATGTCTCCGATTTCAAGGTGAACATTTCGAAATAATTCAACTTGAACTGCTGAAATTAACATTGACATCGCCGTTGACACGGCACGAATAGCATCGCGCACAGCTACGTTGCTCGTCAGCACTTAGTACTTCTCGATTTATCTAATTTTCGCGCTGAATGCGCACAAAAAGCATTTTGCTAGCTGCTAAAAACGCGTGCGCAGCTCAACTTGGCCGATTGCTAAAAAATAAATACAAATACAAATACAAATAAAAAAACAAAAACAGAAACAGAAATGAAAACAAAATAAATATGTAAATTCTGTAGGCAAGTACTTCTATGTACTTATGTTTGACTGATTGAAAATTCAATTTGTGGGCGGGACGGCAATATTTGCATAATTGGAATATTTGCTTGTTGGAATTATAGAAGTTTCCATAGATCAACAACTATCTCTATCTCTCTCTCTAGCTTCAATTGCTCATAAGTCTATTTAAAAATATGATATATATTGAATTTTCCGTTTATAATTAGTACACAAATTTCAGTTCAATTATCGCTTTTTTTTTTTGGGAAAACTATAAACGTTTTAATTAATATATAAGTAAGAAAAAGTTTTTTCTTTGAGTCATATCTCAACCTTAACTTTTGGACTGGCTCTAGAGTATGTGTATCATATCTGACTCATTTGTGCTACTTAAAGAGTCACAAAAAAAGGAGACTGACTCATTACTTTACAGTTATACACATACACTGAGAAAAAGAACGCACTTAACACATGCAACTCTTAATACGTTTCCTGCTTGCAGCTATGGCCTGCTGGGCGCCTCTGGTTGCGGCAAGACCACTCTGCTCTCCTGCATTGTGGGTCGTCGCAGCATAGACTCCGGCGAGATCTTTGTGCTGGGCGGCAAGCCCGGCACACGTGGCTCCGGCGTTCCCGGCAAACGTGTAGGCTATATGCCACAAGAGATTGCGCTCTATGGGGAGTTCTCCATTCAGGAGACCATGATGTACTTCGGCTGGATCTTTGGCATGGAGACCAAGGAAATCTTGGAGCGCTTGCAGTTTTTGCTCAACTTTCTCGATCTGCCCTCGGAGAAGCGGCTGGTGAAGAACCTCAGCGGTGGCCAGCAGCGACGCGTCAGCTTTGCTGTGGCGCTCATGCACGATCCGGAGCTGTTGATTCTGGACGAGCCAACGGTGGGCGTGGACCCGCTGCTGCGCCAGAGCATATGGAATCATTTGGTGCACATCACGAAGGCCGGTCAAAAGACGGTGATCATAACTACACATTATATCGAGGAGGCACGACAGGCGCACACTGTAAGTAGAGCCTGAAGAGATTATCCCAAGATTTGGTTTGATGTGATTCACAATTTGCAGATTGGTCTGATGAGATCTGGACACTTGCTGGCCGAGGAATCGCCCAGTGTACTGCTGACCATGTACAAGTGCATTAGCCTGGAGGAGGTATTCCTCAAGCTGTCCCGCATCCAGAGCCAGAAGGGCGACGTTAGCCAAGTGAACTTCAGGTGAGTCTCGGCACTGACATCTGCATGCTGCACGTAGTCCAACTGTAACTGAAACCCTCAAGGATCACTCATCTAATCTTTGTCTCTCTCAATTTCCATTCGCCCCGACACTCGCATGCTTGCAATCTGTGTACCCATCTCTGTGTGTCTCTCCCGTATCTCTCGCTCTGTGTGTGGGTGTGGCTGTGTGTGTTTGTGTTGGTATCGCTGACAGTAACAACATCTCGTTGCATGCCATGGCCTTTGGCAGTAAAATGGACAAGCCCAGCTCCAGTCAGGAGGGCGGCGTTGTGGGTCTGAATTTCCACCAGAGCAAGGAGGTGCTCATTAACGATAGCAATGGATCCATTTATACGGTTAGTTGTGGACAGCATAACGCCTTAAAAGTATACATAGATGCTAATGATTCATAATTGCAACAGCTTAACCAGGAGCCGTATGGTCCGCCGCCTTCGAAGCGTCAGAACAGTCCCAACGATGAAGAGAGCTGTCAAGATTGCTTTACAGATCTCTGCAAGATTACCTCCAAGGGCAAGATACGCGCTCTGCTGACCAAGAATATGCTTCGCATGTGGCGCAACGTGGGCGTGATGCTGTTCATCTTTGCTCTGCCCGTGATGCAGGTCATCCTCTTCTGTCTGGCCATTGGACGTGATCCACAGGGCCTCAATTTGGCCATTGTCAACAGCGAAATGAATAATACGGTGAGTGTGAATGTAAATACTTATTATTCAATCAAACTGTCAATGATCGGACTGCCTCTCAGTTGATTTAGTGAGCCAATCATTGAGCTATAAAATCAGTCAGTCATTCAATCCATTCGTAAAGTATTCACTGAGTCAAGCATAGTCTATGAATGAATCTATACAATTATAGCATCAGTCAATCAGCGACTGTCAGACAATAATAAGTCAATTCATTCAGTTAGCCTGACAAAGATTTTGTCAATATTCTATTCTACTAGTCAATCAATCAGTTATTCAATTACTCAGTCAGTCAAAATTTAGACAATATTTTATTAAATTAGTTAGTTAGTTAATCTAATCTAAAAAATTATATTTCTCTAATTACCTTTGCAGGACACCTGCTACTGGGAGGAGGGCTGTCACTTTGCCAATCTGGGCTGCCGCTACTTAAATCATCTGAACGACAGCGTGACTAAAACCTATTATACGGATATAGAGGACGCCAAGGCGGCGGTGCGAAACGGCGATTCTTGGGGCGCTCTCTACATAACCGAGAACTTTACGGATGCATTCACAGCGCGCGTTGCATTGGGCCGCGATTCGGATGAAGAGACCATTGAACAGTCCGAGGTGAAGGTGTGGCTGGACATGTCCAATCAGCAGATCGGCATCATGCTCAATCGCGACATACAGCTGGCCTATCGTGACTTTGCCATGGGCCTGCTCGGCCAGTGCGGGAACAATCCAAAGCTGGGCGATGTGCCCATTCAGTTCCGAGATCCCATCTATGGCACAATGAATCCGTCCTTTACCGACTTCGTGGCACCTGGCGTCATCTTGACGTGAGTGCCCATTAGCATTCCCACTTAATCAGTTAACGATATTAATTATATGCCATGCCATTATATTTATAGTATTGTCTTCTTCTTGGCTGTGGCCCTGACGTCATCCGCCCTGATCATCGAACGCACTGAGGTGGGCCGTTGTCAGGCGACAACGAATTGCCAACATGATTTGCATTACTAATCCACTCCATTTCTTAGGGCCTGCTGGATCGCTCCTGGGTTGCCGGCGTCTCTCCTGCCGAGATTCTCTTTTCGCATGTGATCACCCAGTTCGTAGTCATGTGTGGCCAGACCGCGCTGGTGCTCATCTTCATGCTGGTCGTCTTTGGCGTGACCAACAACGGCGAACTGTTCTGGGTGATTGTGCTGACCCTGCTGCAGGGCATGTGCGGCATGTGCTTTGGTTTCCTCATCTCCTCCATCTGTGAGCTGGAACGTAATGCCATACAGCTGGCGCTGGGCTCCTTCTATCCCACGCTGCTGCTCTCTGGCGTCATTTGGCCCATTGAGGGCATGCCTGTGGTGCTGAGGTACTTATAATGAGTCTTGATCAATCAATTAGTCAGGCGCTCTAACTCTACTCTCTTCTCCTTCATTTTCTAGATACATCTCCCTGTGCCTGCCGCTGACGATGGCCACATCCTCGCTGCGCTCCATTTTGACCCGCGGCTGGGCGATATCCGAGTCGGACGTCTACGTTGGCTACCTGAGCACGTTGTCCTGGATCGTGGGATTCCTGGTGCTGACTCTGCTGGTGCTGCGCTCTAAGCGCGGCTAGAGCGGGGCTTAAGTTTTAGAGAACTAATTTTAAAAGTGTCAAACTGATTTAGTTTGCGTTTAGCTTAGGCCGCTTTTAGTAGTCATTCCTCCCCCAACTACCTACACCACCTCCTTCTTGCGCCAGTGGCTCTTAGGAATCCTAAGGTCCTAGCTAGTGTGTGTCTAGCTGTTTGCTTTTTCTTCTCTCCCCTTTATTCTATCAATCTGCCTAGTTGTCATAAATTATTTAAGCACACATGCTACTACTTCTTCTTCTTCCACTTTTGTTTCTCTTGCAAACTTTCCTTAATTTAAGTTGTGCACATTTTACGTAGTTTAATTCGTAAGGTTTAGAGGTACATAAATAAATTGTTGTAAATATATATAGCTTGCAACGCTACCACAAAGCAAATGAACGTAGCGAGTGACGCCACAAATCGTCGAATATTTTTAACAAACCCCTTTCAGCAACCTTAAAAAAAAACATAAAATGTAAAAAAAAAAAAAAAATCAAAAACAGAAATGGGCAAAAAGCACACAAATCAACTAATTTTATATATTTTCAATGGACTGTGATTGTACTTTTTTTTTGTTTTAATATTTGGGCGCAAACCCAAAGAAAAGACAAAAACAGAAAACAAACAAAAAAGCAAAAAAAGAACAAAAAACTAAAAAAATGAATAAAATATAAATATTGGTGGGGTTTGTTTGTAACATTAAATAGCTTAAAGCATTTTTGTATGGGTTTAAGTTTTGTAAGTTAAAACGTAATTATATACATAAATGTTAACTACACCACATATTATAATTAAATTTATATATATATTTCTGTGGAAATTTTATGCATATGACATAAATATTTCTCATCGAACAAATCATGAAACAAACGAGCAAAATAAAACACTTCTTATTTAAGCAATTATAATTTTGTGAACGCAACTATGTATAAATAACAAATAATAAAGTCAACAAAATCCAAGTCGTTAGTTTTCGTACTTGTCAAACCTAAACTCGCATGAAATTCAAATTTGAATTGGCGCTCATTGTCTTGGCTGTCGTTTCACAGCACTCCTTCCATTTCAGCGAGTTGGCAGCGCCGCGCTTTAGTGCTGCCCAGCGCACCCAATAAACATATGTTCGCTGTTCTCTCAGCGACAAGAAGAAGCATCAAAACAAAGAAAATATTGAAAATAAGTATCAATTTCACGTTAGCAAATAAACAAAATGTGATGAATGCGTAATTAAGTAGAGCACAATAAACGCTACACGATGGACAAGTCCAGCGCTTACGAGAAATTCACTAGCCATGTGGACCAGCTGCGTAACACGGAATGCAGGTGAGCGTTTGTTTGTGTTTGTGTTGCCTGCCCCGAGATTTTCGCTGCGCTGGGGCTGCAACAGACCGGCAACAGTTTGTTATTGCGCAAAAGACCAACGCAGGCTGAAAATTGTAATGCAATTATGCATTTGGTGTCTTGGATGGCTTTATTGATAAAACACCCAGAGTGCAAACAGCTCTAGTAGCCTAACAACGGGTCGCTTGGTTCATTGCACATCCGGTGTGACGTCATCAAATGCCTATACACCCAGGTGGATTACAGTGGGCACTGCAAACATTGTTCGACGATTGTTGACATTGGGATTAGCATGACAATACAATGCCAATGCAAGAATTAAGCTGGATATTCTAAATACATATTTATTAGAATTAATAAAATACTAAATAAATATTAAGAAAAATATTTATATATATTTGTATATATAGATTTTAAATATTCAGTCTATATAAAAATATGTATATTTATTTTTTTTTAATTATTATTTATTTATTTGTATTATTATTTTTATTTCTTACTATCTCGATTTAAATAATTGTTTGCATGTTGAGTCATTTTATTAATAACTTTATACCGGTTTTATTAATACACATGCTATGCTTACAAATAAAATCAAATTCAGTCAAATTTTATTGTTAATTAAAAAAACCAAACTAAACTTAGAGCAAATAGTTATTGATATATTGCCCAATTTCTGAAGTATGTCAATTTATGCTTGCATGCTCAAAGTAGACACCTGTATCAAAAGAGTATTCCTTATCCCATTTCGTTATGCCATCCATGCAAACTTATTATCCGCTTGATTAACTTGACTATATCTATTCTTGCAGCCAAAAGCAGAAGATTGCCTGCTTTCAGCAAATTGCTGAATGCATTATGTCAAAGGCTTTGGCCAGCCACATCAATTATGCCGCACACTGTGGCACGGCCACCAATGTGTTGTTGCTATTTTGTGAGGATTTCGACTCGGTGGTGCGCATGAGCGCCGAGGAGAATCTGAACAAAATCTTTCGCGCTCTGGAAAAGACGCGCGTCAGTCGCATACTGATGGATTTATATGGTGAGATCAAGCGGAACGGTAATCAGCGGTAAGTGAGCCCACAGATACCCTATGACCTTCATGGTTAATCAAATCCTTACACGTTTTTACAGATCGCTACGCATTTGCCTAAATTTGTTTTCGTACTACGCGCCGCAAATCAAGGAGAAACACATCAAATGGTACGCTGTGCGGTTGCTGCAATGCATATCCGTCATGTCGCAGCGCAAGGAGACGCTGCTGCAGGAGACGCTCACTGATTTTGTCAAGCATTTTGGACGCTACGTGCAGCAGGGCCTCAATGATAGTGAGACGTGCAAACTCTTTGAGGTAATGCAACTCAAAAATTTCATCGGATTCCTTATTAAAAATATTCAATACGTAATAGATTTGTATAAATATAGAACTATAGGCTAGACGTAGGTTATATTATCATATTATCTGCAAGAGTACCTTGTATCAATTAGCTTTTGATTTATATCTAGCTGAATGCTAAATTCTACTTACTGTAAAACTTAAGTTAAATGCTATTCGGAGCTTGATTGTTTAAATTGAGAAGCATCTGTGTTTCAAGAGCTTCCGGAGGGCCTGTCCAATTGGCTTAAACGTGACTCGCTGTATGTTGATTTGTTGATTCGCATCTCATTCTCTGAATTTCTTTGATTGCAGACATTCCTTGGCAACATCAGCTCGGATTGCGCAGTGAAGCGTCGTTGCTCGGCACAAAATTGCATCAGTTTGATTGAGCATGCGCGCAATAGAAGTCTCATGGCCAGGCATGGACTAGGCAAAGTGATTGGTAAGCCAACAAATGCCGGATATGAAATGTGCACGTGCACATCAATATAAACCTACATATACATATATATGTATATATATATATATATATATATATATATATATATATATATATATATATATATATATATATATATATATATATATATATATATATATATATATATATATGCCACATGTATATCTAAATCATTACAATACTAAACTACCAAATGCATCAATTGTTAATTCAGCCGAGGGCTGTGGCATTTATTTGTTTGAAATGCTTTTTATTTTGATTTTCATTTGATGGTTGTTTTTTCTAAGCTAATCCGTGATATTCATTTATTTATTTATTTTTTTGTTGTGTTGTATCTGTTTTTGTTATTGCTTACCATTTGACGTGTTTACCGAAGGCTAGCAGAAAAAACTTGCATTAGTTTCATCAATAATGAAAACTGTGTTTAAAAAGCGTGTAAGGGCTTTAACGCACCAAATGCCAAGTGCCATATAAATATAAAAAAATGAAAATAATACAAAAATAGCATCAAAAGCCATGCATGCATGCATATATGGTGGTGGAGGTGTATGCATGTGGAATATGTGTGTTTGTGCTTGTGTGAAATATTTTTTAATATTCTAAAAAGCCACAAATCCATTGAAAATACCATTGCAAAATATTCAACCCAGTGCATTGTGGAGGATGCATCCTTTTGGATTTGGCTTGGGTTGGCCTGGGCTTTAGGTGTGGGTGCTGCCATTGAGTACTATACAAACTAACTGTAAATGCAATCACAGTCAGTCATAGAATTTTCCATGGCGTTTATTTGCCTGTCTGCTGCTGTACGACAGTGTGTGTGTGTGCGTGTGTGTGAGTGTGTGTGTGTGTGTGTGCGACTGCCACTACTAAAACTAAAATGCCAGTTGATATAAATTATATTTCTATATTGCCGTTGCTTACCTTTTGTGTACGCTGTCCAGCCAAGTATCCACAGTCCAGCCGAACAACTATGTATATGTAATGCATATATATTGATATTTTTACGAATTTGCTGCGATTTCAGACAACGGAAACGAGGCAGTTTTTATTTAGCCATTTGCTGGCTGGCAACTGCAGCAATAACTGCACTAACAACAAAAATCATACAAAATGCAAATGCAAATAAAAAGTCCTAAAAAAAAAAAGAGGTAAAAATCAGTTTGGCATTTTTGCAACACAAATCATTTTTTATTGAATTTTCATGAACACTTTATTGGCAAAAGGTAAATGGACAACAGATTTTAGATATGTATGTGTATCGTACGATACGCTGCTGTAATTTCAGGTGCTTGCATTTCTGCCGAAATTGTTGTAAAACTAGATTCAATTAAACCCACACAATTTGTTTGCGTTTAACATTTATTTATGCATTTCAGTGACCCGAAAAAAGCAACATAAATTTGAAATTTGTGTGCTTACGGTCGGAGGACACAAGTTATGCGTCTAAGGCCAACTGAATATGCAATGCCCCATCTCTTTGGCTGCGTCCACATTGCGCTTTTCAGCTTTTTAGTTGTTTACCTTCAAATCAACTCCTTCAAATCCTGGCCTCTGTGGCTAAAGCTGCAGCTTGGGCTATGTCAACTTCAAGCCACTGCTCGGCAAGTGCATACCACAATAGCTGGCGACAACATCAGCAACAACAACAGCAACAATGAGAACATCAGCAACAACTACTCAGTGCACAGTCTGCCGCCTCTTTTTATGGCAGCCATCAGTGAAGCACTTGCAACACTCTGACGTCCTACGCCTCTCCCCCGACACTCGCCAGGCCACAGTCTTGTGTCTTGAGCCTTGGCATGCCCCAACAAACATTCAGTAAGAGTAAGGTCCTTAACGCTGTTGCTCCTGCTCTCCCTCTCGCTCTCTCTCTCCATCTCGCTGCTGCTCCTGCTGCTTCTCTGACTGCTGTTTGTCTGTCTGTTTGTTTGAGGCTGTAAGGCAAGCAAAATGAAATTTATGCACTTGGACACTTCCCTGTAATAATTCATGCGAAATTGAATCAGATATTCATTCCTGTGCAGCTTTAAAAGGATAATCAACTTTATAAGCAGCCAGCAAACAACGGCAGCCTTCAAATTTATGCAGACAGCAGTTGTCGCGCTGCCTCCTCGCAAAACAAAAATGACCGAATAAGTCGCAGTGAATAAGTTGACCAATTTAACAAGTTACCCAATTACCAACAATTGCTTTTCTGAATACTCATAATTTCAAATGGAGTTTCACAACTACAACAACTGTCTGACTTCGTCTCTTTGTTTATGGCTATTTAGATAGATGGATTGAGTATCATACTTGACCTTCTCGCTCCCTGTCTCGTGTACTCGTAAAGAGTATCTTATAGTTGATCATCTCTACGATAAAACTCCAACAAAACCAAAGCCAATTTTGATATTTTTTATACCCTGAACCCATTGAAAATGTATATGCATTAGGCCTACATAAATTAGCTGTATAATCCAAAAAACGTTTCTTCTTAATTTCCATTTATTCCGATGCCTACATAAATACTTTCAGACAGAGAAAAGCACACTTAACACTTTGCAGTCCTCATTTATGCTCTTCTCTGTGGCGCTTTATATAATTCATGACATCCATTGTCGAAATTGTCGCACTGTTGGAAATGTGGCAGCTCTTAAATGAGTGGCATGTAGCCAGGGAGTTGAGGTAGGCAGGTAGGCAGGCAGGCAGGCAGCGTTTTTCAGAAGTGCCACTCAATCAAGTCAAGGATATTTCAGAAGTCAATTGATAAAAATGTGACACGAAGAACTTTGCCGTGCATTGGCGCATTTCATATTAATTTAAAAGATTAAACACCACGAGTTTTCTCAGCCATTAATTGAGTGCATTAAACGTGCCTCCAGCAGCTGAGCTCTGAGTCTTGGCATTCCCAAAGTTTCTTTTTTTTTTGCGGCTTATGGGCGCAATTAATTGATACACATGGAGCGTAGGCAACAAGTTCCTGCTGCTAGCCGAAAGTCAATTGGAGAGGGTCATATAAAAGTTGCTCCGGCATGGCGAAAAGTGTTTTTCAATTTTGCGGCAAGCCCAAAGGAAAACGGCAAACTAATTGAGTAACAAAGTTGCAACATGGCATTTTGTGATTGGTGGCGTATACGTAATATAAAGAGAAAGAGAGCAATAACTGAAGCAAACAAACATACAGCGCAGCCTATTTGCGCGTATGTGTGCGTGTGTGTGGGGGTGTGAGTGTGTGTGTGTGTGTGCCGGCACAAAGTCTATAAATACAAGATGAAAACTTTTCAATGAGATAAATTTAATTGGTGGCAATTTGTTGCGCAGCATGTGAGGTGAAGAGAGCGAAAAAGTTGCCAAAGAAATATGAACTGCAATTGGCTAAAGCTCTGTGCGCGCTCATGTGTGTGCGTGTGTGTGTGTGTGTGTGTGTGTCTGGGAGTCTCTGTATGTGTGTGCTGCAAAGTTTCAGTTTGCGTTTTTAATTTGTGGCAACATCAGCCATAAGTTGTGCGCACCAACAAAAGACATTAACTAAAAGTTGTCTATAGAAGAGTATCCTGATCAAATGAACTAAGCACCTGCTCTCCTTTTCTGTTCCTTGCCAGAAATGCTGCTAATGGATCAACAGACGAATTGCGTGCTGGGCGCCTTGGGTTTCCTGCGTCTGCTGTTGCCGCAGCTGATACGCGGCTACGCTGCTGATTGCCCGGACGATGGCGACTCCTTGCCGAGCTGCTGGACCACAGCAGCAGCAGCAGCAGCAGCAACAACACGCTGCCGCGTCCGATTGCCGGCAAATTATTGAAATTTATGATTATTGTTTGCACCTGCTGAGCACGCAGCACACAACGAATCACGCCATCATAAATGCCGCACTCGAGGTCATCAATGGCATACTCCAGGCACTGCACGATGCTCCAGGAGCTGCTGTACAGGCGGCGGGGCCGAGGCCAGCTGGTGCTGGTGCCGGTGGACTGGCGCAAAGTTTGCGCCAACTGCTGTGCAATCAACAACTGGAGCACAATGAGTATTTGCGGCGAAGGAAATCATTAAAAAATCAAATATTCCAATTGAGAAATTACGAAGTGGGCGCAAGCCAGTGGGAGGAGGTGCCCGGCGGGGCAATGCCAATGCAAATGCAAATGGCAAAGAATTCAAATGCCAAACTGCAGCAGCAAAAGTGTCAACAGCAGCAGCAACAACAACAACAGCAACATCAACTGCAGATTGGCATGAGCTCGCTGCAAGTCGTGGAAATTAATGCCATGGCTGATGATGCTGACACCGAGAAAGATGCTGCTGCGAGTTCCGCTGCTGATGAAGGTAAAGTAAATAAAGCTGAGTCTAGATGAGCGTATGTATGGCTGTCTGCGTATGTGTGTGTGTGAGTGTGAGTGTGTGTGCAGTCATGTACGACTGTCACATGCTGACAGAGTGACATCTGGACGGAGCGACTGACAGACAGAGAGACAGTTAGACAAGCAAACAGATAGACCGCACCGAAATCAAGAAAATTGAGCAATGCCACTGTCACAGTCACCGCCCACATACACACTCATACACACACAGAGAGAGTGCCACGCCCACACAATGCACATATGAAAATTATTGGTGCATGCTTTTAGGCGGCGGTGCATGCAAAATGAGGTCAAAGCGAAATTTGCATACACCGCCAGCAACAACAACAGCAACAACAACAACGACTTACTACACGAATTGTAAAGCTGAAGCGCATTCGCTTCTCTCTATTCCAAACAGCAAAGAAAGCATCGCGACAACACATTAGAAATGCAGCACGAAGCATAAGCGAATGCGTGGCGAGCAGCGCATCCGATGAGGACGAACAACAGCCAGCTGGAGATAATGATGATGTTAACGCTAATGTTAATGCTGCTACTGCTACTGCTGGTGATGCTGATGCTGATGATGATGATGGCGATGATGATATGGAACTGCTAAGTGCCGCTGCAGACGATGAGTACGAGGGCTTCACAACGCTGTCACAACTAAATGAAACACAACCAACAACTGTGTCAGATGCATTGAAAATGCCAAATATCACAGCTACTGATGCAGCAGGAGCAGCAGGAGCAGCAGGAGATGTGCATGTTGCATCCATGGCTAAACCTCAGGCCGTGCAGCATCAGTCGTCGATGCAGAATTTACTTGCCAGCGATGACAGATCCCAGCATTTGAGTGACATCGACAATGAATCCTTCAATAGCATCGATTTCGATGCGGAAATAACAATTGCTGGCATCAGAGAGCAACAGACAGATGCAACAGCAACAGCAACAGCAACAACAAAAGCAACAACAATATCAACTGATGCAACAACAGGAACGAACGAGTCAGCGGAGTCAACGCCAGATGCAACAACAATTGGCACATTCTTCAACAATTTGCTGTCCCATTCAAATGCAGGTGAGTCATTCATGTCAATCCATAACTATATTGTGCTCTGATACCACTTAAAGCAATTAATTGCTCAAGGGGTATATTGAATATATTTAGATGGACTTACAGACATGGAAAGTTGATTAAAAATGGTAATATGAAAATGAATATGCAAATGAAATATGATGGTAAATCAAGGCTTTCATGTTTGTTTATCTAATAGATAAGAAAGTTATCTATTGATATTGTGTTCCATATATTAAAATTGTGATTAAATATTTCATTAATAAAATACTTATATTGCACATATAAAATCCAGAATATTTTTACGTAATATCTCAACGTGGTGCTTAATAGATTTGCTCTGCCAGACAAATATTTCATTATGGTACTTGAAATTACAGCTGACGGGTGCTTGGAAAATAGTTTTCATTTGATGTTATTGGATTTCGCGGTCTGTCGTTTTTTGTTTTCCATTTCACCACATTTATTTACAATATTTGTGCATGGCAATCAAATTATTTGCATAATTGTTCTAGAGAATGGGCGCAAAGAGAATAGGAGTGAAAGAGATAGAGTAGAACAGAGAAAGAGAGAGCGGGAGAGCGGGAGAGCTAGATATTGAGGCCCTGGGAGCCAGACAACACGTTGGCAACGAAATTTGCATGCTGCCTTTTGCCAATTGCACTTGCAATTTAATGAAGCGTAATTGTTGTTGTTCACTATGCTGCATGGTCGGTCTCTGTGGAATCAACAGCAACAACAAGCACACAAGCACACACACAAGCGAAACCAACAATAGCAGGGAGCACAACTAAATTAAATTAGGCAATGCTCGAACGAGTCAGTGGCAGCGCAGGGCCAGGATACTAGGCAGAGCGGGCAATGGGCGGCAATGCGTAGGCGAGGTGAGGCGAGGGATGGCAAAGCAAGGCAAGGCACAAGTTGCATGCATCATTTGTCGCTTCAGTGGCTGTGCGTCGCTTTCCACTTTTTGTTGCTTTTGAGTCTCGTCTGTTGACATGACAACAACAAGTGCAGCAGCAGCAAGCAGCAGCAGCAACAACAAAAACACGAACATCAACAGCAAAGTCAATAGCATTAGCAAACAATATTTGCCATTTGAAAATTGAATTCATTTTGATTGAGAAAAACGTCGACGTTGTTCAAACTTACAAACATTTGATAAATGCATTCAGCTTTCCGCTAATGCACGTTTACTAAAGTGCGTGCATATGTGTGTGTGTGTGTGTGTGTGTGCGTTAAGGTAGGCAGCAAAAGATATTGCTATGAGCCCAAAAAAAATGTGTAACATGAGAATGGAAAAAAGAAGAGAGCAACTGCAAACAAGCATGTCCTGCCGTATGTGTGTGTGAGTGTGAGTTAATAAGCAGTGAAAATGCTGCTCACGCAGCCGGAAGCAGTAATTAAGTGAATGAGTTGTGCGGGCGTGCGAAAGAGTCAGCCATACATTATCTACGACGTGCAAAAGAGAGAGCGCATTATCTGGGCTACAAACACAGAAAAAAGAAGAAATGCAAAAAGAAAGCTTAAGCAACTACTTGACGTAAATGTTGGGCTTAAATTCGTCGTCTCGTCCACGAGCTGAATGTCTCTCTATCTGTCAGTCTGTATGTCTGTCTGTTAGTCCGTGTGTGGGCTGCGGATTAAGCTTGAAACATGGCAACGCATTTACCGCGAACAATCCCATGCGACGACCAGGCTCAACCTTCTGCAACACCCTGCATCCAACCGCCTCACGCCCCCCTCCCCCTCATTCTTCTTTTGGATGCGCGAATGCTGCTGCCACTTGGCCAAAGCATCACACTGCAAGTTGGCAACAAAGTGGTTAAGACAAATGGGTTACGTGATAAAATGCGGTTACTCAAATTGCATGTATGCAAGCTTACATCTTGTGTGTGTGTGTCTGTGTGTGTGTGTGTGTGTGTGTAGCGTGTGTGTGTTTGTTTATTTGTGGGTGTTTTAGTTTATTTAGCATTGCCAGCCAGCCCAGCCAGCCAGGATAGTCAGCTAGGCCATAGGATCTGACGTTCATTTAGCTGCTTTTGCAACCGATGTTGTTATTGTTGTTGCGCTCACTGCTGTTGCCTTTTTGTTGTGCACTTATGCGATATCAGCCTTTTTACGCTGCTCGCCTGCCGTCCCGCCCACCCTTCTTCTTAGCCAGCGCTCCTGCTGCTAGTTATTGTTGTTGACTTTTTCGTGATATACATATTTATATATATGTATATATATATGTATATTCGTATACATATGTGTATCAGCAGCCGCCAATCTTCATCCGCAGCCAAAGAGCGTCACCAAATCCTGCAATTTGTATGCTCTTACAGTAAGTTGGTTTATATGAATATAAAATTTAATTTGCGCAAAACTTTTAAATTAAAAAAAGTGTTTATTTTTTTATGATATAATATATGTATATTTTATTGTTTATATAAAATATAAAATATTATTTATGCTTAAGATTCCGCTCTCAGTTCGTCTTTGAAACAAAAAATGCTTTTACTTAACTTTTTATTGAAGCTAAAATTTTAAAAATATTTTATTTATATTTTCAGTACATTTTCTTTTTCTTCATACTAAATAATTATTATTTTATTTTTTTAACAAAGAGCATTCAAGTTTCATTGTATTTCGCGTTTCTTCCCTCTGCTTTCATAAACAATTTATGTATTTTTTGTTGTTGTGTTGTTTGCTGTTGTTGTTTTTAGTTAGTTTGCATATGCTGTTGTGGGTAGTAGGCGACTCTTTTGGCTGGTTATGTGTCACCCATAAAGTGGCAGCCCGCATTTTCCCCCACATTTCTGCAAACAGTTCCACTTCTTGTTCTTGCGCGTTTTCCGTTCGTGACTGCCGCGTTTCCTACGCGGCTTTCGCTATCCTTTGGCATTTTTTCTTCATCCTGACTGGGTTTTCCCCCCTTTGTTCTATCCTGATCCCATTGAAAATGGGAAATCAGGGTATAATGGTTTTGTTGAAACGCATGTAACAGGCAGAAGGAGGCGTGGCAGACCCCACAAAGTACATGTAGTATTGATCAGGATGACGAGTTGAGTCGATTTAGCATTATTCCACTGTCTATTTTTTCTAAGTATTCCCTTTACGTATTTCGTATTGCTTCCATTTATTTTTGTGCTAAGTATTTCCTCTTTCTTCCAAGTATTTCATCTACGTAACTCCTCTACGTAGTTCCTCTCCGTCTTTAATGCTTAGCTGATCGATCACACACTTCACTTCACTTGATTGCGCTGACCTCCAGCAGGCCTGGACGACTGAAGACTGACTGAAGAAATGCTGCAGCTGCTGCCCTTTATATAGGGCCACTTTTACTCAAGCACTGTTTCTCTCAAATGTTAAGCCCAACAGCAGGTAGAGCTCATTGCAGTCGAGCCTTAAGTGAGCAATGGGAACGCTCTCTGCTGCTGTGAGCATTCTAGCTTCGTTTTACTTAAATACAAATACCAACTGAGAACTGTTGCATTCATGTAGACAACTTTAATGATCTTTTGCTCTTCTTCTCTCCCTGCTCTTACTTTTACTCAAGTATTGTATGCATGCGTGCCAATGTGTGTCTATGTATGTGTGTGTGTGTGTGTGTGTGTGTGTATGTGTGTCTATGTATGTGTGTGTGTGTGTGTGTGTGTGTGTGTGTGTGTGTGTGTGTGTGTGTGTGTGTGTGTGTGTGTGTGTGTGTGTGTGTGTGTGTGTGTGTGTGTGTGTGTGTGTGTGTGTGTATGTGTGTGTATGTGTGTGTGTGTGTGTGTGTGTGTGTGTATGTGTGTGTGTATGTGCGTCTATGTATGTGTGTGTGTGTGTGTGTGCGTGTGTGTGTGTATGTGTGTGTCAGAAAGACGCGAATAATTATTGAAATATCAGTTCTCTTAAAGGAGGTTCAGGGCATTTCCTAGTCGAGCAGTCTCGACTGGAGTTTTCTTACTTGTTTTTTGCTGGAGCATGCATACTCATATGAACGAACGCCCGCTAGTTTTATTTGCCATTTCGCCGCTGTTGTTGTTCTTATTTTTAACGTGATTTTAAATAACAAAACTGCGAAAAAAGTTGCCAGGGCTGCCGTTGTTTTATAACGGTTTCAATTTGTGTGGCACTCAACTTTCTGGCGAGCCAAGAAGATGCTGCACTGACGCAACTTACAGCTTAAGTAAAACTATTAAAGCATAAACTGCACCGAGCAATCCAACTAAATTACATATATACGCATTCCCCTACGCATAAAAAGTGATGGCAACTTAGCGTACAGAGTGCTGCAAGTTGCTCGAATTTGGTTAGGTTTACGATTCCACTAATTGAACGTAAAAATTTAAATGATTTCTCTGATTTAACTTTCGTTTAACTGCGCATTCCAGCTTACCCTCGATTTTTGCTCTTATTTTTCTCGAGTTCTAAGCTTAAATTTTTAGACATTTAAATAAAACTCCTCTTGGAATTCATACAGACATTAACCTTTTAATGTTTAGCATCCACTTTAGTTTATTGCTTGTTCTTCTCTAGAGCTCAAAGCTGAATCAAGTCTTAAGTGATATTAATGAGAAAACTGATAATAAAAGAGATAGTAATGAAATAAGTTTATATGATATTTTGCTGTTGATCTCTTCTGACCGGCTTTATCAATATTTAATATAATTTACCTATACTTTATTCTATTATATTATACATATACTTATATTTGTTTACCTAATTCTATAATCATCAGTCATTTCCTTGCTCATAATAAACTACATATTAGCTGCAGCTACATCTTCAGCGGATGTTTGTTTTTGTGTTTTTTCGCTCTTTTCCTATTTGGATGTGTTGTTCTAATTTTAACAGCGCTTGCATGCGGTTGTAACATCCATTAGAAGATACAACAACAATAAAAATGGCTACAGGAATTCCAGCTAGCAGATACAGCAGCTAAATAAAAACAATTTTTTAAGCCAACTTAAGTGCGGTTGCGGTCAATGGTGGCAGCACTTGGTCGATCTCGACCTCTCTCTGCCTCTCACTCTCTCACTTTCTTAATATATGTTCTCTCCCACTATTCTTTCACTTAACGTATATATATACTATAAAATTTGAGTTTTCAATTAATTTCCAATAGCTGCAGCTAGGGGTAGGAATGTATGGAGAGGGAGTAACAAAGAGAGGTAGAGGGGAAAGAAAGATACTAAGTATGCTCTTGATGGGCATGAACGACTAGTTGTTGCGCAGTGAAACGAACTCTATGTATTCAAATTTTCTATACTAATCGTATAATAGAGATAATCCAATAAGAGTCAATATTCTACCTAGTTGAGTTAGATTAGAAGAGAACGATTTAGTTAGGCATTTATTAGATTAGACATAAAGGGTATTAGCATCAACAAAAGCGAATAGTTTCGTAGCTTTCAGACTGACCAAGTAGAGGAGGCTGGGTGGTTGGAGGTTGCCGTTTTTATTGCCGTCTCGTGTTTAGAAAGTTTGCAAACATTTTCCGTTTTGTTGCATTCTTAAAAGCCCCAATAGCCAAGACGGCCGCGACAGACAAATGTGCCTGGTAATTGGCTACAAGTTCTGAGTACGAGCGAGTGAAGCTCAAGTTGAAGTTGAAGCTGAAGCTGATGCTGTAGCTAAGGTTGAGGAGGGGGATGAGGCTGAGGTTGGGGTAGAGGTAAGCGACAGTGTGGCTAACCACAATTAGCCTGAGCCAACGTCGGGCCGGGCATTAGTGTCAGGGCAAGTTATCTGGCAAAAGTTTAGACTGCTCAACTGAGTTGGTTTTTTGTCTTGCAGCGTCGGAGTCGGTCAGTAAGCTCTTTCGTCAATCAAACGGCCCCAAATCCACGCCGGCCAAGCTGGCGCCAACCACTGATAAATCGGATGCTGCATCGACGGCTTCGCTTACGCTCTCGTTGAGCTCGTTAGCCAGCAGCAGTGCGGCCGGGCCGCAGGAGCGTCAGCCTTCAATAACAGAGACGCCCACACCGGTGGAGGAGACTACAGGCTCGGGCAGTGGCTCGTATACGGCATCCACGGCGCTACTGATGGATGCACCAGCTAGTGGAACAGCAGCGGCAGCTGAAGGAGACTCTGAAGTGGAACCGCAGCTACGGCGGACACCCAACGGTAAGCCATCTGCTGTCCATGTGCAGCAGACTAATTAGATTCTTTATTCCGGCAGCTAATCCCTTTCTGGCGGAGAGCTCACCGCTGAAGCAAACGGTATCGGGTCATGCTCTAATCAGCGTGAGAATTGGCAGCATTCTGGAGCAATCCCTGGTTTACTACACAGCTCGCCTGCTCGCTGCCCGTTTCCTGCTAAGTGGCCAGGCCTCAGGTCTGCAGCCGGACACAATAAGCCGTGTGTCCATCAAGAGTCTATCGCTGGCAGTGATTGCGCAATGTGTGCGACTGGCGCCACGCGTCCTCCAGTTGTCGCTGGAGATCAGCGAGCAGGAGCTGCAGCTGCTCGCCCAAATTAGCGCTAATAGCACACAGGTTTCCAGTCCGCAGAGCAGCAACGAGTCACAGCGCAGCACGGAGCCGTGCCAGTCAATGACGGGATCACTGCTGGAGCCAGTTGCGGACAATGAGGAGAATCTGCTGCTGCTGGAGATCAAGGATGACCATTTTGGCCCTAGCACCTGCCCTGCGTATCTGCAGCAATCGCCGACCCTGAGTCGCAGTGCCGATGCCACGCTGTTGCAGTCGCAGCTGGAGAAGAGGCGCCAGTCGAATCCACAGCAGCTGCATGCACCCGACAGTCATCTTCTCCAGGTCCGAGATCATTGGCACTTCGTATCGCATCACAGTTGCGGCAGAGGATGCGCCGCCCTTGGCCCTGCCGCCGGTGCCGCCCAAGCGCACCAAATCCATGCGCAGCCGCGCCAGCTGCACAGCCCAAGCCCCAGCCACGCCTACACGTGCGACCACGCCCACAACAAGCGCCGGTGGTCAAGCGCTGGCCGATGTGCTGCTCTTCCACGGGCACTCTGATCCCATGTTGCGTGGCGGCGTACAGCAAATCGTGGGCAGCTTTGTGCAGGCGAGCGGCGCCGGGCGCTGCTTGCAGCTGCAGCCTGGACTGGGCCTGGCGCATTTGCTGGCCATTTTGTTGAAGGTAAGCGGGTATTCCAGGCATGTTGACAACAATGGTGTTGCATCGCTGCTGGCGCGCTCTTTGATACCTTCCTGATTGTGTGTGTGTGTGTTGGTGTGGGTGTGTATTGGTGTGAGTGGCTTATCTGGTGTGACTTAATGTGGCAAACGATGCTCCACATGCAGTTATCTATTCATATATGCTTGTATCTCTGCCCAGGCAACTTTTACACCTGCCCCGGCAAGCTTATGCATAACGCATACGCCGCGTTGTTTGTCCTAGCGTTGGCTTTTCCCCCACTCTCTCTCTCTCCCTCTGCTTCGCTCTCTTTTTCACATTCTATAAATATGCGCCTCCACCTTTTCGCTGCACGTGCTTCTTTTTTTCTCTCTCTCTCCGTTAAACCAACAAGCTAACATATTTTAACACATGCAGGCGAGCATACACACACACACACACCCACACACACACAGGCATGCACACATAAAAAGACACAGACACGTGTCCATATCAATGGCTGTTGGTGTATGCTTTTGAATATTTTGCAGTGCCCTGCAGTACGGTGCAGTAGCTGCTGCAGTTGCAGCTAAGCCGGCGGCATTTTGTGCCGGGCTGTTTTTCATTTCGAAATAAGAAAGAAAATTCTTATCGCTTTAGCAATGTGCAAGTGCAAATGCCCCTAAGGCTAACAGCGCATCCGTTGCCAAAGCCCGACACCAACACACACACACACACACACACTGACACACACGCAGGCAAATGGAGAATGTGCGCATAACTTACACATTGATTTCTCTCTTGAGAATTGTTAGGTACACATACACTAGTATGGTCTGCGGCCAGTCCAGGCTGGGGCAGAGCAGGAGAGGATTGACTGCTGCTATTCTTGGGGGGGACGTTCGCTCTTCTTATTGAATTCAATAATTTAGTGGCAAGCCGAAAATTTAAATTGCAGTCGGCGCGCCCAAAAGCGCAATTTGATTATGCAATGTTGTTATGCAACGAGTTGCTAAGCGGCGCGAACGTGCCAGCTGAAAATCACATTAGATGCCTCTGCCCCAAATTCTAATGCCAGCAAATCCGTCTCAATGGCACTAGCCAAACACACACACACACACACACACACTTACACATACAGATAGATGTGTATAAATATATATAGTATGCAGAGTGAGATCTTCCCTAGAGCAGGGCAACTATGATAACAATAGCCCTTTGGCTAGGAAGAGCTTGTTAAGATTCGTTAAAAATGCACACACTCAGTAGACACACACACACACACACACACAATCACAAACACACATGTGCTTGGGCAAAACTTTTTGCTTGTGCAAACAATAAAACACAAATTCGCTTAGCAGCGCTAGCTGAGAGCCAGAGCCCAAACGTCTGAGCTCAGCTCGGTCTGTTCTTGAGGCCATCTATGTAGAAATTTGGCCAAAAAAAAAAAAAAAAGAAAGAAGTAGACGAAAAAAGCAAAGAAAATAAACTGAAAACTTTTTTCTGCTTTTGCACATTTGCAGGGCTTTGAGGACGAGATACACACAGTGGTCATACAAGCGTTGAATGCATTCGATAAGATATTTCCGCATGTGGTGTCCAAATATTTGACAGGGCCGCCATGTCATTATCATGCTCATCAGAAGCGACAGCAGTTGCAGCAGCCAAGTGGACAACAAAAGGAACCCGGCCAGGCCCAAACATTTGGCCAACAAACTTTTCCAAAGAATCTGGATAATGCCTTAAGCAGTCAGCAGCAGGAGCAGCAGCAGCAGCAGCAGCAGGAGCAGCAACAATGGCACTCTAACGATGACAACTCGAGGGCAGATGAGACCAGGATGTGTGCCAGGTCGTCAGCCACTGATAATGATGAGCTGCTAGCTGCTCTTTTGAATGATTTTCAATTGCAATCGAAACGCTTGCAGCAGCAGCAGCAGCAGCAGCAACACTCCAGCAACAACAACAGCAACAGCATTGCCCAATATAATGAGCCTGGCCCCTGCTGTGTGTTTGCCATTTCACCGAAATTGCTCTTGAACAAACTTCGATTGTGTCGTCACAATAAATACTGGTTGGTCCAGAATAAATATGCCGAAGTTATTTCCAATTTAAATTACGTACTGCTACGCTCCTACTACGCAAATTTCGATTGTGCCTTTGACAACAACAACAACAACAGCAACGGCAGTGATATGGAATTGGAGTCGAGAAATCATTGTGCAGCCTCCTCCGTTAGCTGTAACGGGAAAATGACTGCTTGCAGCAAGGACATTGTCTGTACTTATGAGGTAAGCAGCTAAATCGCCTTATTACAACGAGAACAACAACAGCAATAAACAAAACCTAAAAAAATCCACAGAGTCTCAAGCATATCTCTCTGGTCTGGTCTGGCCAGCAGCTGTTTGGCTTGTTTATTGTGTAGATTATTATTTTTTTATACATTTCTTTTTTTCTTTTGGTTCCGCACTCCTGGCAAATGCCTTCAAAAGCAATTGAAGTGAGCCCATACGCCCCCAGTTGCCTGCGCCCTGCGCTGCGGCGTGGGCAACATTCTCTTATTGAACTTTTGTGCATTGAAGTGTGGCTCTTTGTGCATCTCTGCAGACTGCCCCCAATGCGATCCGATCCGGCTGACAGTTTGTTTTGCTTTTAGACTATCTCACAGCGTATTTATATACACATAACATACATGCATGCACACATACATATACAGACATGTATACAAATACATATACGCCGTATTTGTTGATTTATTATTTTGAGAAAGCCAAGCAATTTGCTAAATGGTAAAAAGGGACGTACTCCATACGTACGTGTACACAGACTGAAGACTTAGCAAACAATTGTGCGCCGTTGCGTACATACATATGTATGTATGTGTGTGTGTGTGTTTGTGTGTGTTGCCACATGCAGCGATAAAAGAGGAAATGACACTTCGCCGGGGGAACGAAAAGCCTTTGATTGAATATCGCAGCGCCAAGCGAAATGTTTCGCAAGGTAGTGAAAATAAATGAAATTGAAACTTAATAGCATGAACAGTGCATATATTTAGTGGGTATAATTTAATAACCATTACAATGATTTTAATTGCGAACAACAATTTAAACTGCTAAAGCAGAGTTCATTTACATTTACAGTTAGGCATCGACGTCCGAAAATAGCAATATAAAATCGGATAAATTAAATATAAACGTTGTCATTTGCATATATGCATTTCATGTTGAAAATGATAAACATAAATATGCAACAAATATTGCTGAAATTCTTAGGTTACATGTGATATTACACAGATTAGCGTAGGGCCAAGTTTTTGGGAGCATATTCGACTACATTTTCCATCATAAACTTTTTTTTTTTTTGGTGTAGGCAAACAGATCCATAGGTAGTGGGCTGGCCGTATGAAAAGTTGAAAGTTGAAAGAGTTGTTGCCCGGATGCAACCACAAAATTCCACAGCAGCAGGTGGAAAACGTGGGTGTGGGTGTTGTTGTAACGGGAAACGGCAATATGAAAACTTGGCTCTGGTTTTTGATTTACAAGCTGCAGTCAACTAACTTGGAAACGCTTTTCGATCCCTACAGGCTCAATTCCTGGACGAACTTATGCAGCTGCTGGGCGACGATGATGCCCGTGTTAGGGAGCAGGCCGCCCACAGTCTGTGCCGCTTTATAATGCAAACAGCGCGCCAACAGGAGCTAACAACAGCAACAGCAATACGAATTGAGGAAGGCAACATGAATGCTGAAACTCAACAAACTAATTTCAATTTGCTTTGGGATTTTTTCGACTATCGCATATTTGGCAGCATGTCCGTGACGTTGCGTAATTTATTCCGGGCTAGCTCAGCGATTGCCTCGCCAATGGCAGCCCTGGATGCCGGAGAGCATGGTCACGGGCCGTATGCTGCTACCGCAGAAGCTGTTGTTGGTGGTGTTGGCGGCGGTGGTGGTGGCGGCGGTGGCGGCACAACGATTGGTTTGGGCGGCTCTGCCAGTGGTGCAGCCGCTGCGGCGTCGGCCTACTTTGATGGCAGTTACGGTGACGGCCATGTTTTTGCCTTCGGATTTCAACGTCAAATTGCGCAAGAGGAAAAAGTTTTGGCCAAAGTTTTGTATCGCATGACAAATAAATTGATGACGCTCAATGATAAAAATTTGCAGGTAAATATTTGTGTGAGCTCGACGAGTGCCAGCCAACCCGATTGAAATTGAACAACATTTCTGCTCTCAATCCATTCGACAGTTTGGCATAATTAACGCGCTGCGGCTGCTGCTAAAGCACTTCAATTTTGTGGACTATCAACAGGCCTGGACAGAATTTAATTTTATTGAAATTTGCATGAGCTACGCGTATTACAACAGTGCAACAGCTGGTGACTTGAATTGCCAGAACGATTTGATTGATGTGATGGCCAAATTAATAGCAGGTAAGTGCCACACGCCTACACAGCCAAAGCCATTAACTTGAATTCGCCAATGTCTTCAAATACGATATGAAATTTGGTATCTTTTATGAACCTAGCGTTTGTGTATTTTACAGACTGCATAAACAAATAAATATATTTATACAGATATTTAATCTCATTGCAAAATATATGAATACATTAAATACATAATAGATATATTTACTTCAATGCATAGACAAATAAATATAATTTATTTAAATACATAGATAAACAAAGAAAAATATTAAATGTTTATATAGATCTTCATAGATGCTTTTAGTACATTTTTAAATGTCGCATCAACATTACATTTAAAACATGCAATAATAGAGTATTGTAATTTTAATCTTTACATATTTATTCACATCCGTTCATTAAATCGCTTGGACCACTTTGAATCACTAAATAGTGAAAATAATAATAATACAAAAAAAAAACAAGTAAGAGTGCTCTAGTCGAGACTGCTCGACTAGGAGATACCCTGAACCCTCTAAACTGATATTCTAATCATTCTGCACTTCTTTTATGCACACATACACACATACACACACATGCCTCCACATGCACGCATAAGCTCGCGCTCTGCTAACTGCGCAGTCAGCAGCGACTGCGGTTGGGCTGCGCTGCAGTGTGGGCAATACTATGAGATTTTATTTGTTGAATAATTTCGTTTGTAGACGTATGATTTTAATGAAACTTTCAGAATGTAATCATAATGTATAAATGTGTGTACATTCTGAAGCACAAGTCTCTAGTATTTGAAATACGTTTTTTACGAATTGGGGGCGAAGGGGGCGTGGTATCCAAAATCTGTAAATGACAAAATGTGTGTATCCATCGAATGTATATACACAACAAATCTGAACACTCTATGTTTAAAAGTGTTCAAATTAGGCTGAAAAAACAATATCAATTTATCGATTATCCTCGATAAAAAAGATATCGAATGAGTTATCGAAAAAATATGATAAACTCGTACTGCGTATGGTATACACGAGTCTACATACAAAATTTCAGCTCTCTAGCACTTGTAACTTCTGAGATCGACGCACTCATGAGACGACGGACGGACAGACGGACAGGGCTATATCGACTCAGCTCATCGCCCTGATCAAGAATATATATACTTTATGGGGTCTGCGATGATTCCTTCTGCCTGTTACATACTTTTCACAAAACCATTATACCCTGATTTCCCATTTTCAATGGGTTCAGGGTATAAAAAAATAAAATAAATAAATAAATGCATTGAAAATTTGTTTTTAATTGTATTGCATTGCAGAAAATGCCAAAGAAATAATCATATAAATCATTTTAATTAATTGTTTGTCATTAAATAAATTTACATAAATATTTTTATGCTATCCGTGGTACTTGGCGTTACTATATATAATATATCTATATATATATATATATATATATATATATATATTTTGAATTCTTCTGATTTTTTTGTGCATCATTTTAATTGTAATTTTAATGAAGCAAACGCGCAAATTAGCATAAATATTTTTAATTTTCTATAGGCATAATAATTCAATTTGTGTTCAATGTATTTATTTTTTCCCCACTTTATAAATGACCAAAGTTATAAAAAAAATTGTTATTGTTAACATGGCTAGACTAGGCTATAGACTAATATGAGAGATGAGAGACATTTCAATACACTTTAACATCAAATTGGATCGTTTAAATGGGATTCTTTAATCAAATAATCATATGTAGGTACTCGGATTATTCTACTAAAATATCTATAATTTAAACACAAACCAAATACCCATAATTATGCGCACTTTAAGCTAGATTAATAGTTTTTTCTCTCATTATTTAACATATTGATTTATTATTCGATCAATTTGATATGCGAATTGGCAAACCGAGCCCTCAAAGCTCTTAATAGTTTCACAATTTAAATATTTGACATCAGCTTGGTAGCGTGTAATTAAATAATTTTCAACAGAGCCATTAGTGGAGTGCTCTCGCTCCACAGGTCTCGCTTGCAGCCAAATGTGCCAACAACAATTAAAAGCGGAAACAACAACAATAACAACAATGGCAACCGATACGATTTGCAAGCTAATAAACATTTTAATTCAATTTACCAAATTGCATAAACCAGAAAACCAAACTTCAACTTAATTTCATTAATGGCTTTTTATATATCGCCCACGCATAGCCACGCCCATTGTCAAACTGTTTTCGCTGTCAGTGGCAAGGTTGGAGTTTTATATTCCATAATGATTTTTATTTATTTTTTGTTTTTTTTTTTTACACTGAACCCATTGAAAGTGCGAAATTAAGGTATAATGATTTTGTTAAATGTTTTGTAACAGGCAAAGGTAGGAGGCGTGGCAAACCTTATCAGATATACATTGCAGAAGTGAAGAATTTTTGTAATAACAGTTACAGTTACGAAGGTTACAGGGTATCTCATAGTCGAGCAGTTTCGACTAGATATCTTACTTATTTTTATTTTTAAGAAAGGAAGGTAATGGTTTTGTAAATTGGGAAGTATTTTTTGTTGTGTGTGTTTGGTTGTGTTGTGGGTTGTTTTGGTTTTTTTTTTGTGTTTTTTTTTTTTTTTTTTTTTTTTTTTTTTTTTTTTTTTTTTTTTTTTTTTGTTTTTTTTTTTTTTTTTTTTGTTTTTTTTTTTTCTTTTTTTGTTTTGTGGGTTGGTTTTTTTGTTTTTTGGGGTTTTTTTGTTGTGTGTGTGTGTGTGTTTTTTTTTTTTGTGGTTTTTTTTGTATTGTTTTCTTTTTTTTTTCGTTTTTTTTTTTTTTTTTCGTTTGTCAGCCGCGTATTTGCAATGCGCTAATGTAATCCACCATAATCAAAAAGTAATTAAATTATTAATAAACCATTAAATGTAAAACAGTTTTCGTTCCACTCGCACCATGTAGCGATTGCCCCATGCTTAGCTGCCCCTTCCGTGCGATTCGTGCGATTCGTGCGATTCGTGCGATTCGTGCTCACCGCAGCCAATGCAATTTGCATTTGTGCATTTTTGCATAAGCAAATAATTTAATTTTTAAGCCGTGAGCGCTTTCGCACCTCCAACTATTGCCCAGCCATGTAATATACATATAAATATTCATACATGCACATACGCTTGCGTGTGTGAGTGTGCGTGTGAGTGTGCGAGTGTGCTGGCTTTATCTGAGCATCGATTTCAAAACAAAATCGCCAAATGCTTTACGGATTTTTGGTGAGTGTTTTGTGATAAGTTTTGACAGTATGCAAATCATATTGTTGACATGTGAGCGACAGCGAAAAGTTTTGCAAACTGTAGGAGAATGCACGACGAAGACATACCCTGTAGAGGGAAGTTATTAGAAATAGACTTGAAATTTCTTTAATGAGACTGATGTGTGCTGTTTAGCGTGTTGTTTCTGGAAATAGGATAGTAATATAAGTCAATTACGATTACTTTTAATATGTTTACTATAATTGGTCTATACAAAATTTTGTTCTTCCTCTTGCCAATTTAGGATTTCCTTGAATCTTACTGCAAATTTAAAGCCTCTCTTTTCATATATCCTCATTGCTATCAATCTCATATTTATAGAGCTTCCGAAACACGCTTTAAGAGCTATAATTCTTCTCTTTTTTTTGACAACTCTTCCAATTGTAGTTGAAGCATATGTATGTATGAGAGCTTAACAACTTAAAGAGCCAACAGCCAATAGCCGATATCTTCCCCGCGCAGTTCACACAGTCATTTTATTTATGCGCAAATTGTAATGCGCCGCATTATGAGTGGAATTAATGCAGTCGTTTTCAGTGCGGCGCGAGCTCATTTGTGAAATGTTCAATTAAAATGAGAATATGCTGGATTGGTTGCCTATAAATGCCGGACTGATAGCCCAAGTGTATATCAAATTGACAGCAACTGACGGCATGCGTCCAGCCGCTGCATGTCTCCGTTGAGCTGGTAGCCGAGCACGTGTTCGGCTGTCTCCTGGCATTAATAAAAATAATATTACGCATACGCACAGTGCGGCAGTGGTGCATAATAAGTATGCATTTATTTATTGTTCAGCAGCGCTTTCACTCCCCCCTCACTCAAGCTTTATCTCCCTCTCACTCACGCCTTCGCTGCCTCTTTAACTGTGTTGTAATAGTATAAATATTTTAAAGTCAAATTGGAAATTCGATATTGGAAAATTCTTGTGTCGCAGAGCCGTAGCGCAATCGAACTATTGTTCTTTATTCTACGCCCACATAAATATAAATAAATATAAATTAGCAGCAGAATTGTGGCATCGTCTCATTATGTGCATTTTTCAATTAATTAGTAAATGTAATGCAAACTTCGGCAACGGCTTCACCTGTGCTGGCTGGCACCGCATTGTCGCCGCTCGACGGGCCGCTGCTGTTGTTGTTTTTAATGGCTCCCCGAACACTTAATTTTTATAAATATTTATGCGAATACAATTTCATTTATTTGTGCAACAAGAGAGAATGAAGAAAAACACAAATATAATAATAATCATAATAATAATAATTTTAATAATAATAAAAGTTTGCTTTGCATTTTCTTTGCGCGGACAAATGAAATTTTTTTTTAGTATTTGCTAGCATTGCAATATTGACACATAAATTGAAATGCCGCTACACCACACACACACACACACACTTTTACATATATTAAATGATTGCATATAAATCATGGCGTACTTTGAGGCCTTTTCCGCTTGTTGCCTATGCCATGTTTGCTTTAATTTAACATTATTTGTTTGCCTGCGATATTTGTATAGTATGTATCTTCCATCTCTCTCTCTCTTGCTCTCTCTCGTGTATATTCATTAAATTGCTTTTTAATTTACCGCTATTCGTACATTTTAAAGTATCTGTTCAACATTTAAACACAATTGGCTGGCTTAATTTGTCATTAATATGCTGCGAATACTTACCACACCCACACACACTCTACCTACGCTCTTCCCCTTTTCGTTGCAGGCCGCATGTTGAGCACGGGCGAGGCTCCACCCGCTGGCCAGCTGGAATTTCTGCTGCGTCACTGCGTCAAGCTGCTCAACATTTACTATCATCTGGTGGGCAATCAGCGCCCAGTGCAGCCGAGCGGCAGCAGCAGCAGCAGCAGCAGCGCAGGAGGCAGCAGCAGCAGCAGTGGCGCAGGAGGTGGTGGCGGCAGCACCACCGGCAAGCCACCCAAGGCGGGCAAAAGCGAGCTCTTCTCGCTGAGCGGCGGTGGCAGAGAGTCGCAGGCGACGCTGCAGGCGATGGGTTACTTTGCCAGCGATTACGTTTACATGAAACTTTACAACATTTTAAGAGGTGCTAATGACAGCTACAAGGTAAGTCAAAGCCTCAGGTGAAGACAGCGGGCGCACTCTCTGGCGGGGGCGGGGGCGTGGCGCCATTAAGTTGCGGCTCCTGTTGGCGCGGGCAAATGGCAAAAGTTCTTGGGGCACGTGCACCGAGATTTACCAATTCTTGCAGCTTGCTCTGCGCGACTCCAATTGCACGCTGCACGTACAACGCAATGCGCCGTTTTATATGCAACACTTTTGGGGCAATGCCGCAGCGCCAGCCGCCACGCAATGAGTTGTAAAAAATGAAATGCTGGCAACGTACTCGACTCTTGACTTCAACTTTTTGACTCAACTTGCCACTCGCCGCGACTGGCATTAGGGCGTGGCCAATAAAAAGCCAAGGCTTTTAGCAGCTCCTGGGCTCCTGGGCTAACCCTCTGTCTCTTTGCTTGCAGATAACTATAAATCAGGATGCTGGCGGCTTATTAATTTGCCTGCTGAAGAGTTGCCTCAACGCGCTCAGCCTCTGCCTGGAGGCATCAATGCCACCGCCGCTGCCTGCAACAGCAACGGCATCGGCATCATCAACCGCAACGGCAACGGCGATTGCCCCGGCTCTGAAATTAATTGAAGAAATACTACAGTATTTGACCAGGCTCATAAATTATGCGCCCGGCGAGTGTGTTGGCTGTCTGCGGCAACTGTTGAAATATTTATTTGGCCAAAATTATGCAAGCCAAGTGCAGCAGCAGCCCCACGGATACCATGCCACATTTGTGCGTCCCTACTTTGTGGCCAAGCACGGGGCCAGCGGCGCATCCACATTGTTGCCATCAGCTGCTGTAGGCTCGACAGCGGCAGCAACAATGCAACAACTAACGGCAACACAGGCAACACTGGGCTCCCTTTTCATGCGGGGCATGCAGCCGGATACGCCGCCAGCGGCTGAGTGTGTCCGGCTTATAAAGCTGTTCGAGCCGCTGGTCATCTACTGTTTGACGGTGAGTGGCGGATTGCTAATTAATTTTAGTAGTTGCCAATTTGTTTGATTAAAAATGCGCCGACACAAAAGCCACCTGCTACAGGTGCATGCAGCACGCATCGCATTCTGTCCGAGTGTGTGTGTGTGTGCGTGCGTGTGTGCATGTGCATGGCATGCATTCATATTTTATTTATGGCAAACATTTGCGTTGCACTTGTATTCAATACATTTCCGTTCGCCCACAGCTCTTCATGAAGTCCAATGCGCTCATACAGGCGCCCATATTGAAGCTGCTATCGCAGCTGCTGGACCTAAATGTTACCTACAGCATTTTAGACTCAAAGAGCGTTATTTTTGAGCAAATACTAAACAATTTGGACCTAATTGAAAATGGCATCGACAGGTGAGTGCGCTTTGATAGCCACACTATGTATTTTATTACGCAGTGCTCACATTAGAAATTCAAATTATGTGATTGCCGCCCTGGAAGCGAGTGCTGTAAATTATACTGAAGTTGCTGCACAGTTCAATTATTTATGGTAGAAAATTGAATTTTGTGATTTAATGTGTTATAATACATGTATTAGGAAGGGCTATTATGTTCCGGTCAAATTTGAATTTTCGGGTTGGGTAAGAGTAGGAGCTGACGACGATGATTTAGAATTGAAAGTAACGGCCTCAAGTTGTTGAGCCTTTTATATGTTTATAGTGTACTACCCAGCTATAGTTACTCTGAGTCCTCCTATCTTAAGCATAAGCAAGTATTAGACGTAGAACCTCTACAGATACAGAAGATGCTAAAAGTCATTAATGTATTGTATGTTCCCAGTCAATATCTACATTGATCTATCACTAATAACCCATCATATAATATATATTAAATTGTGCTTCATTTCTCCTCTTTCCGTACAGAAATGCCGGAATTATAGTGCCAGTTATGCTAAAGTTTCTCATGCAGCTGACCCATAAGAGCGACCGGCCGCTGATAACCATACCGAAGATCATAAGCGTGACCAACAATCTGCTGGCCAATGGAGCAGTGCGGGATGTGGCGCTGCTGGCGCTCAAAACGCTCAGTTACGAATTGTTCTTTATGCACAGCCCCCTCGATGAGGCACTGCTGGAGGGCGAGCAACAGCAACTGCAACAGCAACAGCAGAGAGGCAGCTGCCAGAGTCCATTAACGGCGGTCGCTACGCAGGACACAAAGGAGGCGCTGCTGGCGCAACGGCGCGAGCTGGACACACAGAAGGAAGTTGTGCTGGGCATGTTGGAGAAGTTTGTTGATGCGCGAGTTGTGCAACAATTGCTGGCGCTGTTGCTGCTGTACGAGCGGAGCTTGCAACAGCTGGACGCGCCGAAATATCTAAGCGCACAGGATGCGAACGTCCTTTATGGCCTGGTCTGTCGCTCGCTGGCCACCGGACAGCTGCGCCTGCACACATTCGTTGATCTGCGGCTGCTGGAGAGCTGTTTTCGCAACAATGGCAACTATGTGCTGGCTGACAGCAAGGAATTTCTGCAATTGCTGCAGCTCTTCATCGAACAGGTGAGCACAATGCCAGAAAGTTCACAGGCGGCCAGTAAACGAATTCCAAATGAACGAACAAAGTCCTGCGGTCACGGCACTTCTTTTCCTCATAAATATGCGACCATCTAATGCGCTCTTAAGCACTTGCAACTCGCAAATCTCTTAAAATATTGATGGCACGAACTTGTGTTGCCTCGCATTGAAATGCATTTGTGACAGCATTTCATTGTCTTATAATGTCTATCCATTATTGCCTGCCCCCACACACTCTGCTAGCTAAGTGATATTATCTTTCATCGCAGGCATTTGAAATGACAATTACAAAATATGTTGCTTGTCATACAGTTGCCGTTTGTTCTCGACCAATGAAATGCGTGCTGTTCCTCGATTCATATTGCCTGCAGCTGCCAATTTCTAGCACTGTTGTCAATTGCTCAAGTATGCACTTTGGGACAGAGCAGACAGCCAAGTAAATTGAATAATTGACATGCATTGCCAAATTGCGTAAATTTCTAATGCATTTGCGACGCATCTCGGATTATCAACTTTAAATTGTCAGCTTTTAAGCCGATTAAAATTTGTCTTCACAATAATGTCAAGCACTGTCATTTCTAGCGTTACTGTCAGGCATATATCACATTTGTAATACGCATTAGAGATCAAGTAACTTGAACAAAATCAGCTTTGAAGTGATTTGTGTTTAATAAGTTATAGTCGGATTATTAATTTAAGTAGGGGAAGGCAGAGATAGAAGAGAGAGAGAGAACTTACTTAAGGTTAAATACTTTGGCATTAATATTAGTAAGATTCTAAATTCCTTGATGAATATATAGTGGAGCAATCTAGGGTTTCTCTTGGGTTACTTTGAAATATAAGATAAATAAAAATGCTCTAGTCAAGCTTCAAGTTTTTAGCTCTTATGGGTTATGAGATCGACGCAATTCATACATATGTATGTATAAATAGATAGATAGAGAGATATACAAATGAGCAGATTGATATAAGTATTCGGACAATTAACATATGAATGATTATTTAAGCTACACATGGCTTTAGAATTATGAAATATACAACAGACTATACTTTCAAGAAATTTTAGATAATTATATATATGGTTCTAAGATTATATACTTTTCTCCTCTCTTAGTTCAACATATGTATTTACCTTATTATAAGAACCTTTTGCTGGAGTCGCACATATCAGATAGATATACAAGAAACTTGAAAAGTAATGTGATTATTATTATTTCAGGGATCACAATTGATGTGTTAGAGTAAAAGCCAGCTAATAGTATCGCATATTGATTTCTATATAAATGTAATTGTCAGCTGGCTTAGAACTTTGCTCTGTGTTTATTTCAGCTGTTTGCCACACGGTGTTGCACGTAAAGTAGGCACTGTAAATGGTTCATTTAACACTCGTGCATCAGTTGGCCTCGTGTGGCCTGTGGCTGCCATTGGAGCCGGGTGGGGGCTGGTTGTTGGCGTGTGGGTTCATCAGCGATTTGTCATTTCCCCTTCTCCTTTCACCTGTCCGGCAATGCGCTTGCTTATTTGCATTTACATGCACACGAATGCACTTTGTTGCTCTTGTGGCATATACATATATACATATAAATACATACTTATATATGTATGTGTGTGTACTCTTTTTTTTGCCTCTGGTGTTGCTGCTGTTGCATGTGGCGCCGTAGTTAATGTGGCACATGTCGTATACGTGACATTTTTAATACCTACGCTTCAACGCCGCACATTTTCAACTATTAATGCGCATTTAAGCTACACATGCATTAACTGTCGCCCTGCCAAGACCTGTCAGACCAGATCCCAGACCCGGCTCCTGCCCTTGGCCATAGCCTGAAGCAGCAGCAGCAGCAGAAGTCAGGAGTCAGAGCCAGAGCCAGAGCCTGTAGTGCTGCTCGCAACTTAATTACATAGCAAATGCACTTGTGTGTCAATGTGTGTGTGTGTGTGTGTTTGTGTGAGTACATGGACACTTACTTACATACATGTGCAGCGACTTGTCCAGCTCGTGCTCGGCTCATATTCTTTGATACATAGAGGCATCACACTTCTAACGCTCGGAACTAAATCGTTAACTTTCGAGCCACGGTCCATTGATAAATATTTTGTTGGCTCCGGCTGCACTCCACTTCAATTTATTAACGCAATTAAACAGCACGGCTGTAAAACTTGAACCAATTACAGTTTATTTAATTTCATGATGAGCCGACAAAAAATAAAATAAAATTCAGTACAGAATTTAACAACAGGGAATGACTGCATAGGATATACTCTGCAATGGCTCCTATTTATTTATTTTTTATTTTTGGCATGACAATGAATTAATCAACTTGGTATTCATTTCAAAAAGAGCAAACATTAGAGAAATAATATTAGACAGAAAATTCGTATACACAATTTTATTGAATTTGTTATAATCGGAAAGTTTATTTTGTAAATCATAATTCGAATTTCTTATAAAAGAATCCTTTCCATCTCCATTTCCATGAGAATATCATTGAAAATTACTACATATACTACATATACTTATGTAGTACTACATATACTACATATACTACATATACTACATATACTACATATACTACATATACTACATATACTACATATACTACATATACTACATATACTACATATACTACATATAAACTCTTGTTGCTCCCTATGGATCATAGTCGGTTTACAGGGTATTCAATGGGTATCAAACCACGCACTTTTTGCCAGCCAGGTAGGCATGAGTAATTAAGTCGGGCAATGAGCGTATAAGTCAATGCACGACTGGCTGAGCAGCAGCCTTACGCACACACACACACACACAAACTACATACGCTATGTGTGTGTATGTGTGTGTGTGGGTTGGCAAAACTTTATAGCATAAACATTTTAATTGAAATTGAAAATGCGCCACAACTTAAATAACATTTTGCGTGTAAATATTAAAAATGCAACCAGGAGGCGTTACACAAAAAAAAAAAAAAAAAAAAAAAACTGAAGCTTATTTGGAAATTAAAAGCTAGCAAATTTAATTGCATTGCAGGCAACACCAGAAGTCGGTGTGTGTGTGTGTGTGTGTGTGTGCGTGTGTGTGGGGAGTATCCTTCTCTAATTACTGCCGGAAAATATGTTGATGTTGTCGCTGGCAACTTTGTTAGTGCAATTTATGCAAAGTTTCACACTTTGCCGCCCTGTGGACGGCTCCTCTCCCTCTCCCCTCCGCCGCTCAACAAACATTTATCCCTTTCTTTCTCCTCTGCAGGACGTTGGCAACTTTGGTGATTTAGCGCTGGCAATGATTACGCTGGCAAATGTAATTCTGAAAACCGAAGAAATTTATCTGGTGAATCACATAAAACTTTATTTGAAAAATAATCCTCAGGCCGAGCAGGCCGCAGCAGCAGCAGCAGCGGCAGCGGCGGCAGCGGCAGCAGCCACAACAACAACAACAGCCACACACTGGCAGGATGAAGCACCTTCGACATCTTCGGCAGCTGCTGCCGCCAGAGCCAGCGCCGCCGCCTCCACGCGAGCCCCGCCCCGTCCCGCCATAAGCGAAATTAACTACTTTGCGAAAGTTTTGAGCGAGAAGCTGTTGGGCTGCCTGGATGCGCTCTTGGCCCTGGGCACTGGCTGCGATTTGGGCTCGAGCCCAACGAGCCTTGCCTATTGCCAGCTGGCTGGGCGATTCGTTAACGCGCTGCACAATGTTTGCTGTCGCTCACGGCACAAGGATGCGCTGCAATCAGTTTTTCGTTTGGTTCTGGCCGAATCTGAGTTCCTCTGCAAATACTACAATCTACTCCTGATGAACGCCGCCGGCGCGGATGCCCTGGAGCCCGTGCTGCTCGGCTGCCAGCAGCTGATGCTGTCCATGCGGCTGCTGGAGCCCATGGTGCTGCTTGGCCAAGCAGCCGAGTTGCCACTAAAGTGGAGCCTGCAGCGCGCCATGTTGAGCGAAGTTTGCCGTAGCACTGCGGTAAGTAGTGGACTGGACTGGACGCAGGCAGGGTTAGCTGCGATGGCACAGCTAGTCGCACATTAGTTTAATTTGAATTTGGCAGCTGATTCGGCTGCAGGCACCCCCAGCAGCAGGAACAGCAGGAACAGCAGGAGCAGGAGCAGCTGACAGTTGTCGTGCTCGTAATTTTGCGGTTCACCGCGTCGGGTTCGGTTTTTGGTTTCCGGTTTCCAATGTCCGGCTCGCTCTCTCACTCTCTCATGGTCATTTAAACAGTCTGGCTTGGCTTTAAGCTGTGCTCAGTGCCGCGCATTATTTTAATAGATTGCCACTCGAACATGCGCCACTTGTCGGCACTAATGGCTCAGCTGGGCCACGCCCATGCTCGTGGGGGCTTTTCTTTCTACCAGCCAACAAGTGAATCACAACCAACTAATTGCAGGCAATGGATTGGAGTCCGCAACAAGTGCGTCGCCTGTGCGCCGGCAAGTATCTGAATTTCCTAATTGCTGACCACTTGGAATTCCTTTGCGAGCTCTGCCAAGTGCGTCCCGAGTGCGGCTCATTACTGCTGGCAGCGCTGATCCGTCAGGCGCACAGCTTGAACAAAGTGAGTTGAAATCCTTATATTTTGCATTACAATGAATTCATTACCCACTCCAATCTGCCTTTGTCTTCTCTCTCTCTCTCTCTCTCTCTCTTTCGCTCTGCCAGCACTCGATACGCAGCACCTTGCGCCTGTTGAACTACATTTGCTTACCGCAACAGCAGGAGGATGTGGATCCAGATGTAGATGTGGATGTGGCCGCAACCACATTGCACTCCCTGCAGCTGCTTAGTCGGCTACATCAGCTACACGACGGCCAGCGAGCACTGCAGCTTCCCATGGAGCGACTCTCCCGACGACTGACGGCCCAGAGCAGCCCGGCCATCAGGAACAGCATCTACGAGCAGCTGCTGCAGGGCGAGCTGGCAGGAGGCGACGACCAGGACGAGCTGCGCACAATGCTGTGAGTAGATCACTTCAATCAATATCGGCCCACACTGCCCCAAAAAAATAATCAAGAAACAGAAATAAATAGAAAACTAATACGAATTCAGTTAGATTTGCAATTTCTGATTCACTCGAGCTACTTAGCCAATTTTCCAATTTACGTAGAAAACGAGTGAAAATGCCAATTGGAAAGTAAATCGAATTAGGGTAAAAATCACAAATGCACAAAATGCAAGGCAAATCCCTTTCTAGAGATTTTAGGGATCTGCCCCATAGCCGGGAGCAAAGTAATTGAGGGGCAAATCGAAACTGCAGAAATTTTGCAATTGTTTTCTGCCAGTGTATTTGCTGTTCGATGTGCGTTACTGGCCTGACTTAAATTGCATGTTTTACATATTTTTATTTGATGGCAGGCTAAAGGACTTGGAGTGCCCAGAGGACAATAGTCCGGCTGCTGCAGCGCCGCGCATAATTGATGAGAGCTGGCTCTTTGGTCAGGTAAGTGCTTTCCCTACTTAGCTTTGCGTTTGGCTAATTTATGAGGCCCGCCTCTCTGCTCTGCTCTACTCGCGCCATTGTGAAACGTTGCCATTTGCTTTGTGCCTCCGCAGCTAATCAAATTTGCCACGCAGCACGCGGATGCGCCGCAGCAGCAGCAGCAGCTGATGCGGCTGCTGCTCGAGATTCCATCGGAGGCCAAGCTGCAGCGTGTGCTGCGCAGCCTGGGCCCCGCACAGGAAGCGCGCCTGCTGCGCCACGCCCTCGACGGCGCCCTCTCCTCGATGCTGGCCAGCTTCAGGCAGCAGTGCATCCAGCATGCGCCGCACATCAACTACATGCAATTGCCGCCCTTGGCGCGCGTGGCCTGTGCATCGCTGATGACGCGCCTGGCCCAGCCGCCTACGCAGCTGGCTGTGGGCAGTGCCGAGCAATTGGATGTGGCCCGGGCGCTGACCACGCTGCTGTTGTCCATTCAACGCCTGGAGCAAACGGCGCTCATTTACATCGATGCCAAGCACATTGAAAAGTTTGTGGCCGAGCACTTGCTGCGCGCCGAGCAGCTGCCCGTGCTGCTGACCTATGGGCGTGGCCTGGCCAGCGTGGCCCTGCAACTGCTCGAAGCTGTCAGCGATCCGGACGATGGTCTGGGCGTACTGCTGGGCTGCCTGGACGCCCTGCTGCAGCAGCCACGCATCTGGTGGACGCTCAATGCCAGTGCGAATGAGTTGCGTGTGGAGCTGCTGCAAGTGCCGGTACGCGCCGCTTGCCACATGCTGCAGGATACAATTTTCTATCAACGGCATCGTCTGCACAGCACCGAGCCGGCACCGCAAGCCATTTTCCTGGCCAAATTGATTGAAACGCAAATTGATATGGAATCCATGCTGCAGGCCGAAAACGAAAATGTTCGCTCGCCTTTCGCCGGCCATGAGCTGGCGCCGCTTCAAGTGCCGCTGGTAAGTGACAAACTGGCTCACCCGGCCTACCTGGCTGCAACAAACTAACATTGCACTCTCACTCACCTTGCAGCCGCTTATCGCCTCCATTGGCACCTCGCTGCTGCGCACACATCAGTTTTACGCCTACGCCGTGACACCTTACGAGCTCGTCCAGCAGCAGCAGCAGCAGGAGCCCGGCGGGAATGGCAAGCTGCCCACAATACCAGTGGATAGCCTGAGTGATGTGGATGTGCTGCGTCAGTTCGTGAAGCGGTGAGTAGAGGAGCTGCTGGCAGCTTGTACTGCTAATTAACTGCTTAGATTGCTGCCTGTTGCTGGGGCTTACCTGGGGCCACTTGGGCTATGATTTTCTTGAAGACTTCAACTGCTATGCATGGCTGACCAGCAGCAGCAGCAGCAGTAGCAGCAGCAGCAGTACAATTATTGTAGCTACAACAATAAAAGCAACGACAATTGTTGCTGACAATGCTCTGACAGGCGCTTGGCAGCAACATGCAGCGTTGACGACAATGTGAAATGTGTATAAGGACAACAGTGGCTAAACTGCGACTGAAAACAACAGTATCCTGTGTTAGATGCAGTTTGCATGTGTGTGTGTTGATGTGTGTGTGTGTGTGTGCGTGTGTGTGTGTGTGTTTGTGTTTGTAAGCTGTCATTGTCATCGGAGTACTTATGTCCGCTGTCGGCTCCGTCCGTCGTTTTGTCCTTGACTGAGCGTTGCTTGTTTGCCTCGTCCTTGTCGACTGACAGCTTCCACATCGTTGCTGCTGCTGTTGCTACTGTTGTTGTTGCTGTTGCTGTTACTGTTGCTTCGTCTGTTCTTGTCATTGTTAGCAGTCGTCATCATTACGCTGTCAGCATTTGAATTGTCATCAGCCAGAGATTGAGTTTGTGCGTCTGACCAGCCTAAAAGTTGCACGCATCGCAGCGCTCTGCCTTTAAAGCATCAGACGCGCAAAGCATTTTTCGTAGCATGCCAAAAGCGCAGACATCAAAACCACATCAGCGGCATCAGCAAAGGAACCACCCGGCATCGCACCACACACTGTACAACGGCAGCCGCACAACAAGCGCCCAGCCCGCGGCAACGTCAAAATCCCCCAAAGGGCTGCTAGAGCGGAACATCAACAGCTCTATTAGATGAAACTGTGACGACGCAGAGATGGTGCTGTGACAGCCGGGGACAGGACATGCCAGGCTTGTGGGCGAGGCAGCGTGAGGGCCTGAGAGCTGGGGGCGGGGGCGGGAGCACTCGCGTATAGACAAGCACTTTGGACTCGAAGGCAAGCACTGCGGGTTGGGATTTCAGTTTATATGTGGTGGGCGGGTGGTGCGGTAGCTCAGAGCAAACTGAAAGATATAGCAACAGCAGCAGCAACAGCAGCAGAAACATCAGCAACATCAGCAGCAGCAGCAGCAGCAGCAACAGCAGCGCAACGGAGGCAGCCAGCGATATAAACAAATTATGAGCAGCAAAGTGAGATAAATGCATGTGTGTGCGTGTCACAGACAAAGAGTGTGCGAACGAGATGGAAAACTGAGCAGCCGAAGGGCGCCGCATGTGAGGATTCAGTTCGTTGCTGTTGCCTCACATAGTTGCTAATTGTGCACAAACCGCTGAACGCAGCCAGCAGCAGCAGCAACAGCAGCAGCATCAACCAAAGCATCAGCAGCAACTTTTGTCAAACAGCAAAATGGGCGTGGCAACGTTGCATATTTGAGAAATAAGCTAGTTGCTTGGCAGAAAGTTAGACGCTTCAAGCGTAACAAAACTAATCAATGGCTAATTGAGATTTTTGGCCTGCTAAATATTTGAGAAGCTCAGCTAATTGAATTAAATTTGCAAAGGCTTTTGTTGACAACAAACTGAATTTCCGCCACTCTCTCTCTCTCTTCTCTCCCTGTATACATATATTGAAAATATTTTTGCAATTCATTAATTATTGACAACGTCTAATACATATTGTAAACTATTTGCCACAGGCTCTCCATATTTGGCTATACAACGCGACAGCAGTTCGAGGAATACTTCATGACATTCCTGCTGCTGATCAACAAGGTGTACGATGAGCATATGGTCGATCAACAGGAACAGTTCCAGATCAAACAGGTCTGCCTGCAGGCCATCATGGAGCTGCTGTCCACCTACAAAACTTTCCCCATTGCCGGCCATGGCAACAGCCACTTCTATCACACGACACGTTGGCAGCGCATCAATTGTGACAGCATTAGGTGAGTGCCGCAAAACATTTTCCAAAATCTGCAAATGAGCAAAACTCAAATTAATATTCAGCAAGTGGGCGTCAAAGTTTTTAATGCGCAAATAACCAAAAAGCATAAATTAGAAGCGACCATTAAAAGTTACTATCCACAGCAGTTGTGCGAATGTTGTGTGTGCTTGTGTTTTTGTTGTCCTCCAAGAGGCATGCCAACCATATGCATATGTGTACGTGTATCGTGTCCCCTGACGCATATTATTTTTTAGCAATTACCAAAACTCTGCTCAACTTTAAAAGCACAACTAATTTGTTAACATGCAATCCCTAAAACAATTTGCCCAACAACTTTTCCTCTATTTTTTTTTTCCGACAATCCTTGTTTTGTGCAGAAGCAAGTACTTCGCTTTAGTATTATATATACATATAAATATTTCTCCTATTTATTTAAAATACCTTTTGTAAAGTTGTAGTACCTAGTTGGCAGTAAGTTAAAATTTTTTGATAATTATTATTTAACAACACAATATACATGTATGTATGTATGTATGTATATATTTGTTGTTCTTGGAGTTCATGAAACGAGAGCCAAGCTATAAAATAAAATTTATCTGCTTCAGGTAATATGTTCATACATATGTGCATCATAGGATAGAGAGTGATACGACTTTTAATTAAAAATTTGCAGCAAAGCAAACAAACAAATTTGAAACTTTGTCTCTCGAATTGTAGATACCTTGTAGATGGCTAGATAGATGGGTGGATGCTATAGGCATAGTATTTTATAGGTTTAACTCATTTTATTTGCTATAAAAATCTGTATCTTAGCCCTGGATCTTAAGTTATGTCTTGATAAATTGTCTTTGACTTTACCTAACTTCAGAAAAATATAAAAGATATTTAAATTTATTTAAAGAAATTTATTTCTCACATTTTAGTTTCTTTTAAATATATAATAATAATAATACTAATAATAATTTTTAAATAATAATAAAATTTTTATATGTACATATATTATAATAATGTATACAATACTATATATTACTAATAATAATTTGCTATTAATAATAATAATAATAAATTTCAGTCAATTTGAACTTTTCGTATAAACAACATGCCCTCTAATACTCCTTAAATCACCTCAACATGAAAATTGTTGCATGTATTCGGGCATTTGTTGTGTTTTGCGCGCGCATAAAAATTATAAAAAATACATTTTTATTATGTTTATATATTTGCTGATATTAGTGTGGACTCTATTAAATGGGGTAGCTGCCAGCTAAATATCACCGAAGCTGAAAATGTTGCAAGTTCTTTGTTGTAGCCGCGGGTCAGCAGAACAACAAGTGATGCGACTAGTTAGCGAGACAAATGTTTACTTTTAATTTGCATGTGTGTGTGTGTGTGTAGGTGTGTGTGTGTGTGTGACACGAATGTGTTGCTGCTGTTGTTAACTTTTGCTGCACTTTTTATCACATCCACTATGGGAAAAAAACCCGAATTTTTGGCATTAATTGTTCCTGAAGAGATAGAAGCTTGAAATTTTGTACACACATTAATACGAATTTTTTATAATTTCGGTTTTTTTATTTTTGAAATAGAGCCACGCCCCTACCCCTTCCTCTTATAGCGTCAAATTCTAGGACCAGATACGCTTGTACGGGCTAACCGTAAATATTAATTTAATCATAATTTTCTTATTCCAACTCAATACAATTTATTCCACATTTCTTTTTATAGGTGTCTTCAGTATCATCTCCCTATTCATCATAAATTGAATGTTTTTTTTCGCATAGAGCTTTAAATTTCCCGGAGTTGACCTTATGCTCGCAAGAGATAGCAATTAATATTATATACAAGTTTTTTAAGATTTCTTGGTCAAAACTTAAAATTTTAGAAAACAACTCAACATTTCCAAAAGCTCTTCTTGCTGTGTTGTCGTCATTGGAGTTACCACTTCAAAACAAATGTTGTATCGCTTAATTTGGTAGACGAAATTAATGCAAAATGTATCAAGAGAGGCGTCGTGTTATCATACTCTGAAGCAAGCTTAGAAGCCAATTTGCCTTTTAATCGAGGATCAGCATCGTAATAATTTAATTGCTTCCGACCTGCTCTTTTAGGTGATCTGGCGAGTGCACAGACCTTGCTACTTGACTCTAATCAGTAATCGATTGCATTTTGTCAAATGATACTTAATAAATCCAACCAATTTTTTTAAAATTGAATTAAGTTTATCGTCCGATATGTTCTCTTTACTTATTTTTTAATGATATAATCTTTAATAGCGCATTTTTGTCGCTTGTTGCTGCTCCACACTTCCAGCAGCACTGAGCGTCTAAGCCAAAGCGCATCTACAACATGTCAATTTTCGGAAAAAGGGGCAAAAACGGGCAAAAGTTATTAATTGGTCCTTATAGTATAAGGTTAGCTAATTAACCTTAGTAAAAACTGCCGAGGCCTAGCGAGGACTGTTAAAGTAATACTCCACAGAACCCAAGCATATTTGTTAGAGTTAAGCTAAAAATACACATGAACAACACATTGCACAGTTACGCAAAAACAAAGAAGTATACAAAATCACTACGGACACTTATTATACATACCTTTATTAACTTTTTCCATATTAACTTTTAATTTATGCGATTAACAAGCAAATTTTATACTGCTTTAAAGTTGCGATCTATTTGGCGCGCTTTTTCACGTTGCAATGCAACGCAAAATGAGCTGACTTTGTAAAATTCTCAAAAAATAGGGGTAGTCCCCAAAAATTTAAAAAAATTATTTTGATTCTATCTAATGAATTTAGAATTGGAAAAAAATATTTGTTTGGCGATTTGACACAACAAAAAAATGTGATTAATGCCAAAATATCGTACTTTTTTCCCATAGTGACATCGACAACTTGCAGCATGACAGTTGAAAATGTGTTTCATTGGATTGCTCTTTTCACAGCTTGAAGAAACTGCACAAGGTGCAGCTGCTGGTCGATGCGACGTGCAACGTCTTCTATCTAGCCAATCTGGAGCGCCAGCCGAGGGTGGACAATGTGATTGGCACACGCAACCTTGCGGCCAATCAATGCGATCTCAATTTCTGCTGGGCTCTCATGGAGGCGTACGCACAGTCGCCCCCATATGGCGGCAATGGGGCCGACGCTGAGGCGGACGTGGCCGGCAGTGAGGTGGGCAAGCAGCGGCTATCGACGTGGAGCAACAACAGCGTGACTGACGTCAACTGGCGCAACTATCGGCATTTTGTGCAACTGTCTGGCATCGACATACGGAGCAGCACACAGTTGGTCTTTGACGTCCTGCAGCAGATGATCGAGGTAAGTTTGTAACGGTGACCGCAACTGCAACTGCAACAATAGATACTAGCTGGCATAAATGTCAGTTCCATGCAGCATAATTTCATTAGAGCAGCCAGCTTAACATGCCAATCCGTTTGATTGATTCTTTGAAATGCGCGTTGCCCAATGCGCTCGCAGTGAAACGTATTGGCTTGTCAGTTTGGCTAATTGGAAATGTCTCAATGCAATTCAACTTTTGTCCATAGCTGAATCACGTCCTGGTGCTGCCCAATTTGGTCAAGTTCTGTGAAATTTGCGAGAGTCGTGATCAAATCAAATGGATTAAGGACCGCATACTGCGACTGCAGGACCAAATCGCCATGGATGACACCATATCACATGAGGTGGGTGAATGTGTAAAGAAAAGCAAATTGGCTGCTTGTCTCAGACTGCGTAAAATACTGTTAATTATAATAATAGTATAGCTAAGAGTGATGAATCTATATACGATATATTTAACATAGATTGATGTAGAACACACTTCCTCTTATTTTTCAAATAGCTGCACCAAAATTGTATCTCTATGTCTTATTATTATCATACAAAAAGTGATGAATCTATGTACTATATATTTTTCATAGATAGATATACGTATCCTTCAGATAGATTATTGAAAATATAGTTTTTATACCCTGAACCCATTGAAAATGGGAAATCAGGGTATAATGGTTTTGTTGAAATATATGTATCAGACCCCAGAATTCCTCTACGTAATTCCTCTACGTATTTCCTTTACGTATTTCCTCTACGTAATTCCTCTACGCCTTTAATGCTTAGCTGATCGATCACACGCTCTACTTCACTTTGTTGCGCTGACCCCCACCAGGCCTGGACGACTGAAGAAATGCTGCAGCTGCTGCCCTTTATATAGGGCCACTTTTACTCAAGCGCTGTCCCTCTCAAATGTTCAGCCCGACGGCAGGTGGAGCTCGTTGCAAGTGAGCAATGGGAACGCTCTCTGCTGCTGTGAGCAGTCTAGCTTCGTTTTACGTAAATAAAAATACCAAATGAGAACTGCTGCATACACATAGACAACTTTAATGATCTTCTGCACTTCTACTCTCCTTGCTTTTACTCAAGTACTGTATGCGTGCGTGCCTATGTGTGTCTATGTATGTGTGTCAGAAAGACGCGCAGAATTATTGAAATATCAGTTCTCCGAAAGGTTCAGGGGATTTCCTAGTCGAACAGTCTCGACTAGAGCTTTCTTACTTGTTTTTTTTTTTTTTCAAATAATCAGACACGTCAGATACAATTAAGTTTTCCCGCAAGAGAATCGCTTAATCAAATGTCGTATAAATAATTAATATTTATGTTTCAAGATTTCTGAGCTTACGCTCTAATTTATTATCTGTCCTTTGCTCTCTTCATATCAGCTGTACAGTTAGATCTACCTTGAAGATAATTAATCCCCAGCATCGACATCGCTCTGTGTAGCTCAGTTTTGTTCAGTTTATCTCTCTGTTTTTATTGCAGCACATCATCTACTTGCTGTGCCGCACGCAGGCTCTGCTGATACCCAGCCATGGTGAGCTGCAGCAGTTGGCGGCGCTGATTGGGAACGTCTATTTGAAGAGCTCGCATTGCTTCATACGGATTGCGGCCCTACAGGGTCTGCTTTGTCTGCTCGAATGCTGCAGTCGAACCAACACGGCAATAGGCAAGCTCAGTGATGAACTTGCATTGCTGCGTGACTTAATTGTTGGCTACATCAATCGTCATGGAATCATTGATGAGAGGTAATACACACAGACACACAGCACACGCACACACTGAAATACAAATTCTGTTTTTGGCCAAACCTCAAGTTTCAGTGTAACGATTTGCCCTGCATGTTAACCAGCTGGGATTGGGCAACAGTTGCCGCACGCTAGCCATGTTGCCACATCTTGGCTGCAACCGCAGATAATAGCAACAACAGCAAGTGCAAGTAGAGCAACTGTTGGCTCTATTTACGATGTGCATTAGTTGGGCTCTAGCCAACATTCGGTCGCTCCTCTGCCATCCAATAATGGCAAAAGTTCGCATTTTGCATTACGAACAGTTTTTGGCTGCAGCGTGCTGCGTTCTGCGGATCTACCTGGCGGGCTAGCTGGCTGGCTGGCTGCCTGGTTGCCTGGTTGCCAGGCTGCCTGACTACCTTTTGTGGCGTTATCAAAAAGTTTTCAAGGACTGCGTCGGTTGCACCTCCTTCCTTTAGCTGGCAAAAGTCGAAGTTCTAATAACTCGACGTGGCTTCCAATAAAGTTGCTCTCGTTCTCTCTCTATCACTCTCTCTCCCTCGCTCTCTTTTTCTCTGTGGCTGTCGATATATTTTACCAGCTCAAGCGGAATGGCTGATCGATGACACTGCCAGGACTTCTGGTACTCCTGCTCCAGCTCCTGCTGTAGCCAAATTGTAATTATTGGCACTGCAGCTGCTGCTGCTGTTGTTGTTGTTGTTGCCTGGGTGCTGGCAAGTTTTGGTTTAGCCATTTGCTGTGCGGCCATTGATGAAATTTCATATGCCAGCACTTCAGTTGCTTTGCTGCAGCAAAGTTTGTTTTGCAGTTTTGTTTTGCTGGCAACCTTGAAACTGTTGCAGCTGCCGCTGAGGCGAAGCCAATAGCAAACATTGAAAATTATTAAATTGAAATCGGGCAACGCGTGCAACCAATATGCAAACACGCCAACGCGCCCCGAACGCCATTTTCCAATGGCCGCAACAATAATTAGCGGCTTTTAGGGCAGCGAAAATCTAATCAGCACGCAGACAACGGACCTAAATAGCACGCCCAAAAGTCAAGGCTTGCGCTGGGCTAATTATTTTGCAATTTAACGCGCGACCGCTGGCCGGGCAGCAGCTGCTGGCCAGCATGCAGTGGAACGCATCAAATATTTCTAATTAATTTAGAGAGGGTAGAGAGCGCGAGCATCTGTTGACAACGAGTCCAACGAGCTGCTGTTATTGATTGATGAGCTGGCAAGCGAGGCAAGCTCAGTTCTGTAATCTAGTTGGATTTTTGCATTTTACCTGATATTTCTCTTTATTTTTCTTGAATTCCCGGACAGCCCGCTGCAGTTCAGTGATGCACATACGAAGCTGGTCTGGACGCTCAATTACAGCCTGATCGAGTGGACGTCGAAATTTGTGCCGCAATGCCATTTGCTGTCGAATACGATTATTGCGGCCAATAATTTTCTGAAGAAGACACAGAATGAGGAGCTCTATCTGTGTGTGCTGCATGTGAGTAGAACTAGTCATATACATACGACATACTACATACACACGCGGCGTCTGTCCATTGTTGGCATTCGGCTCCATTGATGGCCCTAAACGTTCAGCCCATTGCCCTAACCAAATCTAGTGGGCAACTTCAACTCAGACAGCGTCCACGTCGCGCTTAATTGGTTTTTTGATTGACAATTTTCAAGAGGAATCCAGCCAGCCAACCAGCCAGGCAGCCAGCTAGTCAGCTAGCCAACTGCAATGGCATTCACTAAAAAAAAAAAAAGGGGGAAAAAATAGAATGTAGCCACGCTCTCATAACTGGCAGACGCGGAAAAAATGCGAGAGCAACAACCAAAATGTTTATTGGCCCAAAAACACAGCGTCAAAACAGCACAAGTCACACACACACACATACAAGTGGTGGAATGTGCGTGTGTGTGCATGTTCTGAACCAAAGTCCAATATAATGAAATTGTTGCTCAAACTTTGTGCACACATCGATTCTATGTGCTCTTCCAGCAGAGACAACATCAATAACAAATTTCTCAGTCAGTGCGCATAATTTGGCCATTTAATAATCGACTAGCTGGGCTTTTAATTGCCTTTGGTAACATCAAGAGTATGCCAGTTGACAAACAAATTGCATACGCTGGCTCTGTAACAGTAATTAACAAATAGCAATTCCGTATTGCAGAGTCTGCTCGACGGACAGATGCGGTGTAGTTGAGTTTTGGCCAGAATTCTGTGCATGCATAGAATGATGGATTGGTCTAATATTGATGTCATTGGGTTGATATATTCATATATTAATGGACTGATTCGGGCATTGATTTATTGATGAATTGATGTAAGCATGCACGTAGTGAAATATTGTTATCGGGATAGATATTTTGTTGGATGAATGGCTAAATTAATGAAGAAGAAATTTATTGAGAAGCTGATGCATGACTGGATACATAAAACTCTTGACTTGTTGAGGGCCTACAGTGAATATATAGTATATATATTGTACAGCTGCATTGATTGAGATGTATGGAAAATGGTATTGATTTTGTGAGTCATTGAATTTTCAGCGCAGCGTAACATTTTCAAAAGATTTTTCAACAAATTTGAGCGCTGTTTTTATATAAATATTTTTAATAAATAAAGAATAAAATAAATAAATTGCAAGTGAGTGAGTGTTAATCTAGCGTTAGCTTATAGAGTACATTATAAAAAAAAATATAAATAGCAGCCTATTGAATACCCTAAGAGTTTACAAAACGTTTCTGTTCACTGCACACTTCCGGTCATTGGGCATTTTTTGCTGGCAGACAAATTAAATTCAACTTTTGAAGCAATTTATGAAATTTGCACGCAATTCAATTGTTTCGCATTCGTTGTTGTTGTTGTCGCTACTTGTGCTTTGATGGTGCACAACAGGACACAGAGAGAGAGAGAGAGACAGGCAGACAGAAGCTGAACTAAAAAGCAAGAGTGCTCACTGGTTGGCTTTGTGGGCGAACGGGCGCGCAGCGACAACAGCGGCCAATAACAATAACAATTTGCCACTCAATTAGCGTGGCCATTACTGAAAAATCCACTTAAGTATGCAATGATAAAAATTCAAAAGCGAATCGCTCGCCCCCAAAAATTCTGTTGCTCTATGGGCCGCGCACACTGTCTACATATACATATGTACATATATATGCTGCTAACTACACACACACACACACACACACACACACACATATATATAGAAACTCTGTTAAGTTTGATATTTTTTGGCATGCCAACAATACATATCTACATTTATGTTTACATATTTATCTGTGCAGGGTCTCGAGCGCATCGTTGTGCGAAGCGGCTGTTCGAGTGCAGCGCCTACCGCAGCTGAGGGCAGCGGAAGTGGCGCTGCAGCTGGAACTGGAGTTGGAGCTGGAGCTGAAGCTGGCACTGGAGCTGTGGTCACACCGCAGTTGCGACATAAAATTGAAAAACTTGCGCTCGAATTGCTGAAAATGGAAAATGAGAAATTTTCAATTCCAGCATTGAAATTGCTTTTGTCCTGCATGTATGTGGGTGAGTACCAAAACGATAACCACTCGAGGAAGTGCGCAGAAGAGGAAGTAATATAAGAAAAAGACAGTGAAAGAGAACAAGTCAAGACAATAGCTCTACAAAGGCAAAGTCGAGCAAGAAGCAGATGTGCGTAAGATACATATAAGAAAACGAGTCGAAAATATTTTGTTATTTTATTTAACAGCTGCAAAACAGAAGAACGGGAAAACAGAAAAAACAACAAAAACAATTGCAAACAATTGTTGTCTCTGTCAGTCGGGTTAACTGGGCATCGGTAATATCGTGGCTTAAACTGGCCGACTTTAAGCCCCATCGATAGCAGCGCTTAATCGTATGCATTCAATATATAGAACACTTGCATTTAGTCCCAGGTCAACTGGTTGACTCTTCCGTTGATCAAAAGTTAATGTGGTGTGTGTCCGTTTGTTTGTTGGCCATGGCCAGCACCGGGTCACCAGCTTGCTGCCCATTTTGGCCATGACTGCGTGTGTGCGTGTGTGTGTGTGTGTGCCTGTGTAACTACATGCTTGGGTAATTGCTGTCAATGCTTACGGTATGCTATATGTTGGCCTTGGGTGGCTGGCCAGTCGGCCAGTCAGCCAGTCGGCCAATTGGCCAATTGACCAACTGGTTGGCCAGCTGCCTGACAAGCCAACAATTATTTCTCTGGCTGGCGTTATTACCGCAATTTCGGGCCAATTATTAGCGTTGAGAAGTGTTTGACACTCGGGCGCATGCAGCACATTGCGCACTCACTCCTGCTGATAGCCTCATTCGAATTGCTCATTTTGATACCCTATGCGAAGAGTGCTAATGGGGTATATACAAATGAAGGCATGTCCTTGGAGGATTTGAAGACTCTTTGCAAAGATTGTAGCTTGAATAGGTCTGAGACAGGACTTTAAGGAATATGAAAAGTTGACTCTTTTGCATTTAAGAAATCGATATATATCGATAAATATTAAATAGGAATTTCTTAGGAATATACAAGCCAGTAGAGTAGTAAGTACTAATGTAGATTCCCATCGATTCTCACGATTTCTTGCTGCTCAAGACATGCTACTATATTTACAGGGTATTATATAGTGCCTCACTCTCGTTAATTATATCTACTGTGTTGGTATTTGGGGAACTGTTCGATTTGGTATTTATTTATTAAACAGTATGCCGTCTGTTCATTTGGCATTTCATTAGCCCAACTTAACTAACAAAGATATAGATACATAGACTTGAATATAGATATATAAATTTCTATATATAGACACTGTCTGGCTGTGTTGCTTTTGGACTTGTTGATCGGACCAATTGGCTAAGCTGAAAGCCATTTAGCTGCGTTTAGTTTCGGGCAAATTGGGAAGCCATTGAGAGTCGCTCCATTGTGTTTTTGCACTTTAAACTTGAAGTTTAGCTTATGCAGCGGGAGTGACATGTGTGCAGCAGCTTTTTGGCCAAAACAATGCTGGCGATGTGCATAAATATGGCACCAGGATGCGATGCGTTGCGTTGCGTTGCGATGCTCGCACGCAGCTACATGTATTTTTCTTGCACTTTGTCAGGCTCGATACGATGCGATGCGATGCTGGGCAGGGCTGTGCGGGACAGTGCGGGGCAGTGCGTAGTGCCATTCGCTTTTAGGTCCTTGGCAAATGCGCACAGCATGCAAATCCCTTGAAAAATGTCAATGTTTGCGCTAGTTGTGTGCCACGCCCCCTTCGTGCAGCCGCCAAACGAGCGTTTTGCCAGCAAATGGCAGCAGCTTCGGCGATTTTTAGGCCCTCTCACAGCCGGCCAGAACAAAGTGCAGCTAAGCGGAAGTTGGCCATGGCGCGGGCGCACCTCCTCGCCCGTTCGTTAGCCTGGTTTATTAAAGTGTTTGGCGGACGCAAAACAAAAAAACAGAAAAAAGGCGCAAATAAATCGAGTCCCAGGCGACGCAAGACGACACTGCACGCCCACAGAAATACGAAAAAAAAAGGCGGCAGTCTAAAAAAAGCGCCACCTCCGTCTCTCGCATTCATCGAGCAGTACGCAATAATAAATATTTGCGGCTATATTGGGTATCCTTTAAGGACCCGCACAGCGAAACACAACCTTTTTTTCCTAGCCAACTTTGTACTGGTCGTGCTCGTGTCTGTTGTTTCGCTTCGTTTCGCTGCTTTTTTTGTGTGTGTGTGTATCTTAAACGAATTTTACAGTTTGTTAGCTTTTTTTTGTGCTTCCATTGCTAACGGCATTTGTGGTGCGCATAATTGTGGCCACTAGCAGCAGCACCACCACCGGTCCAAATCCTGGCCAACAGCAGCAACAACAACAACAATAGCCAAATTGGCAACAGCCAGCAAGAATGTTAAGCCGGCAAAAGCCAAAGGCCAATTAGAGTTGGCGTTGGCGTTGGCCAAGCGCGCGCATTGTTAATAATTCGCACACGCCAAAGCTAAATGCAGCCGCACATGAAGCAGCAAAGGCTTTTAATGTTGCCCCACACATATGTATGTACATGCGCTTAGCTATGTATATGCACCACACAAGCAGCAGCAGCAACAACAACAACAGCAGGTTTCTAGCTTCTGTTCGAATAGTAGCCACGCCCACTAATTCACACAGCTTAAACACATTTCAGACATAAACAGCTCATTTGTAGCATTTTCGTACACCCACAACAAAAATGCAAATCGAAATATTATCACACACACTCACACATCACACTAAAATGGGATTTCACACACAGTGAGTGATACACATAATAAACACACACACAGTACAGCTCTAGTCGAGACTACTCGACTAGCAAATCCCCTGAACCCTTCGGAGAGCTGATATTTCAATAATTCTTCGCGTCTTTCTGCTTACAAAAGAAACACAAACACACGCACACACGCAAACACACACACATAGACACACATAGGCACGCATGCCTACAGTACTTGAGTAAAATTAAGCGCAAGGAGAGAAGAAGTGCAGAAGATCATTAAAGTTGCCTATGTATATGCAGCAGCTCTCATTTGGTATTTGTATTTAGGTAAAACAAAGCTAGAATGCTCACAGCAGCAAAGAGCGTTTCCATTGCTCACTAGAAGCTCGACTGCAAAGAGCTCTACCTGCGGTCTGGCTCAATATTTAGGAGAGACAGTGCTTGAGTAAAAGTGGCCCTATATAAAGGGCAGCAGCTGCAGCATTTCTTTAGTCAGTCTTCAGTCGTCCAGGCCTGCTGGGGGTCAGCGCAATAATGTGAAGTGAAGTGTGTAATCGATCAGCTAAATATTAAAGACGTAGAGGAATTACGTAGTGGAATTACGTAGTGGAACTACATAGAGGAAATACGTCAAGGAAATACATATGTAGAGCAATTACGTAAAGGAAATAAGTAGAGGAAATACTTGGAATAAATACTTCGAAATACGTAGAGTGAATGCTTAGAATAAATAGACAGATGAATAGTGCTAAATCGAATCAACTCGTCACCCTGATCGAGAATATATATACTTTGATAATTCTGGACGCCGAGTATAACGACGATTCTCTTGAATAGATTCTACTGTAAATATATTCCTCACTTAATTATCTGCAGGCTAAAGAGTTGCTTAAAAACTGTTTATAGGGTATGGCAGATTTTCTGATTAATTGAAATATTTCATACAAGTCTCAGCAGTATTAAAGATTGAGATCTTGCCTTTTTTTGTCGCTCATAAGCAAACAAATAAACTTTGGTAAACAGCTACGATTACAAAATATATCCAGACACAAACACATATAGAGTAATGGAGAGGGGAGGGGGAGTGTAGACACGTCAAGCTGTCTGGTTTTTGCGCTGAGCCGAAGGAGCACGTGAAATATTTACAGAAATTGTAAATGTAAATTTTTGTGCTCTGAACTGGAGTATGTGGAAACATTGATGTAGACGCAAAAAATGGCCAGTAAATGGTGGGAGAGGGGTGTTCGCTTTGTTAATTGCAAAACTTTTGACTTGTGACATGTTTGCTCTGTTGATGTTGATGTCTTTGGATTTTTATTTTTTGCTTTTGCTTTCGTTTTTGTTGTAGGTTCGTCGACTCAGCTGGAGAATACGGAACTGTCGAATGGCATTGTGCAGGATGATCCAGAGATAATCGCGCTGCAAAGCGATAAAGTCGATATACTTTTGCATTGTATTAAATCATCGAGTCGAGACGCTGCCTGGATTTATGGACAAGTGCTGTGCCAAATTATACGTGATTTAGTGCCACCGAATGAAATATTGACGAAGGTCATAAAGGAGTTCCTGGCCATAAATCAGCCGCATGGCGATGTTATTGCCATGATTGTGTATCAGGTGAGTAGCAGCCAAAAATCTGCTGGCCAACAGCTCTGCTGGTCAGCGCAGCTCAGCTCCGCTTGGCTCAGCTTGGCTCGGCTTGACTGGCAAAGGTAAAGACGTCGCAATCTACTGCGCTAGCCACTCGTGCGTGTCTCAGCGAGTCAGTGAGTGAGAGTGACTCTGTGTCTGTGTGCCTGTGTGAGGTGGTCCACTTGGGTATGGGTAGCTTTATGGGCCTCTGTGTCTTGAGACTGGAGCGAAGCAAATGCACCGCTAATATCTGGTCTGAGCACCCGGTGAAAGGGTAAAATAGTTGCCTCCAGTTGTCAGATGCCGGTCTCTGTGTGCCTCTGTGTGTGTGTGTGTGTGTGTGGAATTTGTTGGCAGCTTGAAAAGTAATGGAATTCATGGCTACAGCTTGGCCCCTGACCAACCGAAAACGTACGCAACTATGTGGGTCAGACCGAGCCAACTGCCACTGTGGTGCCATAAAATTTTTTTCATTAGGTTCAAGGTTGCCCAGTGGGCGTGCCGTGCATATGTATGTGTGTATGCGTGTGTTGTGTGCATGGAAATTAATAAAAAAAAAAAAAGAAAAAGCAAGACACGAAGCCTTGGACTTGGCTGAACTGGAGCTGGCTTAAAGCACAAATTGCACTGTCATTTGGGCCAGGCTAACTAACTGTGGCAAGCAGCGAAATTTCATTAGAGCAATAGTACCGTACCGTGTTGCCTCCGTGTTGCACTCGTTTAATCAAGCATTTCGGTTGCCTTTTGTGCTTTCAGCCGGCGCCAAATTCGAAAAGAGAAAACTAATGTATTTTTGCTTCTCTGTGTTTTCGCATCTTTTGGTTCTTTGTTTCATTTCGTGTCTACGTGCTTTTTCAGGTGTTTCGCTCGGCAATTGACTCGTCGTTTCTGCAAATGCTGCAGGACTGGCTGATCTGCACGCTGCCAACGTTTTTGGCCCAGCCAGAGCAGCAAGGTGTCTGGGGTCTAAGCGTCATCTTTTTATCCGCTTCCATAAATCTGCATTTGATTAAACTATTTCCGCTGGTGCTCGGCAGCGGGGCATCTGCCTCTGGTCCCGCTCCGGCTCCCGCTGCCGTCGCCAGCGCCAGCGCCAGTGCCAGCCCCGGACACGGGCCCGCAACCACATCCGCCTGCGGCAGCGTCTGGATGCCACCACGGAAATTGGGTCAACACGAAATTGCATTGTTCGTGACAGCTGCACAAGATTTCCATGCGAAATTGAGTGCCGAGCAGAAGTTGCGCTTTCGCGAGGCCTTCAGGAACTATGAGCAGAGCCAGGTCTATGCCTCCATGTTGCAGCGCCTCTGATAACGCTCAAATCGGACTGGAGCCCCCAAGGATTTTGCAGCGGATTTAGCCGAAAAATAAATAAGTAAAAGACGCAGAGCAGGCAAACTTACGCCCAGGACAAGCGCAAGCGTGAATAACTAATTGCTCTGCTCTGCTCTGCCCTGCCCTGCTCGGCGCTTGCAAAGTTCAGACGGATGTCCTCCGACTCCGCTGCTGCGCTGCTCTCCCAGGCAAAACTTCTTTAATAGTTTGCGAATTCAAAATTAATTTATGGTTTACATTATGTGTAACTAATATTTAAATTATTTTCTCCCCTCCTCCAAACTTTAACGACCCGCAATTAATTTCTGAGTTGCCGCTCCCCCCTCTCTGTCTCTCTCTCTCTCTCACTGTCTATCGCTATCTATCTTTGGCCTTTTAGAAAATTGTGTTTTCTTAAAAAGTTTTGCATTAGTATGCAAGCAGCTTAATCAATTATTAGTTAATTTGATAACAAATTCCATTATGCAAAAAGTGTAACTAAGCAAAACTGTATTGTTCCAAGCCTTTAATCATGTATATTTAATAAATGTCACTCTATGCAAAATATTTACTGTCACTGATCGCGTTTTACTTGGGTGTTTGAAGGCTGCTCTCAAGCTACTTTACTTTTATTTTCAATTCATTTCATTTCTTTTGTCATTTAAACTGTGTTCCCAATCTGTTTTAAACTTTTGCACTCTTACCTGATTTTCGTACGTCTTCTTTTGCTTCTAGTGCTGCGCCTTGTAACTCAGCTTGCGCGGATTTTTGAGTTGCAGCTAAGCGCATTAAAATTGACAAAATGTCACTCAAAAAGTATTGCAAAACTTATTTTCCCAACAAAATTTTGTTTATATTTCTTTCAAAGTAGATGACTTTTGGATACTCTATTGCAATGATTGAATCGAAGTGACGAGCTTGAAAAAGTGATTAATGAAAACTGTGCAATAAAATAAAATAAAATTTAATCAATAATATTAACAGATAACAGGTTAAGTAAATGTTGTAGCATCTATGTATATCGAGGAGTATTAGTATATCACTTAAAATAGAATTCGATATCTGGAAAAAAACTATCATAAATAGAGTTTCAGTAAGACAGAACTCATTATCGAGCGTAGTAAACGCAGTAGGATTATTGCTATCAGAAAGGAAAATCTATATATTTAAAATTTTATTTTAATTTACATATATCTTTGAAAAACTTCTTACACTCAGTCGTCAAAGTTCCGAATATGTTTTTTAGTTCTTTACAGAAATAACAAATTATTATTAAACAATAGTCTTATTGAAGTCAAGTCGTCCTTCAGCAAATTATTATTAATTAATATATTTTTAATTAATATATTATTTTTAACAATATAAGCAAAGTAAGCCCAACATCCTGCTATAAGCTAATATACCTGCCAGCATTTTGCATTGTAGAGCATGCATAGAAAGATTCTTTGCCATTTTGCGACTTACAGAAGTTGCACAAGCACTGCGAAGCCAGCCCATTGGCTGTATTCCTGAGCAAAAATTGACAGATCAACTTTTTTTTTTTAGCTACATGCGTACAAGTGTAGTGCCTGCCCCCGCCGCTATGCTTGTGTGGGTGTGTGTGTGTGCCGGAAATTCGCCAGTTGAGCGCAAATGGAGAAAGCTACGCTCCAGAATGAAGTGTAAAGTTGTTGCACGTCGTTATGTGGCTCTTTTTTTCTCTAGTTAGACAGCGCCTTATGCAATCGAGCACAGGCTTGACAGGGGCAGTATGCGGGTGTCAGTGTGTGTGTGTGTGTGTGTGTGGGTGCAAAGACAATGTCCTTTTGCTGTGGCCATTGCTGCGATGATGCGACACGGCGAGAGGCAATTTGGCTTTCGCTCTGGCCATAAACTGCAACATTTCGGCTATCAGCATTTGGTTACGGTTCATTTGGCCAAATAGCCATAACGACGGGGCCCGGGCACAGATTGTCGCTGTCCGCTGCTTACCCGCTGCCACCCGCCGCTCGCCCGCTGCCAAATATATGTGGCGCAGCTAGCGACGTGCCGCAAGCACTGATTCAGGTGTGCCAGACACCATGACCTGCGCCTTCGTGCAGCTGCGACTCGTGTTCCACTGCCAGGCGTTGCGCTCTCTTTGCCGCTGTGGCTCGTGCCCAAATGCCAGCCGCTGCGCTCTCTTCGACGCTGTTAACAGTTGCCCAAAACGAAATTCACCACGATTCGGAGTTGCGCTCTTTGCAGCTTTCGCTCTCTTAAAAGTACAGCGTGCGTTCTCTCTCTCTCTCTCTCTCTCCCACTGGCTCTCCCTCTCTGTGTTTTTACTGTTGCGAGTAGGTCAGTAGTGCGAACTGTTCCATGCCATTCCGTTCCGCCTGTTTTGTATGCAGGACAGCACGAAAGTATGCTACAGTTACTGAGCGCTCACACACGCACACGTAGACGCTCAGCAGGACAAATGTTACACTTACAGTTATGATTATGATTATTGTTATGATGATAACATTGTTGCTATTGATATTGTTGCTGTTGCTGTTGTTGTTGGTATTGCTGTTGCTGTTGCTAGCGTTATTGTTTAGCTATTTGCTTGGGCGCCACAATGACTTAAGACCCCAGCAAATGTGTCCACTGTAGCATGAGCCAATAGCTGTGCACCATTGAGCATGTACACGCACACACCCATACACGCGCACACGCACACGCACACGCACACGTATAGGCAGTTATTACGCGAGCTGCCACAATGTTATCTAATAAACAACACCTGCTTTTCGCTTACCTGCAACAGCTTTGATCAGCTAATTTGAAATTTTAATTACATTGGCAGAGGCGATGAAGTGATGCCTGTCAGCAACTGATACGCCTTAATTACGCCACCTTCGCAAAATAGCAAGTCAACCTTAGGTATGCCCACGCCCACGCCCACGCGTACGCCCAGGTCTACGACTACGACCACGCCCTCGTCACGTGTAAAAATCAACGCGCCCAAACTCGGGCGCTTCACAGGAGGCGAGCTCGCTTATTAAAACTGAATAAATTATGCAAAACTGTGAGCAGCTCGATTTCCTTTTGCCCAATAAACCGGAGCCAATACACGAAACACAAGACGAACGCTGCATAATTAATTCAGCTCCATGTCCGGCGGCTCTGAATGCAATCAAAATGCGTGCACAACTTGGCCAAGTCCCGAGCCCAAGACGCTTAAAGCTGCCCCGAAACCTCAACGTGGACTTTAGTCTGAGGCCCACCTGCTACGCAGCTCTGTGCCACGCCCAACAATGCCCATCGGTGAGCTGTCAGCGAGCAGCTGCAAGTCGTAGTGCCGTCTCTGGGTCTCTGGGAGCAGATCGCAACTATTTCAATTTCATAAACAATTCACACACATTTTTCAGGCACTTTCCAAATAGTTTTTCCCGAATGATTGGAAAATACCAAAAACGCAACAACTGTAAATGATACAAAATATCTTGTTTATTTCATTTATTGTTTACATTGATTTAGCAAAAAGCTGTGCAATTAACATTTCTGTTTACATTCGGCATTCGATATTCGCCTCGGCGCACTCGGGTGCGCGTGGCTCACAGGAAGCGTTAACTCATAGACAGTTAGGATTAGCCTATATACATTTTTATCTAAATCCAAGTACAAATACATATACATACATCTACATAAATATATATTTAAGCTACATACATATATAAAAGAGTCTGCAATTTGAATTGCGAGCTCGTTTCTATAGGACTTTCATTTGTTTATTGTTTCGGTTTATAAGTTTGGTCCTTTTTGTTTTTTTTTTTTTTTCTTTCTGTTTTTCTGTTGGGCATTGGTCGTTAATTAACGGCACATTCTCAGCCCCTTAATTGGCCGCATTTAGCCGGTTGGCCGCGTTCGAGCGTCCTGCGAAGCAATCAATCTGCCACCTGCCGCCACTTCGCACTCGTCCCCAGCCACCTGCTCCTGCTCGTGCTCCTGCTCCTGCTGGCTGTCGGTCAATCACTTTTCGATATATACAAATAGATATTTGGAGCTGTCGCCGATTTTAGGTTGTCGTCGCCTGTGCGCTCTCACAGGCCAGTCGTGGAGGTCCTGCCGCAGGACGTTTTGCGCGGCGGCGGCAAATCAGATGTGTAATTCTGGTAGCGGTTCGAGCAGTTAATGGCCTACAGAGAGATAGATAGAAAGTATGAAATGCCAGCACAGAAAACACGAAAGCCGGGCATAAGTTAATGCCAAAAATACATAAAATAACGACAGTAAATCGTTGCCACAAAATGTTTGATTAATGATGTGTTGCGCTCTGCACGGAAGCAGGCATCAGGCCCCACTCAATTCCCCACGTCAAATCGCCAGCCCCGGAGCGCAGCGAACGCTGTGGCTTTGCATTTGAATGATTAGATTTGATTCAATATTCAATTATTTAACTGGTTTGAGGTGTTGAAATGCCCACAGTTTATCTGTGGGTCCAACATAGCCAGCCAACTCCAACTCCAAACCCAAACCTAGTTGGGTCCTGCTCAGTCTCTGTTATCCCGTTGGGCGTTTGCATATAAATGATTTATGAATTTGCGCTCTGATTGAATCGTCCGAAATTGTTGATTAGTGCGCCGTCATTGAAACAACAACAACAACAACAACAACACTAACAACAATGGCACCAACAACAGCCACAACAATCGCATAGACTCTGGCATTTCCATGCAATCGCTCAAGGGAAATAAGTTACGATTTTCGAGCCCCATTGACTATGAACCATATTCAAATGCATTATGTATACACATGCGTGTGTGCGCATCTCTGTGTGTGTGTGTACCTGTGTACCTATGTTTGGCTGTGATTTGATTATGGCACACATTTAGCAGCGGAATTCAACGGCTGCAAAATCTTTAATCGAATATCTCTGTAAATTGATATTAATTATGCGTAGAATACAAATAAATAATGTGCCGATTAGGATCGTATTTGGACTCTGAACTATGGGCATACACATATTATTTTATGTATATTTAAGGTATTTATTTATTCAAGTCAACATCCATCTAGCCAGAAAGCAGCCAAATCATGCTCTAATGTCCTTTGGTCAAGTTTCTTATTTACACTTTACATAATATGAATTTTGTTGTTGCATTTATAATTAATTTAATTTAATTTCATATTTTGCGGTTTAATTAAATTCGTTTTAATAGACTTTAATTTCATTGGGAAGCATTTTAAACATATACGCAAAAGGCAAATAATTAAATGATTAAAAATAATTGTAAATATTTAAAATAAATAAAAGTGATTTTTGATATTTCATTGGCCGCCAGAGCAAATATTAAATAACGTTTACTTTAATTAAGAGAACAAAGTAAATACAGCGACGAGCCATGCAGTCGCTTGCGGCGCTTGTAAATAAATTATAGAACATTTTTAAACGAGATAAAGTCGGGGTCTCTGACCGCGTGCATTGGGTGAATTAAATTGATTTTGCGAGTCTTTTAAATAAAAAAAATATATATATATATATATATATTTAACAGAGTTTCTATTGACAAATGGCATAATGGACGAGCCGTCAGTTGGGCAATTAGCCAATTTGATGGGCTAATACGTGTGTTCAATACCTGGCCAAGCGACGAGGACTTAAAGCAGCAGCGAAAACTGTGCCGCATGCGCCCAGCACAATTTGCCAAAACAATAGCCAGCAATTTAATTAATGTAATTAATCTAATTTAATGACTTGACAAACACATCAATTAGCGCCGAACGATGGGCGGAGGACGGAGGGCGGGCACAATTTAAATGCAAAGTACTGAAGCAGGACTTTGCGGAAAATGGAAAAGCTGCTCCGTAGCAACAAAAACAAATTAAAATATTAAAATTAGGCCACAAAATGATTGAAAGGAAATGTTACAGACGACTCTGCCATCGACTCGACTCGTCTCGGACAGAGCACTCGAGACACTCTCCCTCTCTCTCGCTCTCCCGCTCTCCCATCTGTCTGTCCCTAAAGTAATTAAAAGTAGGTAGAGCATAGTCCCAGCCCCACTCACCCTCGCTCCCTCACCACCCAGTGGAATGCTACAATTTTGGTTGTATTTTTGATGGTGATTTTTTGCTACGTTTTGTTTTCTACTTATGTAAATGGGCGAAAGAATTAATGCGTCCAGCCAGTGCGTTGAATGGGAATGAGCTGAGCTGTGTATCGAGAGGTCGAGTCCTGTAGAGTCCTGCAACTGTGTGTCTGTGATTTGCATAAAGTGCTTTTCTAACAGCTACTGTGCTTACTATTTAAAATTCCATATTTCAATATTATTTCCCTGTGTTAGATAATTCCAAATATATATCTCACACAAATGCCAAAAATAGCTCGGATTTGATTTAATTTGATTGGCACGCCTGCTGCTGCTGCTGCCTCTGCCCCGTTCTCTGCTACTGTTGTTGTTGTTTGTTTCACAATTTTGCTGTAAAATGTTGGTATTTATAACGCAATTATTGAGCGCATCCCACGCGGCGTATGCGCGTTTTTCGCACTTAACTCATTAAGGCCCCCAGCGATTGCTAGCAAATGTTTGAGCATTGCGCGCGTTTTCCCAATATTATTTTATTTGATTTTTTTTTTTTGCTCCCTCTCCCTCCCGTTGTCTGCGTAAATAGTTTAATTGTATTATCGACGGAAACATTTGAAAGAATTAAACGCACATTTGAAATCGCATCGAATGACTGACATTTCTACAGCTGCATGGAAAATAACACCAATTGAAGCGAAACCACTTTATCCAGCTGAACAAAAAAACAGAAACACAAACTGGGTCCACAAACTGGGTCGAGCGCAGCCACTCACTACTGGGCTGCACGAAGCCATATGCAATGCGCTTTGACAATGAAAACCAACAGGCAAACAATTCAATTGGCTACAAGAAAGCACTCAATTGAACAATGGCCAGTGAGTCTTTGTCCTAGTCTCTGGGCTGCGTACTCACCTTGTAGAAGGCCTTGCGGAAGTTGTCCGAGAGGAAGGCGTAGAGCAGCGGATTGATGCAGGAGCTGGTGTAGGCCATGGTGTGGGCCACTACCTGCAGCATGACACTGAACATGCTATTCGCCTCATACAGGTCCAAGGCCTTCAGCAGTAAGATGAGCTGCAAATCAATGGAGAGATTGAAGCGGGAGCTAAGCAAAGTGTTTCGTGCTCACCTGCACTGGCAGCCAGAGCGAGGCGAAGGCAATGACCACGACCACCACCAGGCGGGTGACTCGCTTGCGTCCACGCTGCGACTCCTTGGACATGCGCACGCCGGTGCCCTGGTGCCAGAGGCGCATGATCATGCGCACGTACAGCCCGCTGATGACCATTAGGGGCAGCAGGTAGGAGCTGATGAAGAAGCTCACCTGGAAGGTGCTCTGGTCGAGGACATCGTTGTCGATGAAGCGGCACATGGCGTAGGTGACGTTCGTCTGGTTATCATAGTCAACCTGTATGGAGTGAAAGTGGTCTCAATAAAACTCAAATATTACGCATACGCAATGTTGTCTGACGTTTTAATGACTAAAAAAAAGGCTGCTAAAGGTACAAATCTGCATATAAATGCCCTGGAGACTGCCAGCGACAGGTTGATAACATACATGTTTGATTCTTCACATGACGCACTCACAATTCGGAGCCCCGCTGACCCTCTGTCTGGCCTGTCGGGTCATAAACTAGAAATGAGTCGTAAACAATATATATCGATTCACACGGCCAACGTTTTTGTTTACAGATTTGTTTACAGCACAGTCGCAGTGTGTTAATATAAAATACGATTAAAAACTCTAGAGCAAAGCATATTTATGGTAGCTTTTGTTGCTGTTGCTACGAGCAACAATGAAACAACAAAAGTTGGCCAAGGAGAGTGCCCTATGTGCGGGTTAATTTGACATTTAATTAGTACGAATTAAATGGATTTTCATGTTTCTTAGCTCGGTAAACATAAAATGTGATTTTGTTGAAAAGTATGTCAAATGGAGACACAAGAGAGACAGAGATAGAAAGAGAACAGAAGAGACCATTAAACAAATACTGACCCAACTCAAGTGGCTCTGAAAGAATTCATAAACAGCTGTCAATCAATGCCACAATAGATCTATATTTAATGCAGATATTACGACAGGCATATGCCCCGTTTTATGGCTATATGTTGTCTACAAAACATACATACATACATATATACAACTACATCTACATCAACATCTATGTATATCTATATGTTGATATACAACGCCTAGTGAGCTGTTCGCATCTGTTATTGTTACAACTAACTGTAAATATTGTTTCATTTTTTTTTTTTGCTTTGTCCCGTTTTGTTTTGCTTTGGCGCGCATTGTTTTGCTTTGTGTCGACAATAGATAACAGTATGTAATATGAATATAATTAATAGCTAACTGTTAATTAACATGTTGATCAAACACGAGTTAATTATGCCTTTTTATCGCACGCTTTGCTTTTGTTTGCCTGCGCACATAAGGAGAGAGAAAGTGAATGTGAGTATGTGTGTGTGTGTTTGTTATCGATACACACATGCATAAATATTCAATTTGGCCTGCTTAATCCTATGGCACAGCCAAAGCAAACAAAAACAAACAGCAACAAAAGCCGAGGCGTGAAAAAAGAGCGTGAAATGCCATTTAATAAAATATCAAGTTACAACAACAGCAACCACACCAACAGCAACAACAACAACCACAACAACAACAACATCAATGAGTACACAGCAAATGGTCCATTTCATTTGATAAAGACGCCAACGGCGATAAGATACGTTTAATTACGGGCGACTATTCGATTATGAATAGGGCAACCACACACCACACTCAACAACAAAATCTAGGCCCAACCACACACACACACACAAATACACATACACATTCACTCACACTCCCACTTCCCTGGAGAATTGTATTGAAACGTGGCTCAAGAAATTTGCGTTGTATTTGGCTAATGAACTTCATTCGAGCATCGAGAGAAAATCTATTAAGAGTTCACAGCTGTGGCGGACATTTCCAGCTAATAAGCTGATTAGCTGGCTTGCGAGACATTAAAGATTCAAAGATTTTTCACAATATTTAAGTAAATAACAAAGCCTTTAGCTGTGCATCCCACGAAATGCCATAAACACTGAAATTTCTCTCAAATTTGTTTATATTCATTTATTGTTTTTATGCATTAGACGAAAATTGTTTAAGTTCTCAAAAAGAAAAATTGAATTTACAAATTAAATTGTTATTAAATATAAATTATATATATTTGTTTTCATAATTGACGTAAGTATGAAATAAATCAATTTTTCTTAAGTAAACCAAACTCTAAATATTCCAAAATATAATAAAAATCAAAAATTAAAAAAAAAAATCAAATTCAAATATAAACAGCGGAAAATTACTAAAAAACAAAAAGTGACCTAAATTAAAACAATTCAATAGAGATATTTTTGGGCTTCTGCAAATAATTTCAATAAATCCAAAGACATAAATATAATAAATTAGATCAAAACAAAAATACTTCAAAATCTGAAATTGCTCTTTAAAATGATTGATAAACATTTTCCTGCAATTTTCTGCAGGAAATTGCGATGAAAAGAAACAAAATTGAATATGTTTTTTAGTATTTTTAGTATTTTGATTACTGGTTCATAAAAGTTCCACTCCGCCTAGGGGCTAAACAAAGTTTGTGTTGTTGGCCGCATTTATTAAACAATTAACTTGTTGTTCGCACTCAGCGCATTAAGGCAAATGGATAAATGATATCGAAGCCAGAGAGCATTTCGTGCGCACTCTGTCGATAGTATCAAGGTCATCGATTTATCATACGCACCGTATGCCCAGCCCGAATCTCTGGCTATCTATCTATCAGTCGGACGGGCCGGGCCGGGCTGTCTGTGCGTCTGTGCGTCTGTGATCAATGATCCATTAGTTGTGGTAGCAACTGAATAAGCAGAATCGAAACACTGATATGCATATTGTAAATGGATGTTGCGCATATGAGTTCGGATTGCTATTGGCCATATGACCAGCAACAGTATGTATGTGTATGTGTGTGCCTGTCTATATCAGCTCTATAATTAAAATTTATGCATTTAAAATAGCAAATTAGTAACAAAAACAGAACAGGCGCCCGCACCTAGCCAATTCTCAATATAAACACGTAAATGCGAAACAAAGAATAAACTTAAATATAATTAAAAGCAACAACAGCAACAACAGCAACAATAACAACATCGATATGTGGGCAGCTAAAGGCCAACGCCAGATCCAGCCAGAGCAAAAGTATTTCACCCACTGACGTGGAGCAGCAGCTCGGGACATCTAACGAGGTGCCGATGATGCGAAGCAATAAATTTTCGCTGGCCTCCGTAATTCGCAGCACATTCGGGCACAGCAGGCATCTAGCCCTGAGGTTGAGCTCCCACACACACACAGCCACCCACCCAGTGCACACACACACACATACTTACCACCACATCATGCGCAAAGGTGACCGGCATGGAGACGGTCAGCACGACAGTCCACAGCGTAAATATGGCAATCTTTGTGATGTGCTCGGTGCGCAGCATGCGCGAGCGTATGGGATGAACGACGGCCAGAAAGCGGTCGATGGACATCAGCACGAGCGTGTAGATGGAGGCATAGGCGGTGACCACGATCAGGTACTGAACACTGCGACACCAAATCTTGCCAAAGGGCCAATGCTGCGTCACATAGTCGACGGCCGTGAAGGGCACGCAGAAGATGACGAAGAGCAGATCGGCGGCAGCCAGGTTCACGATCAGCAGATTCGTTGTCGAGTGCATGTTCTTGTTCAGCAGCACCACCAGGATGACCAACAGGTTGCCAAAGAAGCCCGAGACGGCAATGATGCCAAAGAAAATGGGCACCAGCCAGCGCACTGTGGCCCGAATGGCTTCCTCCTCGGATTGCAGTGCGGTTGAATTGTCCGGGCCGATGCTGTGGTTCAAGCTGCTGGTGGCCAGCTGCTCCAGCTGGTTGGCCAGCGTCGTGGTCATGTTGCTATGTTCCATGCTGAGGGGTTCGCTAGTCTATTGATTTTTAATTGGCCCAGCAGCGCTCATTACATTTCCCTTTGTTGGCGCACACAATGAGCCGAGCATTTTCTTTTTTATTTCGCGACAGTTCTGTACGTGGGATTAATCACAGGTCGTCGAGTTCAAATAACAAAATTTCCAATTAAACGACTTTTGGCCAAGCAGCCACCAGTCTAAAGGAATCGTAGTACACTTGTGCTGTTGCTGCTGCTGCTGCTGCTTCTTCTTCTTCTTCTCCACTTTTTCAATTATCATGCGCAATAATCCAGTGGGAGCAGCTGCGGACACATTGTCTAAGCCCGAACGTAATTCACGGACTACAACACGTAACGGTCCCAAAGACAATTTGGAGACACACCAATGAACACACGCACACACAAACACACACACACACAAACACTTGCCTATACAGAGTACACGATAATTGTAACAAGGTAAGACAACAATAGAATCGCACAAGAAATAAAAAAAAAGTGACGCCACGTGCAGCGCCCTCGAATCGGCCGTGTCACGCCCTAGCTAACTGTTATCCTTTTGTGGCAGCTGCACCCACATACAATAAATGCTTTGCAAGGACTTTGACAATTTCTTATTGACAGACCGACCGGCGTCGCCTTTATAGCTGTTGCCTGTCACACATACACAGACACACACACACTCGCGCACACTCACGCACACTCACACACACAAGCAAACAAATCGCATAACTTCTGCTTGGCTAGCTCTTAAATTTGATTATAATTTTCTTGAATGATGCTCACGAAATTATGTTTTCATTTTTTCTTTCTAATTTTTTTCTGCTTTTTATTTTTGCTTTTTTGAGAATTCGAAAATTCAAACTGCACGCGTTGGTTACCAGCTCGCAACTGATGGCTGTGCCTCAAAAGATTCGCTGTCTACGTCGACGGCAACGCCAGCAGCACCAATAACAACAGCTGGATGCGTGTGTGTGTGTGTGTCAGTGTGAGTGTGAGTGTGTTAGTTTATGGCGCAGCTTTTGCTGGTGAGCAGCCAATGCCTGGCCAGCGCTAGCTGTTTGCTTAGCCAGACGGTAAGAGCGTCAGCCCAAACAGTTGGGAACAACAATAGCCGGCCGGTCACCCGGGTGACAGCTGGCTGTGCCGCACAGCTGGATATAGTCGCTGTATGGTGCTTAACTTCACTGATTAACTGTTGCGTCCGGCAACCGACGGCGACGGCGACGGCAGAAATCAGCTAGCAAACGCCAGCAAGCGAAATAAACACAAATTCAGTCTGACAATGGCACGCGCTGCTTTACCCATTCGCCAGTGCCAATGCCAGTGCCAGTGCCCACCGTGCCCCGCCTCCGATTCGCACAGTTTTATTGTCTGGAGGTCGCTTATCGCAACAGTTTTATCACACACCTTTAGAGCACTGTGGCGCACCGCAGCAAAGAGTGGGTCTGGATTGGCGAAGCAGCTGTTGCCGGCGCTCCTGCTGCTCCGGTTTGAGCCCGGCAACGACAGCCCATTTACATGCCTATCATTGCCAGCCAGAGTCTGGGCCATTCACCTGTCACAGCCAGCTTGACGAGCCGATGTTGACGTTGACGTTGACGCCGACGCCAACGCCAACGCCGACGCTGACGCAGCGTCACAGCTGCGGCTTAATTGTCGTACAGCGTTTGCGTCGGCCACGCCTCAGTGGGCCGTCATCGAGTACAACAACAATTTGACGAGATTAAACACGAATTAAGCAGCGCCTGAAAAAACACAAGCAAAATAAAACTCAGCCAAAGAGCAAGCAGAATAAACACAAAAGCAAAAACAAGATAAAGAATATAAAATTCAAATGAAATCATATAGATTTAATGTGAAACACGGCGCATTTAATGTAGTCCTTAATCTTTAATGAATCTTGTCCAGCTGCAGAGACGATTTTATGTTCCCTAACAAACACAATTGCGGATGCTCTACGATTACTACTAGCCCAGACTCTACGGCAATCTATTTTATCTATGTGAACTGTGCGAACCTATATATGTATTGCAATGAAATTTCCAATATATACTGCATACCTTAAGGCGATTTCTGCTATTTGCATGTGTGTAGCATAGATATCAGAGCATTCTGATATCGTGTAAATAGAAAATGCATATTAATACCAGTATCTCTATTGAGAAATCACATAAGAGTTCAGCCTAGTTCTAGTCTGCCAGCAAATGCCATGGAAAAGTCGTATTCTAGTTCGTTTGACTCGCAGAATTCCATTTAATTTGCAGACTCTATTTATGAATTGAAATTTTAGCAGCAAGTCAAATACACAAACTATGAAATTCAGTGGGTTTTTCATAAATACATATATTAATATGTTTTCGGCTAAAAACAACAGTAAATCACGTAATATGTTTGCTAAGCCTGAAATGAAAAGCGAGAATTTCAAATAAATTAACATGTGAATGAGTGACAGCCTAACACAGACGAAACACGCACACACACACAGGCACGCACGCACACACACACACATAAGAGATTTTTGAGCCGCATAACATTTACTGCCTGGCTCACTTTTAGCCCAATTTCTGGCTGTTATAAAAAGTTAAGCAAACAATTTTGTTATGCCAAAACTTTCGATGTGATTGAAATGTTTTGAAACGAGCTACAATAAGAGCATACACACACATACACAAATACACAATAAACACACACACACACACATATACATATATATATATATGAAAAATGCTTTGCCACGTTGTCGGCTCGGGCATTTTCACTTTTTGGCATAATCATGTGCAATACCTTATTTTTAGACAGATATTTAGGGCTAGTGTTAATGGCAGCACAACAGTGGGCGCCATAGGCAAAATATTCAATACAAAATTTAATAACAATGTATAATAGCCGAATCCAATTCGAAACCGAAAATCGGATATACTTCCGATCTATTTGCACTTAATTTACATTTAATTGTAACTCATATTTGAGTGCGTAATTTACTATTTCGCCCATGGTTGGCTAGCTTGCTTGGCGAACTCTATTGTCATTCTGCAGACACTTGATGCTCAAAATGATGGATTATCGTCTTTCCCGTGTCGTCGTAATATTTTCATATTATATTATTTCGAGTCCGCATCCATTATGTCTGACTGTGGGTTGCGGCTGGGTTCCTGTTGTGGGGGGCAACAGAACAGAATTAATAAATGTAAATCGGCAGGAAACTGTGCAGAAGGCGAGGCGAGTCCTTAAACAGTACTAACAGCCGCATTAATCGGCATTTCTCCGACAAAAAGGGTTCGGACGAGCACAGCTTTTGCTATTTAATCATTCAAATTGACTTTCTTGCCTGATGGCCGTTAATTTTGAAATCCCTTTTTAAAAACGCTAGTCTCATTTTCCGGACTTTCCTTTCATGCCTCGCCCGTAACTTTGTTTTCCGCTTGAGGCTTATAAGTTTATACCCTCCACTCCAACCATTTTTATCATCTTTTTTCTCTTTTTTCGCGAATTTTTTCCTTTGTCTTTCGCGCCGGAGCGCGCTTAGAGCGCGCTGAGTTTGCATTTGGCTTTCCTTTTAGCATTTTCCACATCCCTTTTTTTAAGTTTTTAATCAAGATGTTTTAAATGCGGTTCGCCGCTGAATGATGGATTTTTTCACTCTCCATCTCCCGTTCGCTCTGTCTCATTTCTTTTTATTTTTACTTTTTTTTTATTTCAGCGCAAAGTAAACAGAAAGTTGGCGGTGTGTTTGGCAAAGATTTATGCAGATAATAAAATGAGTCTTCAAATGTTTAATCAAGTTTTGAACGGCCGGCCCCTTTCGCTGCTTCTGCTTCTGTGTCCAGCTTTCAGTTTTTAGCTTTCAGTTTTGCAGCTTCCAGTTTCCAGATTGTGCTCCATAATTAAGGCTCTCGTCCTTGGTGAAAATCTATTCACTGCAAGAGCAACTTTTCAAAAGCAATATAAGCCTGGGGTAAAAACATGTCAAGGACTGCGTCCATTCAGCTCACATTAAAGCCAATGCTTAGAAAAGATGGCCATAAGATCGCTATTTCCACAATTAGCTGCACGACTTTTCTAGTGCTTCAAAATATTTTTCTGCAGCCAAGTACCATTAACGTTGGCAATGGCAACAGCAACAGCAATGGCAACAGCAACAATCAGTGCTGCAAATCCTATTTACAATAGACCGTGCCCAGGTGCTCCGTGCGTCACAATGCAATGTCTCAAACAATAGTCCAGCGTAGTCATAACTGGAAAGAAACTAAAGTAAACCAAACTTAACTAAACTAAATGCTGCTTCCGCACGGACAAACAGCTGCAACTTGTTAGACGTCTAGCTGTCGTTGCTTTTATTTGAGCACCCTGTGCAGTTGCTAAAAAGGGCATGACAGACTGGCTAGTATACTATTTTTATTTATTTATATTTCTACTACTCTCCACAAGCTAAGCTACGCAGCGTACTTGAGCCTAAATGAAATGGACTTTGTAGAACTTTATAAAAATAACTAGAAGTATAAAGGGATTTTATATTTATATTTTCTTACAACTCCAAGAACATGCCAATAGTTAATTGTAACCTCAATCATCCAAATTGTGAAGAGCTGAAAGGCTTAAGATATTAATGGATGAGTATTATTGGAATAATAATAATAACAATAATTAAATAATTAAATTAATTATTTATTAAATTATTATTTAAATAACCAATCAACTAGCAAAGAAAAATTTTAAGCTTTTTCAACATAATAAGAAATAAATAAAATTAATAATAATAAAAAATTATTTTCAATTGGCATTTTTCTTTTATTTTGTTAAGAATTAATTTTAATAAAATTATATATATTTCAAGATATTAATAAAAAGTAAAAAAAGAAATATATATACAATAGCATATACATATATTTATTTAAATATTTGTATCTTTATATTTTAATAAAATTATATATATTTCAAATTATAAATAAAAAGTAAAAACAAATATATATTTATATATTTATTTAAATATTTTTAACTTCATATTAGCCACCTAACATGGATATTTAAGAGAGAGAGAGAGTAAAGATTTGTTCGTCTCAGACATAAATAGAAAATATGTTTTATATTTAATATTAATATTTCAATGCGAATAACAAATAAGAACTAGTCAACACTTAAGACCTAGATTAATAAAAGTTTTTCACTTTCTTACAATTATTTATATTAAAGAAATCATTTATAGGGCGCACTGCAGCCAGGCATTTAGCCAGGTCTCTTGTTTTCTATAAGCTGTCATGAAAAATATGATTTTACGCGCTGTTCGGTAGTCGCCACCACCGCTGCCGCCGGAATGGGCAGATTTGCGGGCGTAGCCGGCGGCGCCTGTTGCCGTGATACCGTAAAATAAATGTTGCTGCCCCACAATTGCAGCAATTGCTGGCGGCGCACAGTTGCCGTCATATTGTCAACTCCGGGCATTGTGTTGTGTTGTGTTCCGCTACTTCTTCTTCTTCTTTTTTTCTGCCCCTTCCCTGTTTCGTTTGTGTGCAACAAAATTAGCTTTTACGCTTTATTACCGCAAAGATGGCTAAAGAAAACAATACTCGAGTTGAAATTTGTTCGGCCTGCTTCCCGGCTGCCTGGCTGCCTGGCTTCCCGGCAGTCTGCCAGATCTCGGTGCATTTTGCATTCTTTGGGTTTTATTGTGTTGCCGCCGCTTTTTTGTCGTCAGCATCCGGAGGCCATCAAAGTTGCCGGAAGCTCGCCGGGCAGTCATCAACTCAATTACATTTGCGACCCGCGCGGCGACTTTGATGTTGCCCCGAACCCCGAATCCAGCTCACAGCATCCACAGCACCCACAGCAGCAGCCACAACAACAACAAATGCAAGAGCGTCGCATTGTTCGAGCAGTTGACTGATGCCGTAGACTTCTAAACAATACGCGGCCCGTTGTTGTCTTTTATCTGTCTGCGGCTCCATTGTGCGCTGTCGCGTGTGACGGATGCGACAGGAAGCGTGCGAAGTCTTGATAGCAAAACGTAGACTCTACAAAAACACACAACACACAGCACTTCCTCTCCCTCTCTCTCTCTCTCTCTCCCTATCTCTTTCTCTATATCTGTCTCTCCATTATTTAAAGCCTCCCCTGGCGATAAACTATGGCGACTGCGGCAACGGAAATATTTCACAGAGATTAGCACAACAAGCCAACGTTTTGATTAGTTGCCAACGGCCGGGCGGGCGACTGTTGCTCAATCTGCAGGACATTAACGGGTTTAGCTTTGTGCCTCCATTTCCAATGCAAATTGAAATGATTGGGAGACCGCATGAGGTCGGCAATGGCTCAGCAGTAGCTGATCCTTGAGCGGATTATCCAGGCAAAGATGCGTCCCAGCATGCTGCAGCTGTGTGTTGCGCCGCAGCCAATGCTGCCCGCCCTGCCCGTCACGGCAGGGCTCTAAGCTCAGCTGCGGCTGCTTTGTGACTGTGGCAGCATCGACAGCCAGGCAAAGCCTCTGCTCACTGGTGCTCAGTTGTCCGCTTTCGTGATGCAAATGCCATTGCGTGACTTGCAGACTGTGGCAGCTGGCCAGCTGCAGCTGCAGCTGGGGCTCCCTGCCTGCCACATGCAGGCAGCGGCCGGCGTTGCGCAGGGTACCGAGAGCGCTGAGGTTCGCGTGCTGCAAGCTGCCAGAAGAGAGCAAGCGGGTAAAAGTTGATTGATATGGAGCTATCACATGTTGGCCATAAATAGAATTGCTGGCCAATATAATAATGCAGTTAGTCGCTGGAATCAATTGAATTCCCACATTAGTTGCATGGGGAATGCGTACCTCAGCTCCGGGCTCACATGTCGCATGAGCCAGTCGAAGGGCCGGCACTTCAGTTCAGCTTTTATCTGTGCCGGATCGTAGCTGGGCTGGCTGCCTGGGCGGAGATTCAATGGAATTTGCCTGGCCGACGGTTTGAGGGCGTAGAACAAATATTTGTACTCGTCCAGCCAGGACTCGGCTATGATTTTTGAATTGCTGCGGAATACAGAATATAAGCGAAGCGAGCGGTCAGTGTGTAAGCAATCGCATTGCGTGCTGGGAATGTTTATATTAAAAGGTGCCCCATGGAGCCGCACAAGCGTCTGGCTGAAATAAATTGAAAAATACCAAAGGCCACCGCGCTTTTCACACCTAAGCTAGTCGTTGGCCAAACAAAAACGAACAACAACAACGAAAACTGAATAGAAAACCTTTCAATGGGTCACTTCAACCTACCGCAAATATGTCGCCTGTGCGCTGTCCAGCTGTTCCCTTTCCAGTTGCTGCTCCTGCTGCTCCTGCTCCTGCTCCTGCTCCTGTTCGAACTGAAGCGGAAACTCAAAGGCATGGGCCGGTCGGAAAATATGTCCAATTCGACTGCAGGGCACGATCTCAATTTGTCCGCCGCAAAGCCACAACTTAATGGCCAACTCAATGGACTCGCCACCCCAAATCTACAAAGCAAAAGGAAATGAGATGTTGCTCTGCACTTTTTAGTTTCTCTCTCCCACTCTCTCCCTTTCTCTCCCTCTCTCTCTCTCTCTCTCGTATTCCCTCAGTTCTCAATTCAGTGTACGGACGCAAAGTTGTGTGTCATGGCTTGACATAAGCAATTAGCACACACTTGCCACAAGCACAAGTTAATTAGGTGCGGGCGCTTACCTCCAGATGCGGATTGAAGCCATGCAGCGTGTGGAACGACTCGCGTGAGATCATCAAGATGCCACCCGCGAAGGCTGGGCTGGCATATGGCTGCGCCAGCGCCTCCTTCTCGGCCAGCACCCGGGGCAGCCAATGGAAGTGCAGGCTCCAATCGAAGCCGCCTTTCAGCAACTCATTCCCGGCCATGTAGCTCAAGGTCTCGGGTTCAATGGGATCCAGTACTGGGCTGACCGCAAGCCTAGGGTTCAGCGCCAGCCTCTCCAGCAGTGGCTCCAGCCAGCCATCGTTGACCTCGCAGTGACTGTCCAGAAACAGCAAATAATGGCCACTGGCCAGCCGAGCGCCCTCGTTGCGTGACCAAATCAGGCCCTTGCGGCTCAGATTGCGACTGAAGATGAGTATGGGCCGCCCACGCTGGCTATTTGCTGCGGTCATGTGCCGTTCGAGACTCGCCAGCAGGCCGACTGTGAATGGCGAGCAGATGGAGTGGAATAAATGAGAGAGAAAATGTCTAGCATCAGGCTCACCATCCTCACTGCCGTCGTCTATGATAATGAGCTCGTGCAGATACTCCTCGGGCGTTCGACTGATCAGCGTTAGGATCGTGCGCAGCAGCATCGAGCGCGCCTCATTATGAAAGCTAATCACAACGCTGAGCTTGGCCTGGCTGGCGTGAGGCAGCCTAAAGCGGCGCCTGCTGCAGCTGCAAGTAGTTAAATAACAAGTTTAAGTGTGCTAATGGATGACTGACTGACTACTGTATACCCTGTATGGCTCAAAATATTTTACTTTATTATTATTTAAGCTTTTATATTATTTATAAATAAACACTTCTCAATATACAGACCTGTGATGTCGTGTCGTTGGCAGGAGACGCACTGCAGCTAGACTGTCGCTCAGCTGGCGATTGTATTGGTAAAGTGCGTGCGGCTGATCGGGCGTATGCGTAATAAACTCGCGCCATTCGCGTTGATGTAGATTCAGCTGTTGCTGCTGCAACAGCAACTGGAAATATACACATAAAAATTGTTGTCAATGATAAATATTGGCGTGCTCAAAACTCACTCGACGGCTGATTAATTCATCGATTAGGCCAAAGCGCACTACCAAAACGGCAATCAGCAATTGCATGACCAGCACAGTCAAGACGCCGAGCAGGCAACAGCGCAGCCGGCAATGCAGGCGGCCGGACATCGCGGCGTTTGCGACCGACTGTATGCCACATGCTGGCAGCAAACGCGAAAACCCGTAACGCCGCACGCGTCGTCAGTGAATGCGCGCCGTAATCGGGTTTCTGGGCAAATGAATATCAGCTGAAAACTGATATTTCAGGTGTGTTTATTTGCTGCCATGAATGTAGCCATGAGTGTGTATTGTCATAAAAAGCTGAAAATTGAAAACTTAAAACTGGTCGCTCAATCTCTTCTCTCTCTCTCTTTCATACTCCATCTAGCCCTCTCGCTTGCTCCCACTATCTGGCTGGCTGTCAAACTTGTTGCCGATAGATAAGCAGTTCGATAAGTTTGGCAAATATTTGTGTGCAGCTCACAAAGGTGTTAATTATACCACATGAAATCTATATATTACCTGTCATGCCTGTCAGTTAGTGGGCGTACACATACATACATACATACATATCTCTGAAAATACATGTAGATTTGTATAGAAATTAATATATTGTCTGTTATCATTTGTAATCACAGTTTGCCATTTCAATTATATCAAATAAAAGCACTTGACAAAGTTTTTTGCTTGAATTAATTCAGAGAGCGATGGATTAGATAATGCCTGCTTAAACTTGTTAAAATAATCATAATGTATATATATTTACAAATTACAATTAACTTAAAGAGAATAAAAACAATATGTGTTTATTTAATGCTTGTTTATTTAGTTTAATTTAATTTTGGTTACAAGCCAGGCAGAGCAATAAACACACATATATAATATATATATTTATATCACTACTTAAAAAAAATACTCCCACCTTTTGTTGATCATATCTAAACATTTGAAAACAAAGCTATGCATTAGCTCCATTCGTATTCCATTAAACTAGAATTTATTTGCAATGGCTTATCTTCTAAATCTTGGTTACATGTCAGAGGCAAGCCTATGGGGAATTAGTTGGTTAAAATAAATGTTTATGGCTTTAACAATGAAACCTAAATAAATTGAAACTGAAACATGGCCTCGCCAGGGCTGAGCAAATAATCAGTCGGCTTAGTCATACTTGGATTGCTCCACTATTCCATTGATATCGACTATCAGCCCATTTGAGAGTGAAGTCAGATGATATGAGTAAGCGCAAGCAAGCTTTATGCTTTTTCTGATGTGATTTAATTTGAAATTGTTTAGCAAAGCGGAAGTAACTCATTCACTTAGCAACAAATCGGATGCCACACACACACAGACACACGAACACACACACATAAAGCAGGTAAATTGAAGTGTTACTTCCGCATTGCATTAGAGTACAGATGCTACGTGTTGTTGTTGTTGTTGTTGTTGTTGTTGTTACTACTATTGCCAGTGGTGCTGTCCAGCTGCTGATTGACTTACGTGTGCCTCGTTTTAGTTTTCGGTTTGTCGTTGTAAATTTGTTGCCAGCTTTTACGTGCAACGGAAATGCATTTTCCTAGTCACGTTCAACTGCCAGACCCAAGCCAGACCCAGACTCAGACAACTCCGCAGACCAATGTCCAATTGTTGTTGTTGTTGTTGTTGTTGCTGTCCACAGGTTAGCTAAGAAATATAACCGAATGGCGCAACAGAGACTGGCAAAGATTCAGATTCATGTATTTCTCTTTGCATTTTTTATACCCAGCCAGCTCTATTCTGTTCTTTCTTTTTATTATTTTCTCCGGCTGGCCCGGGCTCACTCGGCGCGCCAATTTATTAGATGGCGCGTGATCCATGTTTGCCTCCATGCTCCATAGATTAAAGTGCTTTTTAATGAATGCACCAGCAGCCAGCAGCTAGCAGCGATCTCTAATTGTATGCAGTGTCGCGTGCGCAGCTTCATAATTAAATAGGCGCTGCTTGAGGGCCACGACCCGGTCGACCGGGAGTATTTCGATGGCAGCAAATTCAATATTCAATATGTTTTCAATTTGCCATTGTTGGCTATGGGCATGGCAATCGCATCAAAGGCAAACGCAAATGCCGTGAAGCAAATAAAAATAAAACGAAATTATGTCAATAAATGAATTATAAGGCGCACGCACAACGCCGCGTATACGCAATGCCCAACAGCTCAGCTAGTCAAAGCGGCACACAGACAACGCAGCACCTAATGGCCATGTAAATGTGACTCTCTCTCTCTCTCTCTCTCTCTCTCTCTCGCTCACTCTATTCCTTTCTCGATGTGTGTGTGTGTGTGTGTGTGTGTCGCCATGATTATTATTATATTGCCACTTACACATGCGTGGGCCGCAGTGTGTGTTATGATAATGTTAACAGCCGAGCTTCTAAAATTTTATTAGCCGTCGACTTATGGAACTTTGAAAATAATAACAACAGCAGGGAAAGCGTTTTACCCATCCTCAGACAGCTTTTCACTCTCTCTCTCTCTCTCTCTCCCTCTCTCTCGCTCTGTTATGCAGAGCTCTTGCTTCTCGAGCATAAAGAATATTGAGGAAATTGCTTTCTTTGCACTCACGGCAGCCAGGACTTTCCAGGACTTGCCACGACGGGGCGCACTCATTTCGAAATTGTTGCGTATTATCATAAAATTTTATATACACACACACACAAACATACACACACACACAAACATACACACACACACACACAGACACTCACAGTGAGTACGTGCATACTCATACAAATGCTTTGGCGATTTGCTTTGCTTTGTATTTTTCTTCCTCTTTTTTTCCGGCACAATTTTTCTCAAATATTTTCATTGAGGTTTTTGGCTTTTATTTTCATTATTTTTATTTTTAATTCTCTTTTCTTTTTCCTGCATACTTGGCCTACACAAACGTGTTTAGTTTACAGTGCATATGAAAGTATTTTCTAAAATATTTGTACAAATACAATTCCATTGGTCGAGGCAGCGCTGCAGCGCCAAATATTTGATTTGATGTCAAGCATTAATGCTCGAAAATTTCATTTGGAGTTCTCTGTAGCAAAACGACAAAAACGCAACAACAAAACCAACTGTAAAAAAAAAAAAAAATAAGAGAATAGAGGAAAATAAAAGAAAAAGAAATCGTATAATTTGAATGATTTCCCATTTGCAGTTGGCATAAAAGAGAGAAACATTTTAATGATGTTTACACAGTTTTCATGTGCCATTCCATTTACCGTCAGTAGATGCCGTCTGTTTCACAGCATTATGTGCTTTATTTCGATTGACTAGAACTTTTCACTATGCCCGGCGGAGTACTTTAGTTGATGACATTATCGCTGCAATACAAAAGCTTTCTTTTGCCATCCGCCCCGGCGTAGTCCTTGTCTGTCTGTTGGTCTTGGGAGGCTGCTGCCACTTCATTTCTGAGTTTACAAAGTTTTTTGTTGATGAAACAAACACCGTGAACGAGCACAGCCAGACAGACAGACAGCCAGACAGAGACAGAAAGACGGTCCATTGAATGGATGTGACATGATTCATGAAACCAGCAAATGTGAGTATAGTACTCACATTTTTGCCATTTGACAGAGGAAATTTGTCATTAATTTAATTGCACAGTTACTCTTTATAAGTATTTATTTAAATATTTCAAATTGAAGCTATCAAATGTCTCAGCAATATTTCTAATTTGCATTCAAAGTTTTCTTTTCTTGTTTATCATACTTGAAGTAGCTGGTTAAATGATTGCATCGTCTACATTGGCGGCAGCAGCTGCTCGGAGCATTCTTCCTATGAGCCTATTCTCTCTCAGCAGCCTCACATAGACATCGGCATTCGATGCTGTGGGGCAATTGTGACCCAAAATGTTCATGCCACAGAAGGAGCCTTTCCACACGTAGGGTAGTCCAAAGGATTTCTCGCACTCTTCGGTGTATTGGTTATTCTCCACGCAGTTCAAGGCGGCGTCTGTCTGCCGAATATTCAATCCGCGATCCTTATTAAGTTCCCCGCATTGAACGATTGGCACTTGAGGCACGATGTTCCTGCGCACTCTGGAATAGGTTTTATCCCAACTGAATTGCACAACTTTGTCCTTGGGCATCACGGCATCGAAGCAAATGGGAGGTGGCTCCTGAAACTCTCGGTCCAGCGGCCTTGACAGATGCAAAAAGGACAACAGATGCGCACTAGTCGATATCGTGAAATCCTTAGCATCCGAGACATTAGACACTGTTTGGGCGGTGCCATCGCTGAAGTACATATTGATCCTGGGTAGCTTCTTGTTGTTCAGACAGCTCTTGACTGTGAGCACCGTCCGGCTGTTGATCACGATTCCGGAGCAGAAGACCTTATTATTTTCCCTAAGAGTCACCAGATACCTTTGCAAATTAGTCCGCTTAGCTCTTGGTTTACTGTGACGATGGTTGACGGACCAATGGGCAGGATTGTAACCAAAATGGGGTCTCCAATCGTTCCATTTATACCGCATTTTAACGATACCATGGCTTACTATTTGCTCCTCGGGTATTTCATCAGCCCTCAACTCATTCTGCTGGCAGACAAGCATCAGCACTAGGGCTAGTCGTATGATTTTTGATAGCATTCCAAGTAGCGAGCAGTTACAGCGGCACCAGAGTCGTCTTCTGTCTCCACTTTGCCTAGCTCCCACCTATGTCTTATGCATTTTGCTACAGTTGATGAACGCTGCAGATGTGCATTTGATATGGCATAACAAGTTGCTCGAATCGATTTATTGCAGCCACAACTACGCCGTAGCCTAGGCTCTAATCGCTTTCAGACTGAATACTTTCGAATGCTCCCATGTAATATACGTGATGAGACTGACACGTTCCAATTAAATTTATTTTTATTCTGGATAAGGGTATACTAAATGTCATACAAAACAGATTTAATATCCACGAACTCACAAAATTTGGTCTTCCACATGGGACTCGATGATTTTAGCTGCCATTCTCCTTTCGTATGCCGTCTCATTCAGAAAGAGGGCATACAGATCGAATTCCGTATCCGGGAGGCACCTTCGACCCATCAAGTTGATGCCACATATTTGATCTTTGAAAACGAGTGGGGAACCGTAGTTTTTGGAACAGCCAGTGGTGGAATTAGCTTCATTCGTATTCCCAACGCAAACTAAAAACGCATCTGCATAGCTGAAATTCGTCTCATTTACCAGAGCGCGACAATATTTATGGGGCTTCACTTTAACCAATTCATTGATCACCCCCTCCGGACCATACACGGACACCTGTGCCCAATCCTCAGGCTCCAGCAGGTTGGTGCAGGTGGCGGGTTTCATGGTATCATCTATCAGAGACTGGTTCAGATTGATTTCGGCTATCGTATAATTGTTACCCATTGATATAGATGTGGTATTTACTGTAATCGCCTTGCCCACTAAGGTTTCTATAGTTATGTGATCTGATTTTATGCCCTTGGCGCATTTCATAGTGGTTGCCACAACATGGCTGCCTATTATTGTTCCCATGCAAACATTCTTCCGGCCGTCAAAGATGCGCACCATTAGTTTGTCCACGTTCACTTTCTTGATGGCTCCCGATCGGCCCATCCTTCCAGCTGTTCTGTTTTGCTCTACATTCACCATCAACTCGCCAGGTGCAGCAGTGGTGTCTTCCGCATAGTGGGAAAACCGCGGCACTGGTTTGTAGTCTCTTTGTAAGCCGTGCCTATGCTGTGGTCTATAATCGGACAGCATATAACGATGGTAATGATATTTGGGCTCTACGCTGGTCAACTCTACGACAAGGAGAATCGATAGCGATAATATAGACAGATGAAGCGTTGTCATTGTTGGAAACTCGCTTCTTACTGTCTGAGATGAAATCCGTGTATATCGAAAGCCCCATCAATTTGTTACACAATTTGTTTCAGACATGCCACAGTCCATTTCTCGGTCTAATAAAAGTAAATGGATTGATAGCCGTATCGGTGACCTGTTTATAGATTCGACGAGAAAGATATTTGAAACTGGATCGTATGTAAATATATATGTATTATATATATTTATTATATTTTTATTTAGAATCATTTTGCTATAGTACAAAAGATATTAGACGAATTTTCATTGAATCCTGCGTTACCAGCAGATGATGTTAAGTGAGCTATACCGTTACTGCCGGTGTTGATGGGTCTGAAGGTAGCAACGGTGGTATAGGTGGTGGCACTCCTTATAGCGCTGCTGGTGGAGAATTCTCATTTGGAGCAGTTGCCGGTGCCACTCCTGGTGGCACTGCTGGTGGAGAATTATCATTTGGAGCAGTTGCCGGTGCCACTCCTGGTGGCACTGCTGGTGGAGAATTATCATTTGGAGCAGTTGCCGGTGCCACTCCTGGTGGCACTGCTGGTGGAGAATTATCATTTGGAGCAGTTGCCGGTGCCACTCCTGGTGGCACTGCTGGTGGAGAATTCTGAGTTGAATTAGTTGACGGTGCCACTCCTGGTGGCACTGCTGGTGGAGAATTCAGAGTTGGATCAGTAGTTGGTTTAGTATCCACTGTTGTTGGTCCAGTATCCGTAGTTGAATCAGTTGTTGCTCCAGTATCCACTGTTGCTGTAGAATTCAGAGTTGGATCAGTAGTTGGTTTAGTATCCACTGTTGTTGGTCCAGTATCCGTTGTTGAATCAGTTGTTGCTCCAGTATCCACTGTTGCTGTAGAATCTTGAGTTGCTCCAGTATCCACTGCTGCTGTAGAATCCTGAGTTGCTCCAGTATCCACTGTTGCTGTAGAATCAGGAGTTGCTCCAGTATCCACTGCTGCTGTAGAATCCTGAGTTGCTCCAGTATCCACTGCTGCTGTAGCATTCTGCGTTAGTTCGCTTGCCACTGTTGTAGAATCCGGCGCTGTTCCATTTACCACTGTATCAGGGTCAATCCATACTTCAGTTTGCTCCGGTTTTGTATTTATTGTAGTTTCTTTCATTTCTTCAATGATTTCGTCGTCAGTCTGCAATGTTGTTGGGGCAGTAACTATTCTTCCATAGCCGTTAGGGTCTGGCGTTGTGTCTGCATATAGTTTATATCTTTTTGTTGTGTGTGATCTACTGAAGGGACCCGTGCCTGTGAAGGCTCTAAGCAAATCGGTAGCGTGCTGTATAAATGGCACCGAATAACGCATGGTATAGTAAACATCGGCGATCACATTTCCCTCCAACTCGTCACAGTTCTCGCCATAGATGTTGATGCCAGCCAGCTTATTGTCAATGATCATCACATCACCGGGACGTGTATTCGCAGCCGTTCTCCTTGCGTTCTTCACGCAGACTAGATCATCGTTAAAGGGAATTTTTCTTTTGCCAATTCTGCGGAAGGCCTTCTTGCATTTCTTTTGGGACACCACCGTGGTCTTCAGCAGAATTACATCACGGCGTGTAGGAATATACATAGGATACCAGCACTTGGGTGTTTGGCTTTGGCACTCTTCGGTACAGTTCAATATAGCGATACGTTCCCCTTTTTAATTTCGTGTGCAATGCCAGAAGTGCGATCCTATGGACATCTTCATGCTGATATTTTCCGGCAGGCAAAAAGAATGCCTTCACGGGAAAGACAACTCGCGCTTGTTTTCCGATGTTATTGCCAGTCTGTATACTCATATCCCTAGCCTTGTATTCGTGCGTCGGATCATTCTCGTTGGCCAGAAAGCAACGAGAAGACGTGATGACCATCCGACGTGAGATAAGAGCACCGGCACATATCACCGAACCTTTGTACAAAACGTTCACGTAGTAGCTCAGGTGAACGCTGGGATCAAATGCTGGCAAATTTGGTTTCCTGCTCGGATGGAAATCACGTAAAAATATTGCTGTTGCATTATAGTCAACGTGCTTCGAGCTCTGGTGCGCCCTATTATAATAAGTTGGACGATGATACTGCTCATTGTACGACCTCAGCCATCTCCCAGCGGCGATTTGCACACTTATCACTGCCAACAGAATCACAAATTTGTCCTTCTGCTGTTGCATCTCTAGTTTTACTGATTGCAAAACAGAAAATGTTTCACTAAATAACCATGCGCCAACCATGTCGAATGCCAAACTATTCGAATTAGACACGAATTTTAGATAAGCTCAAATTACATTAAGTAACGCTCTATTCTGAAGGCGTGGTGGAAGGTAAGTGCATTGTTAATATTCGACTTCCCACTGATGGAATTTGATTGCACTCAACAGGTGTTTGGAACAGAGAGACAGCTTGTTCCTCAGTGCAGAAAAAGATAACGAATCAAATAACGAGCGAGTCAAAGTCCCGAAGATTGAGTCAAAGCCTATAAATATCAAACCGGAAATGAAATAATATTATTTCAGATGATGCTAATTGGCATACGGTGGCCGTTCACGACATTATCCATTGACAGGCAGACGACATATTCGAAATTAAAAATGGAACTGGATGAATGTGAAAAGGACTGAATGGGCGGAAGCTGCCAAAGAACTATGTAACGAAGGTTATAGATAATTAATTTACGCTGATTAAAGTTGCCACAGCTGTCAAAGGCGACGCAAAGGCAAAGCAGGCCGTCGACAAAGTGCAGCCCGTTGTCGAGACAGCCGGAAATTGGAGTGTTTGCAATATGTGCGCTGAGCAAGGGCAAGCAAGGCTGGGCCAGCTGAGCTCCTGCCCAGGCATAGGTATTTCCAACCGACGGCGTCGGCGTCTAATTGATGGGCTGCAGTCAAAGTCTTTTTTATGCAAATGCTCTAAAGTTGGCAGCCAACTGACTAACTGACTGTCTGTCCTTTGTCCGCTGTCGTCTGTCGTCTGTCGACTGGCTGCCCGGTTCGGGCTCACTCATCAATTATTTAGAATATGTTACACTTGACACATAACTTCACAGACATATGCTTACTAGGCCGTAAGCCGAGTCAGCTGCATAGTCCGCTCTACGGCCGTAATTGCCGGTCATTATGCTTAAGGGATAAGGTACTTCAAGAGCTTGCCGTTGCAAAAGGTATATGCTTAAAATGGTGCCTGACGTTACCACCCAACCACTCCGGCACCTTCGACAGGAATATATTTCAAATGCTCAACTACAATATACTCTATATTATTTTAGGTAAGTAGGACTCGACGTACATATATACTATATAATAATTGTTGCTAAGAATGATGCAGCCCTTATGATCCATCATAGCTTCTTTCATATTTCTATCTAGTCGGCCTGTCTGAAAGTGCTTTCAGCTTTATTTTCCTCCCACATAGTATACCCTCTGGCTCACCATTGTGCGGAGGGTATTAAAAAAAGGCCAAACTTGTATGTGGCATATACATATACATAGCGTTTGGCTTACACGTGTTTTAGGTCCTCACTTGACGCATCGCGTTGAAATTTATGCGTACGTGCTCAGTTGAAAAACGCTGCCGACGACAACCCCGGGTCATTTATTATTAGCTGTGAAACGCGTGCCCGGATACGGACAACGGACAAATGGGCAAATGGGTAACGGGCCACGGGCTACGGGCTAACGGGCCACGGGCTAAGACGGGCTATGGGCTAAGAGCAAGGCAGATTGCCTGGCTCAAGCTTTTACGGTCTGCCTGGAATATAACTTTTGGGTTAACCAAGAAGAACAAACTCTGCGCAATATATACAGTTTTTATTTGCATACTTTGAGCGGCTGTCGACAGAAGGTGTTCAAATTCAATACACACCCAGGCGGATGTCAAAATTGTGTGCTGAAAATTGAATTTAAACGGATTGCTTGTAAATGAAAGTAATATTTATTGAGTTTTGCGAATCAATTGAGATTCTAATTAATTATGCTTTGAAATGCAGTCAAATTAAGGTTGCCATACACACACACACACACACACACACAAATAGAAGAGCTGGGTGAGATGTGCTCCTGACGACTGCAAATTACATGTCACTCATACGCCATGAGCGCCGAGATATAAACGTAAATACTTGTCGAGCTGTTGGAGCTGCTCCTGCTCCTGCTCCTGCTGCTGCTCCCGCTGCTGCTGCTGCTGTTTTACAGCTCATTATGCAACATGACGCAATCCTTTAGGAAAGGAAAGAAAAAATGCAGCATTATATATGACGTCTTGCTGCTATTTTCATATGCAGTCGGCAAAGCTGTCTGATTTGTTGTTAAGTGTTCAGCAGAAGAACAAATTCAATTTGGCCATCAAAAGTAAAATGCTTTAAAATGTTAGCAGCAGCAGAGTCAAAGCCAGTTGCATGCAGCTCAGTTACAGGTTTTGCTCCAGGGTCAGTTGCCAGTGTGCTAAGTGAGCGTGTGTGTGTGTGTGTGTGTTTGTGTGTGTGTGTGTGTGATTGTCGGCATGCTTGTGCATTTGTCTTAAGCTGTTTGGACATGCGAGAGCGTATTGCAATGAGCGTTAACTGCTACAGGCAGCGGCATCTTCTTTGATTGCACCACTCGAATGTGCGCCCACCAGCGCCCGCAAACAGCGCCAACCCGCCTGGAGAACCTGACTCTAGCTGCTGCCACATGCTTTGGCAAGAGCTACTGCCCCGGCGAGCGAGCGTTGTCTTCTACTCAAACACAGTTCGTTGCACATTTGAACATGCCCTCAGAAAATAAATGCAAATTTAGCAATGGCAAACAACCATACCAGAAGACCAATAATACACATACACATACACACACACACACACACACACACACACACACACACACATACACATGCACAACTCACATACGTTGGCAATAGAAACAGCGCTGCTCCTTTTGTAGCCGCTGCACATTTCCTGAACGCATTTGCCACGTTGTCGCCGGCACTCTCTTAGCTTTCTCTCTCTCGCTCTCCCCCTCTCTGTCTCTCCCTCTCTCTCTCTCTCTCTCTCTCTGTCGCACTCTTTCTCAATATATTATTTGTATAAATTTTCGATTTTCTGCTTCAACAGTCTGTCTGGCGCTGCAGCTCGCTCGCATCTCTTCACTTTATTTATTTCTCAAGAATTCAGTTTGTTCTTTTTTTCTATTTTCTTTTTTCATTTTCTCTATTGTTTTCCTGCAAACTATTTTCCCCATTCTGGCTATAGTTTTTTCACTCCCACATGCTTTGTTGCTGCTCTTCCTATGGTTGTTTTTCATCCTGTTCTATATAAGCATTATAGGTAAAGGATTCGCACATTCGGTATTGACTCGAGTGCATTGTCTTTTCTTTACATTATTTTTCTTTTTATTTGTTGGGGGCTTTGTTGCTTTTGTGCGCCTTGAAGCTTTAACAAAAAGAGGAAGTTAGCTTTTCTTTGGCCCCTTTGAAATTTGATTGCAACACAAACCCAAATCAGGCCAAATAATGAGCAGATACTCTCTATCGATGTGAAACATAATGCACAAAGTTAAGGCTGCTTTAATTTACTTTTTATTTTCATATTACGCCAGCTCATTAAGTTTTATTGCATTTTCATAGTTCTATGCCAACCACACACACACACACACCCTCATGCACATGCCCACATATCACTCAGGCAGCTTTGCTTGCTTGGCATCTGCTCTTAAACGTTGACTACTGCCTGGCGTCTGATGCTACTTAATGGCTAATTAGAAGTATAATTTACACCTTAATGACCCTGGAACAATGCTCTGGCTGTGCACGGCCTGGGCTGGCCTGGCCTGGCGCTTCAAGCATACAACACAAGCTCTCTCAGCAAGCAAACATGGCTCCTGCTTTACACCTTCTTTGCTGCACACACACACACACACACGCACACATACACATGCACACATATTCGTCTTGTAGACGTAAAGCTTTATGTGAAAATCAGCGTCCATTAATAAAGACAGCAAGCGAAATGTTACGCATACGCCATGTACGCGCGCTAAGCATTAATCACAGCGGCAATATGCATATACCATCTATAGCATATATACATATATAAAAAGGATAAATATAAATTTGTGCGTGCCTTTGTGTGTGTGCATGGCGTAGCGTATTAATTTCATCGCAAATGCCTTTTACAGTGTGAATTGTATGTATGTATGTAAGTGTGTGTGTGTGTGCGATTTTAGACAGTTTGATTTATAGCCTCGACTAAAGTGATTCTAGCCGTTTGCTAAATTTGTTTGGCTGCTGCTTTAAAGTCCTATTGAAACGTACCGAACATGTTTGACAGCCAGCAATATGATTATATATTAATATTATACTTATCAGCCAAAATGCATGGCACAACAATTTGACTTAATAATAAGAGAGCATGCAGTAACAGAATATCGTATGTTGGCTATGTGGATGGCTATAGCAACTGGCACCGTTGAGTTGAATGAGTTGCATGCAAAAGGGAATATTTTGTCACGCACACAAAATCATGCGAAGCGTCAAAAATGTTGTCACCTAACATGGTTATCCGGCGTAGTTATTTGGTGCCTGGCACACACCTGACCGGGTGTTGGGTGTTGGCTGTTGGCTGTTGGCACTCGCCAGTTGGTAGTTGGCAGTTTGCAGTTGGCAATACAATTTGCGAGTCGCCATGTAGCTGCTTTTCAATTGTGTGACATATTTTAATTTAATAAACTGCCAGCTTGGCATTATCACAGCTAACAAATTGCCAAATGGCAGCTGTTGAAAAAGTTTCAGCTCAACTTGTACAACTGACACGTTGCGTATACGTAACGGATGGCCGTGTGCGCTGACATCAGCTAAAGATTTAATGGGCCCTTGGCTAGCGAAAATGCCATAAACTTTAAGTGCAAGAACTCAGAGCTTCAGATTAAAGATCAATTACCTTTTACGCAGAGGCATAAATCCCCTTTAAAGCCACCAAATCTAGACTGCGCCCTCCAAAAAATAAAACGTGCTAGTTGCTAACGTATCAAATTTTTTACTCTCCTATTTTTTGTTGTTTTTTTTTTTTACTTTTTTATTTTTATTTATGACCGCTAAAAATTCAAAATGTACGGCTATATAAACGGCCAAACGCACCGCGACAAGGACAATCGTCAAGGCATTAAGAAAAAACGAAGAAAAAAAAACAAAAATAAAGAGAAGCAGAAAAAATATTACAACATTTTAATAGCGAAAATGAAGATTTATTGCCCGCAACGTAAACACGACCAAAATGTGCCGCAAAAACTGAGGCTCAACTAAAAAGCGCGTTCTAACAATGCCCAACAACAGTGCAGTGTGTTTTATTGAATTATTAGCTACCAAAATACCCTGTACGGTAGACAAAAATCAAAATCACAACCAAATTTTGTACAATTCACACTTGCAAAGTTTTTGTCTTAAATATACTCGTTTTGCAGCCCTGGCAAAAAAAACTGATTGATTTGTCATTTTGGTATTTTTGTTAGCTTTTTATTTTTTGGTATTTTTAGGTTCAAGTCAAAGCAGAAACTGCTTTCTCATGTGACTTTTGCCTATCCTAGCTTATATATCCTATATTAAATGTAACTCCAGGGTATAGGGCAACGCCAACAATTGACGCGTCAGGAGCACAAAAATGTGCAAAGTGTAAAAATCGTTGCCACGTCACGTCAGCCGGATGATAGGCCAGTCGCAAGTCCAGCCAAACCAACCAGCCAACCGGCGAGTGGGCGGCAAACAATGGGAGTGACCAGCTCGAGGCTTTAGCTCGCTTATCGGCCCGATTGTAGCTGTTGTTGTTGCTGTTGAACCTAGCGCACGTCGCAGTTTGTTAGCCGCATGCCAAAACCGGCCAAAAATCGTTGGTGTTGGCTTTGGCATTGGCATCGGCATCGGCATCGGCTTCTGCTTGGGCATTGGCATCGGCATTGGCATCGGAAGCGGCAATGGCAACGGCATTGACTGCCTTATTGTTTGCTCGCCCACTAGACCCATTGCCGAAGTGGGCGTGTCCAATCAAAATATGCAAATGTTTTACCCGTAAAACGTCGCTTTGATGAAATTTCTGCACATTTTGTTCTCCGTTGTTTTTCTTGTCGTTGTTGTTGTTGTTGCTGTTCTTCTTTTTGCCGTCGCTTCTGCACTTGTTGTTGTTGTTGTTGTTTTTGTGTTGTTTGGTTTGGTTTGGCTTGTTTTGGTTATTTGGGGGCTGTCGCCGCTGCCCCATCCAAATTAGCAGTAGTTGCCTGGTCAGGCTCACGTCAATCAGCGCCAGTTTGTATGGCCAAAGGTTTGGAGGTTCCTTTTTCTTTTTTCTATTCGTTCCCGCACCACACCTCCCGCCCCCCTCTCAGGCAAGCTGGCCGCCGACTCCTGATTTATATGCATATATTTTGCGTGTGGTTTGCGCCATTTTATGACGCTTTAATTTAATGCTGTCAACATTTGCGCGTCATTTTCTGGTCAACCTTCTTCCTAGTCATTGTTTCGTCATGGGGGCGTGGCGGCTGCAGGAAAAAACCTCATCATGGGAAGCGTAATGGACTGAATTAAAAGGAAAAGTCGGGCCTGTTTCTTTTTGCATATCATTAGCTAAGACCGGGTCCTCAAACTTTGTATAGGTATATATGTGTATGGCCTACAGAAAGAAGGACATATTTACAAAATAAACAAACACCTCTTTGTCACTGGAATTTCAAAACATTCTGAAAGTAATAAGCTGCAATTTTTCATTTTTAATTTCAATGATAATTTTAAAAGTTAACTAATAATCCTAAATAGTTTTTTATTTATTTATTTGATTACAACTCTAATCCTTCATAATACAGACATGAAATAATAATATAGATAATAGATATGTCCAGTGATAAATCCGAAAAAAATGTAAATGTTATATAGAATGCACTAAGGCGTAATCAATAATTAAATTTAATCAACGATTCGCAGTTCCTTTGCAACAAAGAATCCAAAAATAAATAAACAATGAGGCGACAACGATGTTCCATTGTCACATCATTAAAAGTACAGTAAAGCCAACGTTAGAACGGACTTACACGTTTGGCATAAATGCAATTTATAATGACAGCTACACTGTTCCCAGCAAAATCAACAAAATTAAATAAAACAAAACAAAATAGAACTGCAAAACAAACTACAAAAGCCTCGGCTTACAATTATGGCCAAAAAGTTGGAAGCCGCTTGCCAAATATAATCAGCTATGCATAGAGAGGGAGAGAAAGCGTGATGCAGAAAGAGATAGGGATTGAGAGGGGGATACTATGGCTGTGTATATGTATATATGTATATTATATGTTTATGTCACTGAACCATGTCTGTTTATTTTAATTAAAATTTGCAGTCCCTGCAACTGCCTTTGTTGTTGTTGCTGTTGCCGTTGTTGTTGTTCGTGTTTGTTTTTTTTTTTTTCGGTACATAATTTATAATCAATTTTCAAATAAATTACAAACAAAAGCATTTAGCTTAAGCTCAGCTGCCGACAATGGTCAAATGCAGTAATAAACATGAACAAAAATTTAACGAAGCATTTCGAGTTCATGACTAAAAAATTAGTTCTAAAAACACCCACAAACAGCTTACAAAACCAAAATATAAACTAAAGAGCTTAGCTTTATTTAACAAAAAGTAAAAAAAAATAAAAACCTGATAATAAAATTGAGTTCAAGACTTTTTTGTTCGAAAAGCTTTAGATAAGCTTTATTCATGTTTATAGTTTACCTAGAAAGCATAAGAGAGAGGGATAGAAAGTTTTGCTTAGTTTTGAATTAAGTTAAGCATACGAGTATATAAAGAATATATAAAGTAAGACTAATTTGTTTTAGAATTGCAAAATTATAAAATTTTAACAAAGTTTGAAAGTGAAGCTTAGCAAAATAACAAATTTTTGCCACTACAATTAATTAAATCAAATTTAGCCTTAACTGAATATGAATCTCAGAGAATTTGAAAATTTTTCTCCACTTTAGGGTATTTTAGAGTTTCTCCACTTCATCTAAAGACAAGTAAATAATAAACAGATCATGTTATATATTAATTATAATGCCATCATAAGCACTTTTCAAATTTAATCAATATCAGTTGGATTTTGATCATTAAACACTTCATGTTGACCATATTTTGTTAATGGACGTCCAGGCTTACATTTTTACGGTCTTTGGTCGCAATGTGGCTGCATGTTGGCAGACAAAACAACGCTTGGCCACGATAATAATGCTATAATTATGTAAGCCATTTAAGCAAAACACACACATGCCAAACACACACACACACCTACACACACTGAGATGACTTTTAGTATTCAAAACAAAAAATTAGGTTTGACGCTCGATGATCCACAACCATTTGGCTCAGGTTAACCAACGTATGAGTGTGTGTGTGTGTCTCTGTGTGATGTGTCAAGACTGTGATATGTGGTTGGCTTTGATATTGCATTTCCATGTATGTGGCCAGAAATATAGACTTGCCTGCTCTAACCTGCCTTCACACTAAAACACAAATAGATGCGAAAAAGTTTTGATGAAGCATCTATATATTTGCCCAGCACTCAGGTGGATGAGAAGGTGACCGTGTATAGCCGGCAGAGAGCTCAAAGGTCAACTCGAAACCCGAAAAGTTGCAACTGCCTCGGCCCGGCTGAGCAGCTCTTCAATATTAACTCTTACTTAAAAATGTACACAATTCGCGCGGTTGCCAATTAAGCTAAAGTGTGCTGCTTAGCTGCTCAACTACCCCGCCTGCCGCCTCCGATTTGCCACTTGCCGCACGCAAAGAACTTCAAAACTGTAGCTAGATAGATAAACAGTTGGCTAAGTTGTTGCCAGCCCCACACCGCCACGCACACAGAGGCGCAAATATTGATTGTCTAACAAAAAAACAAGAGAGGAAAAAAGAAACGCCTAAGCCCCAACCACGGCTGGAGCAGCCAGCAAACCAACGGCGCGCACAACGTTGAGTCAATTTTCACTCAAGTCGGCGTTAGTTAAAAAGTTAGCAAAGCCAAAAACTAAAGCTAAAAAAAAAAAAAAAAAAAGGAAGGAAAAACAAGCAGCCGAAACGTAAATTTTTATATAGAGCGCAAAAAGGTTTCGAGTGCAAAATAAAGTTACTTTGGCAATGCGATGCATCAAACCGCAAAACAAGATAATTTCAACGGTAAATAAATCACGACTGCCACCCAAGGGGCAACAGGGCTGGAGCTGTGGCTGTGGTAGTGCAGAGCTGGGCGGGGCAGCTGCTGAGTTAGTGCAACTCCCAAAAGTAGGCAACGAACTTTGAGTGCCTCGGTGCATCGAACGTAACTGAAGCCAAAGTGCTGGCATTAACACCTCGTGTGCGCATTGTTAAAGGCTTATTAGATGCATACACACACACACACACACACACACACAACAAACAAGCTACAGTAAGCGCGGGAATATTGCATTTGCATTGTTGCAAAAAAAGAAAAAAAAAAAAAGAGAAGAAGTGAAACGAAACAAGCTTCGGTCTCTCTGCAGCCGGATTGAATGGCATTCACAGTGCCTGCTTTTTATGTTCGGACGTCAGGGGATTAACGTAGCTGGAATTTGTCAGAATTTTCAGTCACTCAGCACTGTTTGTTGTTCCGGCTGTGGCAGGCTTACAAACGACGCTTTTCGCTGCCACGCGAACAGCTTTGATCACCGTTGCACATGGCATTCACGTTGCACAAATATTGAGTTTGACCCATGCTAGAATTTCGATCGTATAACTCCAGAGTAATACCACTTTGTGCTAGACGTGCATAAGGTACTTTCTGCAGATACTCATCCTGATCCAGTCAATCTGTTTTGGGATATCCAGCTGATAGACTCGAGAGTTTTACGGTATTGTACTCTATATAAAGCCAACGCAGGTACTTTGTGTATGAATTACCTTTACAATTACCAAAAGAAAAACCTTAAGCTAAAATGCAAAATAATCTCGGCAATATCATTGCCTCACAGCCCCGCAATCGCAAACAACGCCCACAATTGTCAAGCTCATGGGAATAATAAATAAAATGGCCTTGTTGCCAAGTCGTCAGTGGCAGCGTCTTGGCCACACGCTCGAAACGTTTCTTATACAGCAAGCTGGGGCTTAAATAAGCTAAAGCCAAACTTTAAGCAGGTGGATGGCACCTTAAGTCGCTGCAGCTGCTGCAGTTAGCCGAGTCAGGGAAGGATCTAAGCCCAATGCTATAGCTACAGCTTCTGCTCCCACTCGCACTCGCACTCGCACTCGTTATATTCGTATTGGCTGTGAACAAAAAGCGAGCAAAACTTTTCCATTATTTTTATCTGCTTCACATTTTCAAGTAGCAAAAACTTTGATGCTGTATGCAAAAAAACAGAAACAAAAAAAAAAAAAAAAGCGAAAAAAAACACGAACAAAAATTAAGTAACAATTTTTGCATGCCAAGCAAAAGTTGATTTTCATATAGCCCAGTTCTCGTCCCCACTCTAATCGTTATTGTTGTTGCGGTTGTTGTTCTCGTTGTTCTTCTTGTTGCTGCTGTACGACTCCGCCCACTGAACTGCCCCCCAGCTGATATCTTTGGCATTTTATTTAGTTTGTTATTTGTTCATACTTAAGTGTGTCGGCTGCATTGGTTTTATTGGCAAACTTGTCGCCTGTCGTCTTCCAATCGAAGCCAGTCAGCAATGCCCAGGACAATACTGAGAACACACACACACACACACACTCACACACACACACACACACATACACGCCCACTGTCACTAACGAAAGTAAGTTGTTGAGCAGATTAGGTTTTTGTAGTGTTCGGCTAGCATTGTCTTTAAGTTTTTGTTGCCCTGCTCCTTTAGTCCTTTATGGTCTGTCGGAGTCCCCAGTGACCCTGTAAACTTCAAATTGCTACAACTGCCAAGACTCCCACACTACCCAAGTCGCCTCGACCCATGGTCAGGTGGAAACATTGCCTTTCTCACCCAACCAAACCCAACCCAACACAACCAAAACCCAGCCAAGTTAATGTTTTTTGGCTGTTTTCAATGTCGACTGCCTGCGGCAAGGCACGAAATAAATTTTACATTGTCTTGGCAAATTTCTCGACTTTCGACAACTCTCCAGTGATTCCGCTCTGAGTGACGCATACAATTATGGTGTGTTAACTGAAACGAGCGCACCCACATAGCATGATACTATATTTAAGCCCTATGAAAAGTTATCAATCGGGAGGATGAATAAGTATTGGGATGATAATTTTTATACCCTGAACCCATGGAAAATGGGAAATCAGGATATAATGATTTTGTTGAAATGTATGTAACAGGCAGAAGGGGGCGTGGCAGACCCCATAAAGTATATACATTCTTGATCAGGGTGTCGAGTTGAGTCGATTTAGTACTATTCCTCTGTCTATTTCTTCTAAGTATTCCCTCTACGTATTTCGAAGTATTTCTTCTAAGCATTTTCTCTAAGTATTGCTTCACAGTATTTTCGCTAAATATTTCCTCTTTCTTCTAAGTATTTATTTTTATTATTTCCCTTACGTAATTCCTCTACGTATTTCCTTTACGTAATTTCTTTACGTAATTCCATTACGTAATTCATCTACGTAGTTCCTGTACGTAGTTCCACTACGTTCACACACTCGACTTCACCGTATTGCGCTGACCCCCAGCAGGCCTGGACGACTGAAGACTGACTGAAGAAATGCTGCAGCTGCTGCCCTTTATATAGGGCCACTTTTACTCAAGCACTGTCTCTCCCAAATGTCGAGCCCTACGGCAGATAGAACTCGCTGCAATCGAGCTTCAAGTGGGCAATGGGAACGCTCTCAGCTGCTGTGAGCATTCTAGCTTTGTTTTACCTAAATACAATTACCAAATGAGAGCTGCTGCATACAGATAGACAACTTTAATGATCTTCTGCAGTGCTTCTCTCCTTGCTTTTACTTTTACTCAAGTACTGTATGCGTGCGTGCCTATGTCTGTCTCTGTATGTGTATGTGTGTGTGTGTGTCAGAAAGACACGAAGAATTATTGAAATATCAGTTCTCCGCTTTCTTACTTGTTTGCTATTGATTTTAATTCTATCATTACCGATTAATGTTCCTATTACTAATCTAAGATGACGAAAAAATGATGAAGATGATGAAAAAAAAAATTTGAATATTTTAATATTAATAATTTCCAAAGATTTTGTAACTATATAAAGGGTAACTTAAGGTCTGTCAATATTGTATCCATAGCTTGTATTTGAGCCTATTTGAATAATACCATGAATAAGATTTAAAGTTTTATGCTTAACTATTGTTATAAGCTTGAATTACACTTCGGAATATTTAAAATAGCCAGAACTGGGATAAAGCCAAATTAAATTTATGTTAAGCTCACATAACATTCCACATAAGTAATTAATCAAATGCATTGCCTTAAGCCAAACCATGCTCAACAAATATGCATATATATACACACACACACACACACACACATACATATATTTGCTATGTATGTATAAGCCTATATGATGATATCCAACTACATATACGCGCACGAATGCAATTTCATAATTTTGGATTTGTTTGGACCAGCTAAATACATTTCCATGTAGGTTTCATGGTCTGTTGCATCTTCAAAAGGTACGTCAAAATATACATACATATATACCTAGATATACATACATGTACTTGTGTATATTCCTTAAATGCGTTTTAATATGATATTGCGTACAGAGAGACAGAGAGAGAGCCGAGTCCTTGCATCACATTGCTCCACAGCTCGCTATTGAAAGCGTATTTGGTGGCACATTCATCTAAGTAATTCACCAAAATGTTAATTTAATTAAAATATGAATACAAAATTTTTGATGCCCTCCGCCCTGTGCGGGGAGGAAGAGCTGGATGCTGCTGCCATGAATGGCCCTCAAAACCGACGCGACTCAGCTAAACAAATTCATTTATCACAACTGCTCCTCCAACTGGGGGAGTCCACGTATGCGCCTAGCACTCAATAATGGCCACCCAGCGAACGTTGGACGCCACTCGACCACCGACTACCGACTGCCGACTGTCGGCTGTCGGCTTATAGAGTGAGTCTGGCGACTGGGCCAGCGTCACATGTTGATTTTGGCAACGGAAATTATATGGTTAATGCATTGCAATGGCCAACACATGCACAGCCGGCATACATGACTGCATAAATAAGCCAAAATGTGAAGAAAACAACATCGTAAAACTCGAGTCTGGGACAAACAAGCCAAATGTGTGTCGCTCGCATTTCCAGAAAACCGCTCAACATTTTATCAGCTTCAGCCTCATACACAACATCAAGAGATGTGTGTGTGTGTGAGTGTGTGTGTGGCTTGTGGCTGATAGCAGCAAAATATAAAATTATTAAAAACCAAATGTCCGACCGCACTATGAGCAGTGCTGTCAGCTTAGCCTATTTCAGGCTAGATCTAGCCTATTTGAAAGGGGTCTAGCCATTTGATAATAAAATCATTGAAAATGAGTTTGGGATAGAGTTGGCGGAAATTGAGGCTCTTAAGAGTACTGTTAAACAGAAGAGACTGATGTCTATGCTATTTCGCAGTGAAAGTGAGCCCTATATAAAGGACAGCCGCTGCAGCATTTCTTCAGTCGCCCAGGCCTGGTGGGGGTCAGTCGTGCAGCGCAGTAGATGTGAAGTGTGTGATCGTTCAGCAGACCTAGAAGAAATACGTAGAGCAGATAATTAGATAATTAGAGGAAATTCTGGGAGAAAATATTCAGAGAAAGTATTTTAATGAAATACTTAAAGGAAGTAATTTAGAGAAATACTTAAGAGGTATTATTTATTGGAAATACTTGGAGGAAATTCCTGGAAATACTCAGAGAAATATTTTTAGCCTATTTTAGCCTACAATCCAAACCCAAAATCGGAGCTCAACAGCTGCCAGCACTGATTATAAGCATGCAAAAGTGATGAACTAACTGACGGCACCGCCTCTTAGCCAGCAAATGCGAGTATTCATATGCACAGACCACGTTCGAGCAGAGCGCGTGAGCCAGCAATTTGACAAATGGCGCACGAAGCTAATGTAGATTACATTTAAGTGCGAGAACGGCTAGTTTCAACTTGAATCTATCCATATAAATACATTAATATAATATCCATTTATATATACATTTTACATATTTAAGAATTAATAATTAAATCCCAAACTAAATTAAATTTATATGAAGAATAAAAAATAAATAATTTCAAACCAATCTGATTCCCTTAAGGATTTCAAGTCAACGTGTCGCATCAAGCATAAAGCACCAGAACTTAGTTAAACTGCTTGTAAATTAAACCAAGTGTGCAGAAGTAATTTTGTGACCGTATGAAATCTGCGTGGTTGGCACTAAAAGCCGAAACAAAAAAACAGAAGGAAGAAAAGGAGAAAAAAAAAAAGTGAAAGAGCTGCAAAGCAACTTCATCATAAATTGAATTTTTTATGTGGCAGCTAAGACGAACTGCCAAGAGTTGACATTAAGCAGAGCGAAGACAACCACGACAACGAGCAGAACGACCAACGAATGGAAATGACAATGCTATCATGGGCATCATGAGCATCAACTGAAATGCAACCGAGGGCTTCGGATTCAATGCACGTGACACTCCGTGGAGCACTGAGCACTGGGCACTGAAAGAGACAGCTGGAAGGAGCGGCATTGGGAGTGGGAGAGCAAGCGACCACAGCACTGTCAGCACAGTTGGTTCCAGAGCCTCAGCTGCTCCTTGGTGGTACTGGAGTGGTCATTACAATGCACTGCAGCAGTCGTTGATGGGCGTGAAACCCAGCGCTTACCGCTGCCCATGCCCCCGCATGCTGCTCCCCCTCCTGGATCTATGTAGATGTAGATGGCTTTGGAATACTGTAACTGTATATTGCATTCCCGACTGCCTTTTGCTGCGCATTTGTAACTGAGCTTTTGGTAAATTGATCCAATTTATGCTTATTTTATGGCAAATTACGAATGAGAAACGAAGGCGACTGCTGCTGCTGCCACTGGGATTGCCACTGCCATAAGCAGCAGCAGCAGCAGCAGCAGCAGCAACAGCAGCAGCGACAGCGCTTTGGTCCACACCAGAGACAACGTCAGCGAAGCAAACCGCGTCGTGCACTGTCCAATTAAAGTGACATGAAAAATAACTCGTATAATGCACAATAAGCAACGACAACAACACAAAAAAAAAGAAAATCTCTTTTCTTTCAATTTAATGACAGCCAAACTAAATTATTATATTACGAAAACCAAACTCGTGCAAATGCAAAAGTAAACCTGCTCGACAAAAGCATAAAGGAAATTTAATTAAACAACTTGTCTTTGTAATATTTGTGCGAATATGCAACAGCATATACATATGTATGTATATTTGAAAAATTCTCATTTGTCTTCATCGCAAACAGCTTCAAATCACAACTGTTATCACAAACGCATCTATAAGACGTGTTTGCCCACATCTCCCCATTGCTGTTCTCACTCAAGTTTTTCCAGCTAACTTTCTTTTATTGGCTTCTAAATGCAGAGCCAAATCCGTTTTACAAATTGCAATATTGTTGCACAGCCATTGTTATACTACTTCTAACAACAGTTGGCATATACTATATATGTACATATACATATGTATGTGTGTATGTGTATGTGTGTGTGTGTGAGTTGACTGCAACAATTGTTGCATTGTTTTCGTATAATAAAATTAAACTTATGCACTTGCCTGCTACGCTTTCTCTTTCTCTCTGGGGAAAAATGGGTGTGCATTTGTTAAGTGGCAAAAGATTGAAATGAAACCAAGCACACACACACACACACACGCACAGAATCTCACACATACACTCAACGAACAGACGTACTGACATGGAGCTTATTGGTTGCCTTGGTGTAAGTGAAATGGAATGGAATGAATCGTTTCGTCCTTCACATTACTTCTGTATGTAACTCTTGCTGTCTCTCTGTGTTTACGTGTGTGTGTGTAGGTGTGTGTGCTTGCGCGTGTAAGTATGGTTTACCATACGAAAGATAAAGGGGCGCCAGAGCAATTTGCTCGAGGTCAGTTTCCCTGCAATTTCGTTGATAACTTATGTCATTCAACAAATGAAGTTGACATGCGAACTCGACGCATTCCAATTTCTTCAGCTGCCTGTGCCGCACCCTCTTGCACCTTCTTGCTCCTTGCTGTGCACTTTGGCTTGCATTTAATTTTGGAAATAACTTTGACCATATTAAATGGGCCACTTACATATGACAAACCATGTAGTTTACATTTAAGCCACGTTGCAATGACTGCATAGCTTTAAGATCCCCCCCAAGGCGAAAGCCCCAGGCCCAACCCCGGCTGTTCGCTCAAAACACTCGCCTGTCAATTACCTAATTGAAAGTCTCGAAATCCAAAGATGCTGCCCATGCCAGCCTTGGATCTAGCCATCGGACTGTGTGTGCACTGCATACGATTATAAGTTTTCATCCCATGATAGTGGGCTAGAGCTCTAGCTGGTGTGGGGAGTAGGTGATAGTTGGGGGGCTGTCTGAGCAGCCTTTGCCATTTCAATTTAGTCTTTGACATTCTGCCTCTGTGTCAAATGCAAATTGAAAAATCATCGGACGAGGCTGCAGCATCAGTGTAACGGGCAAACGAAATCAACAACAGGCAACGTTGCCATTTGGCTGCCGGAAGCGTTTTGCTGCCGTCCAAACTAATATTGAGACAGCGCACAGCAAACTGTTTCCGGCAGGCGCAGCATCAACAACAGCAGCTCCAGCACCAGCAGCAGCAGCAGCAGCATCAGCAGCCGTGGCAACTGTGGAGGCATCATTGCCTATTCCGCATGCTGACTGCCTTAAGCGGCTCCAAGCGCCGCATTTTTTGGCACGCAAAGCCGAACAAGTTTTTGGCAGCGGCTGCTCCAGCTGACTGTTGTTGTTATTGCTGTTGATGCCAAAAGTTGCTTGTTAAACAGCGGAAACGGAAATGCCAACAGTCGCACAAAGGCAAAAAGCGTGCGACAGAGTTCAAACTCCAATTCGCAAGCCAGACAGAGATGGCACGATTTCGGCTGATGGAAAGGAGGGGGGCCAACCAGTACATTGCTTCAGATGTGTAAATCAAACTAATTGAATGTTTTTGCCGAAGCTGCGCATAGCGCCCAGCTGGCATATCGCAATGCCACATGTCGCGGGCAGCAAAAAAAAAAAAAAAATGAAGAAAAAGAAATGGATGCGCCAACAGATAAGGAATTCAATTCCATTTCGACGCCATACAACTTGCAGGTTTACACTTGCCACGCTTTGATGCTGCTCTTTGTATTTTTGATTCACTTTGTTTTCAATTCCCAACATTTACTGGGCACACACAAATGAGGCATTTGCGCTTGCATTTGCATTTGATATGCAACACTTACAGTTGTATTTACCAACACTGAACCAGTTAAATCGAATGCACGCCCCGTGGCCTAAACTCTTGCAACATGCATATTGTGCCTGCATTTCACTAATTAAGTTGCATTTCCTTTGACTTGCAACAAAATGCCGCCAGCAAAGGATTTTGATTTGTTTGTCATGGCAAAGCACCACAAACTGGACGGCTAATTAACTGGATACTTTAATAGAAATATGTGGCTGCAAATGTTTGCTCAATCTAGAAAATGATACCTACATATGTCTAAATCTTAACAACGCTAATCGTATCTCCATTTGCAGTTTAATTTCCAATTTTTCAAATTTCTCAACTTTCAGTGTGACCAGCTGTGAACCACTTTGAACTTGTTTTTCTTATTGGCAATATCGCAAATGAACCGGAACTTTTGAAGATCCGATAAGTTGAGTAATAATCAATCATTTTATTGAAGCCTTAATTAGTTCATTTTTTCATAAAATAAATATTTCACGAAATGCTTATACTACTTACCAGTCACATCATGATAAACGAAGTAAATTGCAGGAGTTAAACGAGGCTTCAAGTAGCCGTAAAAATAATCAGGAGAATTCGATTGGCTTTTAACGGCTGCTGCTGTTGCTGCTGCTGCACCTTGGCGCCTTGTCTTGTCTATGGCAGCAAATTGGCGTTAATTTAATGAGCATTTCGGCCATAAAATCAGTTGAGGCGCCTCAATTGCCGCGGCTTCGCTGGCAGCTGCCGAGCAAAATTTATTTGACTGTTAATTAGAAATTTAAATTATGCGCTTAGCCTTTAGCCCGCCGAGCCGGAGCTTGGGCTAGGGTGGGGCTCGGGCTTGGGCTCGGTCATGGTCTCAGCATTCAATTGGCGCTGCACAAAATTAATTGCACGCGGGCGAAGTTAACGCCCCCTGGTCTGACCCTTAGCGCATCGCCTTTGCTCCATTGCAAATGCGAAATAATTTATAATTTGGCACAATTACGTTCAGCCACAGGCGCGCGTTGAAGCAACTGCCGGGCTCTTCTTGCCCAATGTAGTGGTTGGTAGCACTTGAGCCTGGTTATATGGGTCATTTGCTTTCCAATTGCATTCTATTGATTTTCCTCGAACGGTTTACAACAGCGAATCGAGGAAGGCAATAAACTTTCACTTATTTCGTCGCCATTGCCAAGTGAGCGACCCGCAACAGAGGCGGACACAACATCCAACGACATTGGCCACTGTTTCCACTGGTAAACACATTTCTCACAGTTACAACATTTGGCATGCTGCCCGTCCAGACGCTCGCGACATTGCATTTCAAGTGGATTTCATTCTTTTTTTCCGCCTGAAGCTGGTTTTTTGTCTTTCCTTTTGCATTGTTGTCCATTGTTTGCCCAGAAATTGGGTCGACTCTCTTCTGGGGACGCCTCCATCTGCGGGGGTGGATAGTGGGGGCAAATACTGATGATGAGCTGGACAGAAGAGTCTGTCATTGTTTCAGCTCCTGTGCATGTAATTTCCTGACTGCTGCAAGTGCAGCTAAGCCGTAGCAGTCCTTAAAATTTGTGCTGTAGCTGTTGGCATTGTTGTTGTTGTTGTAACACTGATTACTGTCGCTTGTTAGAGCGTTTGGCTCTGCGGCTTTTTCCTCTCATTTACATGCATACGAACATGTGTATGTATGTGCATCTGTATTAGTGCGACTGCGATTGTGAGTATGAGTGTGCGTGGCCAAGTTGCGGTCTTAGCTCCTTTCGCCACTGCTTCACTCCAAGCCTCACTCTTTTGCACATTTGCCAAAACACACATTTTTAGCTTAATTTACAACTTGTTAGCTGGCAGGAAAACATTTCCCCAGCAACGAAAACAAGGCGCATGTGTAAACAAATCAAACTTGATGCCAAAGTTCTGGCCATGATCCCCTCCATGTTGCTTCAAATTTGCAATAATGAGCAACGCTCGAGGGTCATAAACTGCTAACAAGGGCAACAAGTTGAGCCCAAGCCAAAAACCCAGACAGCGTTGCTGCAAAATCAGCTTTAAGCAACCACTTTTTGCATGGCCAGCGCAGCTCAAGTGAATCATTTGCCCTCTTACATGTGCCAAGCAACGAATTGGAGCCAATGATGACACGCGTCAATGTAGTAATTCACTAAATTTAAGGCATCGCATAATGTAATTACTTTCAGCCAATAGTTTCTGATTAATTTACATCAAATAAGCTATATATATATTTGTTGCAAATTGAAGTTAACTTTAGTGAATTGAACCAATAATTTCAGCTTTTTGAAAGCCAACAACTTCATAAAGTGAATGAATATCGGAACCGGAACTACCGATAATTTTAGTATTTTTTGTGCTTGACATTTTTTAGGGCTGCAGCGTGCAGCAATTGCTTACTTAAAAGGCAATTTTCATAAAGACAACGATTGTATGCGATGCTCTAGAACTTATTTTTCTCTAGCCCATTATCAATTCAATTTTATAGCCAATGGCTGGCAAAACAAAAGCTAAGCGGCAGCAGCATTTAAAATGCGTAGCGAGAATGTTTATGCAGTCAACTGAAAAAAAGGCGTAAAAATGTCGACGCTGCCCAGGATGTCATGCCAAATGTGGGTGGTTAGCTGTTTCACTGGGCCAGGGCCAGGGCCAGTGGGAACAAAAATATTCAGTGCGGCTGCTTGGCTCGGCTTGCCATGGCTTGGCTTGGCTTGGCTTTGCTTTGGCTATTTGATTCAGCTGAAGGATGCGACTTGCGACGCGCTCTTCATTTATTTCATGCTCCATTGCATTGCGAGATGTGTCAAATCAAACGCAGCAAGCCACAAGGGTGACCCGAGAAAGCCTGGAGAGAAGAAAGAGAGAGAGACAGAGAGGAAAAGCAGCAAGAACTCAAGGAACGAGCAGTGCTTACCCATATGCCAGACAGGCCCGTCTTGGCCAACTTTGCGCCTTGTTTACTTTTCGCATTGCGCGTTGTTTTTATTCAATTACGAGTGGAAAATTTTGTCATTTCGTTCAGTGTCTTCAAGTAGCTGCAATGTGTCCATGCCAATTGCTGGCTGCTTTTATTTTGTTTTGTTTTGTTTTGTTATTTGAGATTAAATTTTTTCAATTGCTTGGAAGCAATAAAAAGTTTGTCAAGTGTAAGTAAAAGCCATCAATGCTACTTACTATGCCAGCCGTTGACTTTTGTCGAGCAGTGTTAATTGTTTGCGGCTCAAAACCTTGGCCCACAACTCGGCGAGCTGCCAAGTTGAATGAGCTTCCATTGCGCTTAGTTCAGGCATTACACACAATGCCCACACATATGTAGAGTCATTCACACACACACACACCTCCTAACACTCTCTCTCTTACACACACACACACACACACATGGAATACATAAATCAATTGGCTTTGGCTAAAACGTTTGAAATTGATTTCAAGTTCTTTGGGCCATTGTTTTTATATGCAACAAAAGGGACAATTTTTTATTTACAACACAACAACAGCAACGAGGCCATGGCACTTATACACACTCGCACACACTTATACTCACACACACACACACACACATACACACGCATCAACAGACAATGCGTGTGTCGGCCCAATGCATGTAAATTGGCCGCATTGTTTATGAGCTTTGGCCTGTCCATGGCTTGTATTGCCTTTTGTTTTGGTCCAGCCAAACGCCCCATGCCACACCCACCTCGCATGACACTCCCCTTGCCGTTGGCCTTGGCCATTGATTGTCAATTCAGTTTAAGTGCCGCACATAAATCCAACAAATGAGCAAAAGGCTCCATTTTATTTGCCCCAGTGAAATATTCCCAAAAGTTTCTTCAACTTAGCCGCGTTTATTGATTAGTTCAGCTTAACTTTTACGGTTTATTAAAGTGTTAATCAAATTACTGATCCAAATTGATCAGCCAACTAACACATATCGCAGCAGCTGCCAAATCAATCGAAATGCAGTCGAGTGGCTTTAGAATCGAACCATTTCGACTCCAAAATACCGTGGATAAATTACAAAAAATCGAGCACTTCATATCATACTCTATGATTCAGTCAATAGCTTTGAGCTGTCGCTCTGTGCGCACAGCATAAAATGACAAAAAAAAGAAACGCTCATGCTTTAACACGCCCCTATCCCAGCCACTCAGAGCCGTTGGGCTGGACGAGCAGCACAAAATGCTGCTATTTATTTGCTCAACGTCTGTTTGGTCATTAGACATGACACGTTGTCAACACGCAGCTAAAGCCGGCGGACAGTCCGGCCAGCTGTCCGGCTAGCTGTCCGGCCAAGTGTTTATGTTTTCAATTTGCCAGGCAAAACATTTTGATTACGCATACGCCGTATGTGCTGGTAAATACAACGTTTGTCTCCATTGACAAGCAAATCACAAATAGGACAAAAACAAAAGTCAACTCATCCTCATGCTCTCGCTTCCCCTTCCTCACCTCTCGCTCGCTCTCTGCTCAGTCAAGCTGATAAATGTTTTCTTGGCCATCAGGCATCAAACGTTGCCTCCAGGGCTCACACTTGAGCGTAAAATATGCCCAGCAGCTTAAGCTCAACGCATCAATAGCTTATGGAACTGTCTTAAGCGAATTTTGTACAAATAGCCAACAGCTAGCCGCAGGGATCACAAGTGCTAGTAGCCTGATGATGTGCTGAAAAGCAGGGTATTAATTGCTTAAATTATTATCAATCGGCTCGCAGCTTAAAAGCTGATAAATATCGGTGCATATCAAAATGGAAGCGCACACAAATTGAATAAGGGCCAAAAGCAGTCACCAAATATTTCAATCTAAAACAAACCCAACGTAAATCAATCACCAAAAGCAAACAGGCTGCGCCTCGTGCCGCAAAAAGCGGAAACACAACATTTTTTTTTTATAGCTGCCACAATTTTCAGTTAAATTTAAGCTAAAAAAAAGAGCTCGTTTTTTTCTTGTGTATTCAAAAACAAATGCAAACAAAGCAAAAGAGACAACCTTTCAAACCACCCCTCGAAATCAGCATTACAGCAAAAAGGTGTTACCCATGGCTTGAAATTTACACCAGCAACAACAACAGCAACAAATCCAGCAACAGCAGCGGATTAAATTTATACAGTTCGTCATGAAATATGCACATGTCCACACAACTAGAACGAAGCACTGGAGAAAAAAAGTATAAATAAATAAACACACATAGAACATAAATAAATTAAAAATTAAATAACAAATAAAAAGCAAGAGTTAATAGAGAGAATTTTACAAGACAGTTTCTGAATGCTCTCTCTTCTCTATATATAAGTAGAAGAATTGAATTGCTTGACAGTGATAGATAAAAATATCTATAAAATATTTTACTACGCCTATTAACAAAATATAGTGATATATAAAATATTTGGCAAACACTTTTAAATATTCTTTATTATAGTAGTTATTTTATTATTAAAAGGATAGGAACATTTTTAGTATAGTAACCTCTATATGTACTGATAGAAAAAATCTCTGTGAATTCTGAAATCCTATTCCAATTACAAATTTCAGCGTTCGACCAAAGTTTGAGTTAACTTTCGCAACTTGGAATGCTTAACCTCTCGCTATGTGACAGCAACTTTCGCTGCTGATGGCGCTCAACCAGTCAGCTAGCCAACCACTCTAATGCCGGGCGGCCAACCACCCACCCACACTATTAAAATGCAGCGAAGCCTGTCGAAAATGTAGCCAACGTGAACGACAACAAAATTTATGTACATAGAAATTAATATTTAAATAAAAAAGAATGGGGGGGGGAAAAATGAAAAACTTGTTTGCTGTCATTGCCAACATTGTACGTTGATTGCCGCAGCTAACTTGCCACGCCGAACGCCCACTGGCTGCAGTCGTTCAATAGCTGGCCATATGTGTCTGGTCGTCGATCTGCTCCCGACTGTCACATTAAAATAGATATGTTCCAAATTAAAAACTTGGATTTGACCTAACTATGCACAGAGTGAGAGAGAGGGAGAGAGGGAAAGGGAGAAACATACATACACACAGAAATATACTGACATAAACAATAATGCAAAATGTTGTTCGGGGCTCAATGATATTCCCTATGCAATATGGCCAGCAAGGCACAGTGGTAACTCGCTAAAATGACACACGGAGAAACCTTTTTAATTCTTTTTAATTTAATTCAATACAATAATAAATTATGAATTTCAAGTAGACAGTATTCCCCCAAGAAATACCCATTCGTATTCCAACTAATTTCGCATCTTTTCGTTTTTAGCTTTGCCACCGTACAGGTAACTGTATTACATTCAATTAGATACAAATTAAAAACTAATTTGAATTCAGAGTCCACTTAGCGATTGTTTACTGTACGGCAAAAACATTTATTTGTTTGACAATTTTTATTGCCTACTTTCAGGCGGCTGTTGCTGGCGCAAACTGTTTGCACAAAAGTTTTGAACAAAAAATAAAATTCAAAAGGCGTTAAAAACGTTTAGACCGAACTTTTACCCTGACGTGACATGCCCAAAAGGGGAGCCATGATGAAGAGAGCAGGAGTAGTTGGAGGTGGGTTCGCAGCACGGTCAATCCTGCGGCCTACATATTTTCGAAAAAATTTGCGACCAGACTGAAGGCAATCGAATAGGTGGCATAAACAATACAAACAACTGGCACGAGGCAGTGCCAACTGCTTTGGGTATTAAATAAAAGTTTTCCACTTAAGGTTTATAAAAAGTTTAAGCCCATACGCGCTGTAGCTGTTGCTGTAGCCGGAGTCTGGGCGGGCTGACGGCGACCACATTCACACCTACAGCCGCAACTGGAGTGGAGCCGGAAACGGAAATGGCGTCCGAAATATGATGAATGCCTCGCACAGCCGAATCCAACACGCGCAGCGGACATCTGGACAGCCGGACCCATTACGGGCTCGAATGCCGCATAAAGATTTGGGCACACTTAAGTTGTACAATAGAATAGAAAGTTTGCACGTCCGTTCAATTGGAATTTATTTTATACAGAAAACACTCAATTTCCCAATAGCTCGTTAAGCCTCTACTTGCAGCAATTTCTTAAGCACTTACACCTGCTGTTAGTGTAGTGAGACAGGTAGACAAGTGCAGCGCTAATTGCATGCGAAATGTCATGCGTTAATTGAGTTGCCGTCAAGTGCAGCTCTTAATTAGCGCTCACAAAGTAAGCTCTTAATGACCAAGAATCAGCGGAAATTAGCCGCTGACCAACAAGCGACATGCGAAACGTTCCGATTCCTGTCAATTCCATCCAATTTGCATGGCTCCATTTGCGTTACGGCTGACACATAAGTCGCTAAGAGGAAATTGCAATGCCACAAACTGCGGCAAAGGCAGGAAACACGAAAAAAAGGAATATAAAAAAAGATATAGACACACGCACGACTGTCAGTTACCTAAGCTGACAAGTTCATAATTCAAAGAGCATTATGATTAGGGGCGGCAATTATGCATTTGACAAGTTGTAAAAAGCTAAAGCTCATTAACTTCATTAGCTGACGGAAAAATTCTAATTAGCTGCGAGCTCTGAAGCAAAAGCCACAAATTTCCACTCATGTGCATTGAAAGCCAAGCCTTGGCCGAGCTTTGACGCTGCCAATGAAAAGTTGATAGAGTGAATTTTTAAAATGAAATATGAAAAAAAAAATATAACCAAATCTGGCTTAAAACTTATCAAATCTACAATAAAAATGTGTTCATGTTTGACTAAATTTCAGCATTAAATTTCCACAATTTATTTTTGTAGAATTTCTGTTGATTTTCAATTCGTTTTTAAGCCATTTAGGAATCAATTTAGTACAGTAGTAGTACAATTTAGTATTTTATAGTATTTTTTTAGTATTTTTTTTTAATATTTATTTTTCATTTATTTGAATTCATTTTAAATCAATTGAAGATTATTTTCTGATTAGAAATAAACAAATTGTTACACACTGTAGGCTTTATGTTTCCTGCATTGAAATGACTTACGTTCAGCATACCCCTTGCTGCTGCACGTTTGTCTACAGGGTAGAATTGCAAATCGTTGTCAAGAGTTATCTAATACGATTTTAATTAGCAAATGATATTTTAAGCTGTCAAGTGGCAGTCGCTAAGAAAAACTAATTGCCATTCGAGCATTATCTGCTCATACACACACACACACACACTTAGAGAGTAAAAGAGAGAGAGAGAGAGAGAGAGTGAGAACAGTGGTTGTAGTTGCATATATAGCTTGCAGCCCTTAAATGGAACTCACTTTGGCACGTGCCACCACAACCAGCCACGTCGCAGTTGCTCCGCCCCGTTGACTTCTCATAGATTTAGTAGTACATATTTCTTTGCCACGCTAGATAATCGTATCGCACACACACACACACTCACACACATGCTACGTGCCACACATTTAGGCCTTGGGCATATTTAACGCAGCTGCGCAAAATTAGGCTTACTATTTAGCTTAGACAAATGAAGTAGCGTTAATTCGAGCAACTATAAATAAGAATACGCTTAGCACGAATCAAAACTGTAAGCAGTTGTGGCTAGAGCCACCAAACAGCCAATCAATCAAAGTGTCCTGGGTCAAGGCTTATTGTCGAGCGCCTTTGATCAAATTAATTTAATAAGCCAAAAGAAAAAAAAAAAAAAAAAACAAATCAAATTATAATTCAATTTGATTTTTTCGTTTTTGCTTTTGTGACGGCAGATAGTCCATAATGAAATCAGGCGAGACCGGCACTAAGTTCAAGGACACGACAAATATCCTTTAGTTTTTTATTGATTGCTCTGAAGGGTCTAGACGCATTTTAGTGTCAGATCAATGTTGTCCATGTGTACGACAATATACCTTCATATATTTATGTGTATGTGAGTGTGTGTCTAGGCATGTATGTAAAACTTATTTGTGATATTCCAGTATCTAATACAAAACAAAGTTCAGTCACATGCGAGGGCAGTCTAAAAATATGTTGGACCTGTTAAACGTAAGAGACCGAAATAGAGATAGAAAATATCAAGTTAATTAATCATAATTAGAAAAGAGAGAAAGAGAGATAGAAGAAAATAAATTACTTGGCACCAAGGGAAAACATGTCTAAGAACATTTTGATGATTTTTTTTCTTTATATGGATAGACTTAAATTTAATATTAAATTAAATATATTTTCTTCTTCATCTGTCTCTTGTTTACTCTAGTCTTTTTGTATGTATGCTATCATCTTCTTTCTTATCGACTTTTTTGTGCATACGAATTCTATCTTTCTCTTCCTCTCCCCCTTTTTCCTGTTCAGATCTTCCCTCAAGCACTATGAGTATATGAAAAATAAAGTTAGAGCTCCAACTAGCTACAGTTCATTGTCTTGTCAACAGGACATTCGCTGTAAACAGATTATGTTAATTGTAAGCGATATATCGAGTATCGAGTATCAAGTGGGGGCTGTTTGAAAGTCAGTTTTAATTGAATTATCAGTGGCTAAGGGCATACAAAGAAATGCCTAATTGAATACACTAATGCAATCAATTAAAACTGAATGCGGTGCACACACGTGCTCAAGACGCTATCTGAGCGAGTTGCTTCTTTGATATTACTAATACGACCCGTTGTGCACATCTATTACACACACACACCCACACACAGACAGCGCTACTCGCTGCAAATATACATAAATCGGATTGGGGCAGCAAAGGGAGGGGAGCTGCTGGGGGCTGTTGACTCTGGGCTGAGCTCTGAGCACATCGCTCACTGATGAGTTCAATCAAGTTGTAAGCATGATTTCACATTGTATTGGATGTGCCGCAGCGTGCTGAGTAATTCAATACACAATCAACAGCGTTTTAGACTTCATTTGCAGCGATGGGCGGCATAAAAAAATAAAATAAAATACTAAATAAAAAATGGAAAGCGGGATGAAAGGAGAGGGGGAAAGGGAAAAGGCAAAAAGCAGAACAAGAAAAAAGTGAGCAAAAGGCCAAATCAAATCATAAAAAATAATATGCCGCGCAAGGGCGCAACAGGATTTCCTCTCTGCATGTGTCTGACTGCGGAGGCAGGCAGCAAAGAAAATCAACAAGCTTTTACCTTTGGCATGCAAACGAGATGAAGCACAAGAATTTCTACCCTTACCCCCCCCCCTACTGCACCCTGCTTCTGGCCTGTCTCGCTCCCACAGTCTCCCCTTTGGGCCGCAACTCCAAATTGATGCAATTTATGAAAACTTTTGTGCGCTCAATTGCGAGAAACGAGTACACAAGACACTGTCATTTTTATGCACTTCTCGTGCCAAAACAATTTCTCTATCTTTACACCGAGGCAAGAGGACTGACTCTCTGCTGTCTTCTGTCTCCTGTCTACTGCTGTTTCCTTCCAAGCAGTCGTGTTTCGTCATATTTCCACTCCCTTTTTTTTCTGCTCTTGGCATTTGTGCATTGTGCGGCAAATTAAGCGCATTGCCTGTGACTTCATTTAGCCACACACATACAGTAAAGACATGTATATAGTCAACAAGTCTACTTATGAATATGAAAAGGCTTCAAATTTCATTTGCCATTTGGCAATCACTTTAAATTTGCCACTCACAAACAAAAAACGAAAAAACGAAAGAACGAAATAACGAAAAGCAATTCCCAGGCCTAATGACTGCCATTTGTAGCTCAGAAATGAAATGAAATGAAATGTGCGCCAGACCTGAAGGCGTTTATTTATTTTTATTACTCGCCCACCGAAGATACTCGCCCGTTTCTGTAATTACAGCCGAAAAACATTCAAGAATGTTATACAAAAATTATGGCATTAAATAAGCTTAAGTGCAGCTTAAGCAAATCTTTTCAACTTCTCATGCTCAGATTAAGTCTGAAGAAAAACATTTGTTGTGTAATTTACTAATGGATTTAAGTTTTGAAAATATTACACAATATTCCTATTCATCAATTATGATTCACCAATATGTTTCTATTCATAAAAATAAAATCGATTTTAATTTTAAACAATTTTCGTATATTTTACTTTTTCTTTATACACAATCAACAGCAACAGCTAACAGTTGTATGTTATTTTAGAGCAGCTGCGCTCTGTAGAATAATATTTGCACTGCTTAAACATAACATAAACCTGTTAATGTTAGCCAACATAACAGACGCCCCTGCAAAGTCCCCTTTTCGAACATTGCCCCTCTTGAGGGAGGGGTTGCTAACAGCATGTTATCAGCTCGGTAGCTCTGTTAGCTGCGCTTTCTGGCTGTTAAGTTTAGCAGGCGCTGTTTGCGTCGCGACGCAGCTCTGTTAGAATATGGAATTTTGGTCTGTTTGTCTGCTTGCAGCTGCTGGCAGCCCTTAACACTTTGCTGTTAGCAGAAACATTCAAAAGGATATCTAAGTATTTAAATATCTTGATATTTTATAAAATATTGATAATTTTTTATGATATTCAGAAATATACATATATATAGTTATATGTATGCATATATATGTGTGTATGTATATATTCATACGCACACTCACTCACACACACTGGAACACAAAATTTTACGCTATATCAAGTGCACATCAAAAACAAAGTCAACAGTCGGATTCGCTCGTATGCCGCATGCCAGTTTTCTCATTTCCCAGTTGATGCTGGGAGATGGCCAAAAGTTTTCTTAACTTTTCATCAAGCTAATAAAGCGTGCGCCTTTTCGTGCCTCAAAGTGGTAGCCGAACGACGACTTCAAATCAATGCGCCCTTCGACTATCTGTCTGTCTCTGTGTCTGAGGATGTATGTATGCGTGTGTGTGTGCCTGTTTGTGTGTGTTTAGAGTTGTGCTGCTGCGGCTAATGAATAGAAATGTCGTCCTTCAAAACTTTTTAGCTAAGGCTTGGAACTGCCTCTCAATTTGTGTCTCCGCACCCCGTTACGCTTTATGGGTTAATGAAAAGCTGATTTCACATCCATATTTCACACCCAGACACTCACACACACACACACATACACATATGTATTTACCTACACTTACTTAACTTAACTTTGAGTTTTGACTTTTGGAAAATGGCAAAAGATTTGCGACTCAATCCGAATGCAAAACTTAAATGCGTGCCATATGAAACGTTAATTGTGGTGCTTGCCAGCTGACTGTCTGGGTGGTTTGGGTGGTTGACGTTAGTTTGACTGCTCGTGTGGTTGTGTGGCTTTGTGTGGTTCACGTTTGTGTTCACCTAGGGGACTCAGTCGAGAACTGTGGTAATCAATGCATAGAAAGTGATTCAGTCGAGGAAACAACTCTTAGACAGATTTAATTTTAAAGTTCTCCTTTTACTGAACTCAATTAAACAGAAGAAAAGTTTTGAAGTCACTTTATTTTCATATCGAGTTGCATTCTCTTCATTTCAGTTCATACATATTTTATTCTACTTATAATTGTCTGCAATGCCAGCTTTAAAATTAATTTTTCTGCTCATCAAAGCATTTTCTATAAATAAAATCTCTATCTCTCTCTCTCTTTTGCGTCAATCTCAATAACATTTAACTTTCTCTATTTAAATGTAATATCTCTCTCTCTCTCCATTTTTGTCTCTCCCTTTATCTCTCTACCTGCATTCCGCCATGAGGAACCCTAGAGGAACATTCCTCTACTTTCCATTGCTTATCTCTCCCTCTCTCTTATTTTCTGTACCTCTCTCTATCTCACTCTCTCTCTCACACTCTTTCTCTCCCTCTCTCTGTCTCACTCTCTCTCTTACTCTTTCTCTTTCTCTCTCTTATACTCTCTCTGTCACTATCTGTCCTTTTGGCTATTTTAATATTTATTCCAACTGCATCCGCAAGACAAATAATTTTTCTTTCATTCATAAAATTTGACATTAGCATATTGCATTTCCATTGCGTTAATGTGACAAAATGACAAATGAAGTGGGGGGCGTTTTTTATCAACCAACAACCCCCTCTCCCCCCCCCCTCTCGCTCTGTTGAGTTGCATTTTATGCGTTTCGCGGAAAATGCATTTGCATTTTTTAGTTGTTGTGGATGCTGCTGCTGCTGCTGCTGCTGTTGACACAGACGTGGGCGTTAACGTGGGACGTGGGCGTGGCCACAGTGGCAAAAAGTAAAAACACTTTGACAAACGTTTACAAACTCGCCAAAGCGACAAAAATAACAACAACAATGAAAACGCAATGGAGCAACTTTGAAATTGATAAATTGATTTACGCTCAGGGCAAAAAAAAGAAAAGGTTATATGTATATATATAATAAAAGTAAAAAACAAATTCACATCAGTTGACTGTGTGAAATATATGCAAAAATCTCTTATATGTATATGCCAGGAAAAATGAAAAATGATGCAAGACAAGCGCGAGCCATGAAAAAATTTGTAGCTTTTCAACGAGCTGCTATAGACTCTTAACAGCCAGCCACACAAGATGTACAACTCGAACTGCATAAAAACCCCTTTTCAATTGTTCACAGAGTCATTCCAATGCCAACGAACCTGCGGTAATGTACAAAGACAGCGCATAGGCACTATCTAAGCATCAATTTCAATAAGATTATTTATGGGTAGATTTGTGGAGAAGCTCAACAAGGATATGGGCTACATGCCATATGGAATATGTAAGTATAAGTACATATATATGTATATATATAAATCACATATTTACATTCATTGAAAAGCGTAATAAATCTTAAATCGATGTTGTCTTAATAAAAATAATGTAAATATTTGGAAATTCATATATACAAACATAATAAGGCATAATAATTGAATCAGTAATTTGAATTCTTAGAAATAAAAACTGCCAAATTTTGGTTGAATTATAAGAACTTTATAATACAATAAAAATGATTAAAATGATCAGTAAAATAGGATAAAGATAATAAATTAATTACAAATGAAAATAGTAAAAATTAAAATAACAAGTAAGAAATAAATAAATCTTCGCGTCTTTCTGACACACGCACACATACACATGCAGATACACACATAGGCACGCACGCATACAGTACTTGAGTACTTGCTCTTAGCAAGGAGAGAAGCACTGCAGAAGATCATTAAAGTTGTCTACATGTATGCAGCAGTTCTCATTTGGTAATTGTATTTAAGTAAAACAAAGCTAGAATGCTCACAGCAGCAGAGAGCGTTTCCATTGCCCGCTTGACGCTCAACATTTGGGAGAGACAGTGCTTGAGTAAAAGTGGCCCTATATAAAGGGCAGCAGCTGCAGCGTTTCTTCAGTCAGTCTTCAGAGGTCCAGGCCTGCTGGGGGTCAGCGCAATATAGTGAAGTCGAGTGTGTGAACGTAATGGAACTACGTGGAGGAATTACGTAAGGCAAATACGTAGAGACATTACGTAAGGGAAATAATAAGAGGAAATACTTAGAATAAAAAGGAAATACTTAGAATAAAGAGGAAATACTTAGCAGAGATACTTGGAAGAAATACTTTGAGAAAATGCTTAGAAGAAATACTTCGAAATACGTAGAGGGAATACTTAGAAGAAATAGACAGGGGAATAGTACTAAATCGACTCAACTCGACACCCTGATTAAGAATTTGTATACTTTGTGGGGTCTGCCATGCCTCCTTCTGCCTATTACATACATTTCAACAAAACCATTATACCCTGATTTCCCATTTTCAATGGGTTCAGGGTATAAAAACACATTTAAATTGTAATTTTACAATATTAGAATCAGTTAGAAATGAAATCATAGCCTATTGAAACAAAGAGCAATTTTAAAATATTTGTCATATATTGATTTATTAAAAGTTTCAGCAATTGAGAGAGGCCAATCGAGCCGAGAACCCGTGGCACTTACACGTTCCAACATTTCGTACAGCTGATTGAGTTTAGGTAACCACATGAACCCGTGGCCCATGCCCCATGCTTCACGCCTTACGCACGTAGCCAGGACACCACAGAAAAAAAGCACAAAAAATAAATAACAAATACAAATAAAAAAAAATTTAAAAAAACAAGTAAGAAAGCTCTAGTCGAGACTGCCCGACTAGGAAATCCCCTGAACCCTTCGGAGAACTGATATTTCAATAATTCTCCGCGTTTTTTTGCTTACAAAAGAAACACACACACACATATGTACATAGGCACATATGTATATGTAGGCACGCACGCATAAACACGCATGGGCTGCAGTGTGGGCTTCTCATGGAAACTTAATTGTTTAATAACTTTTTTTGTGGATGTACGTTCTTCATGAAACTTTTAGATTGTGATTATATCATTACTATGCGTGTATATGCCGAAACTCAAGTCTTTAGTATTTGAAATACGCCTTTTACAAAAGTGAGGGTGAGGGGGTGGATATAGGGGCGGGGGGTGAATTATAACAAAAACCGAAATTCTATAAAGTACATATAAGTCTACATTTAAAATTTGGAGACTCTAGCTCAAAAGATGTAGGAGATATAATTTTATAACTGGCTTTCGATAAGGTTTTTCATCGATAAAAAAATAATCGGACGAGTTATCGATTTCTAGTGATAAACTTGATATGCGCGCGCTATATACGGACATTTTAAAAAAAAGTTGAGGTCTCTAGCTATTGTAGCTTCGGAAATCGACGCGTTCATACATACGGACAGACGGACAGACGGACAGACGGACAGACGGACGGACGGACAGACGGACAGACGGACAGACGGACATGGCTAAATCGATTCAGTTTGTCGCCCTGATCAAGAATATATATACTTTGTGGGGTCTGCCACGCCTCCTTCTCCCTGTTACATACTTTTAACAAAACCATTATACCCTGATTTCCCATTTTCAATGGGTTCAGGGTATAACAAGTAAGAAAGCTCTAGTCGAGACTGCTCGACTAGGAAATCCCCTGAACCCTTCGGAGAACTGATATTTCAATAATTCTTCGCGTCTTTCTGCTTACACAAAACACACACACACACATGCATAGACACACATAGGCGCGCACGCATAGACACGCATGGGCTGCAGTGTGGGCTTACCATGGGAATTTAATTGTTTAATAACTTTTTTTGTAGATGTACGTTCTTCATGAAACTTTTAGATTGTGATTATATCATTACTATGCGTGTTTATGCCGAAGCTCAAGTCTCTAGTATTTGAAATACGCCTTTTACAAATGTGAGGGTGAGGGGGTGGATATAAGGGTGGGGGGTAAATTATAACAAAAATCGAAATTCTATAAAGTATATATATGTCTACATTTAAAATTTGAAGACTCTAGCTCTAAAGATGTGGGAGATATAATTTTATAACTGTCTTTCGATAAGGTTTTTTATCGATAAAAAAATAACGGGACAAGTTATCGATCTTTTGTGATAAACTTGATATGCGCGCTGTATATACGGTCATTTTAAAAAAAAGTTGAAGTCTCTAGCTATCGTAGCTTCGGAAATCGACGCGTTCATACATACGGACGGACGGACGGACGGACGGACGGACGGACGGACGGACGGACAGACAGACGGACAGGGCTAAATCAACTTATCTCGTCGCCCTGATCAAGAATATATATACTTTGTGGGGTCTGCCACGCCTCCTTCTCCCTGTTACATACTTTTAACAAAACCATTATACCCTGATTTCCCATTTTCAATGGGTTCAGGGTATAAAAATGGCAATGTCAAACAATATTTCCGTAATAATTTCAATTTTTGCACAAGGAAAGTTGTGCCTGTTATGAAGACAGCGAACCTTTCTCACTCTCTCTCTTGTGTGTGTGTCTGTGTATAAGCGTCTGTGCCTCTGTGTGAGTGGTGGTATATGTTTTGTGCACTGACACATTTAAACCGTATAGACAAATAATTCAATATGGTAAACAAGTCACGTGCCTGGTGTGTTATTGCTTTTTGTTGGCTTTGATTCCGGGTAGACAACGAGGACACTAGCAGACTAGCAGGGCACAAACAGGGAAACGACTACGAGTGGAAAACCGCTAATGCCACGCCCACCTTCACCCCTGTGTGGCTGTGTGGGTGTGTGAGTGTGTATTTCGACTGCAATCATTATAAACTTAATTAAAATATCGACAAGCCATAATAAATAACAACTGCCGCGTGCGCTAGACAACGCATTTGCCTTAAAGTCTTTTACAAACATGCCGCCGTCTACCTGTAAATATTTAAACGCCCACCTGCAAACGTTACACCTGCCATCAGACATATCCGAAATTTCGTGCAATTTTAGCGCCTGTCTGGGAGGGTTGGCTTAACAATTATACAACAAGAAACCCCTAGTATTTCGATGAGATTTTAATATTAAATATATCTATTATATATATGTATAAATAATAATATATACCTCCTACATACCCACCTTAAAGATAATGAAATATTAGCTCCATAAATCAATCTTCCAAAAATTTATCTATGATTTTTTTTATTTCAAACGTCATGAACTACCCTCGCAATGCATGTATTTACATACATATAAACAGCGTCGTTCGTTCATCCACATACAGGTAACAATCACAGGTAACTTCTACATGTGTAAATATTTACAAAACGCGCCAAAAACGTTCGCAAACAGACGCCAGGCGCCTTCACCTGTATCGTTCATCGTCATCATCATTATCAGATTCATCATCATCATCCTCATGATTGTTGTTGCTGTAACTCGTTCGCTGCCTTTACCACAGACAGACACGCACACACATACGGACATCCACACATGCACACAAACTCATGCGAAGCGACTGTGTGCAACGTTATTTATGCCTTTCGATATATTTGTGGTTGTTGTTGCTGCCGTTGCCACTGGCTCACAGTTATCCCCACACTCGCTTGCTCACTCACTCACTCAACTCACTCGCTCGCACACACACACACACACACACACACACATTCACTGTTGCTCTTTATTATTATTATGCTGTCATTTCTGTTGTCGCGACATTGTCAGCAACATTGTTGCTGTTGTTGTTGCCTTTGTGCGTTAACCCCTTTACACCCGCTGTTGCTGTTGCTGTTGCTGTTATTGCTGCTCCTCTCGTTTCGCTCCTCTCTGCATTGTACTCTCCACATGAAAGGGTTCAACTACTTCGTGTATGACACATGCCATAATAATTTTATGCCCTACAAATTGCTTAACCCTAAATATTGCATTAATATGACAAATAGGTCTACTGATTTGGGCATAAGCATATGTTTTATAGCACATAAATCGATGTTCTTAGGTTTTCAGACCCCTTTTTTTATTTGGTACCCAATATAAATCCATTACATTTGTGTATTTCCTTAGGCTGCCATCAGAATTTGAAGAAAACATTTGTAAGTTTCATAAAAACATGATATCAATGTGTTTCAACGTGAATCCTTATACATAAATACATATGTATGAGCTGCCCGCTCTGAATGCCTTACTTTCACTTTCAATTTCTCTCTCCCTTTGTTTCTCCCTGTATTATTTTTAATTTTCTTTATATAAGACAAAGACAAGAATTTAAGATTTAGTCCCAGACATTAAACACGATCGTTTTGACATGTATCACAACTCAAACTCCGATGCGACCGATCGTGAGGAGAATCGCTCACAGACTGAATTGCCTCATACAACTTTCAGCGGCATTAAGCGTAAAGAGTATCAGCTCTCAAGTCTCCTGTGCTCTCACCATCCACAACGAAGATAATTGGATCGAGAACCTTTCGACCAATGGCGTGACAGCTTGCTCTCGACTGTAGCTTAGGCCCGTTAAGGCAGCTAATATAACAAGACCGACCAATGGCGCAAGTGCTCTCCTCATAATAGAGAGCTTAAAGCTTTCTGACAGAACTAAGAAAGTAATTGTAAGTGCTTTATGACTTTTTCTCTAGAAACAAAAACAATTATATTTAAAAATACAACTCTCACGGCATTCAAAGACGAAATTAAAATAAAAAAAAGTATTTTATATTTCAATTAATGATACATTATAAATAAACACTGTCTCGGCACATTTATGGATGCTCAGGCTGAAGTGACCTAAAGTCAAGTCCTACGATATATTATATACACATACATACATACATACATACATGTATGTGTGCATATATACACTCAATGCTGTTTAGAAAACGTTTGAACTGTTCACTAGCGCGAAAGAGAACAGGCACGCCAACGGAGAACAGCATAGGCAAAGCCACATAACCGCGCAAATCACCCTGCACCACCCTGAAACCACCCCAACCGGAGGCAAAACGTTGAAGCGATTCGCTTGCCTTTGATATGTGACCATTTAAGTGGCAGGCGGATGGTGCAATAACAACATAGCGAACCCAGAGTAACACACACAAAGAATACCCTCGAGGGTAACAATCTGCAGTACGTACAGTTTGAGAAGCACTGGCTAACACAAGCGCACAGTTGGCACAGTTTGGCAGGCTACGCTCGCTAAATACAGTGGAGCCTTTCAAACTTACTTTTACTAAAAATATACACGAATTTTATTGATTTTGTTTTATTGTAATTGGTGTTAAGCGTAGAAATAATAAATGTATTGGTGGTAATTTATAATACACATACATATATACGTTTGCCATATGTATATGTAAATGCTATATACATATACATATTTATATATATATAAATGTATATAGATGTCTGCTTATGTAGTTGTATATACATTGATGCCTAGCTCTATGTAGAAGGTTGCTTATGGTCTATTACTAAAACAAACATAGCGTCGTATCTAACTTAAGTTTTTAAGGACTATTCTCAAGATAATCCGTATCATTGCCTTTTATTCTGGCGAAGCGGAGGTGGTCGCAAATCCTAGCTTAGTTAAGACACAGGAGATCGTTGAAACAATTGACGACGGCTTAGTAGCCGTCATGCGATCATGTCATATGGGGCGTGGCCGCTGACGCTGCTTGTGCGCCAGCAACTGCCTTGCCGGAGAAGAATCGATTGCCTGGCTGTGTGGTAAACAGCAGCGTATCCACCGAGGGTAATATTTGATTCGAGTGCACCAAGAGCGGCACCATCGACACCTGGGTGGGTCCAGACCCCAGACCCATGTTGCCCGCTCCAGTGCTTGTGCAACTGGTCAGCTTGCCCTGAGCATTCAACGTAAAGGCAGGCAAATAGTAGTTGGCGGTACGACCTGTGTTCACTTGCGTCGTCGTCGAGCTGGCTGTGTTGCAGGAGGAGACAACTGCCAGTTCCATGGACGCGGGCGAAGAGAACGGTGATGATTCGAGCGAGGGACAGGCCAATCGATTGCCATTGACGGGCTTATGAGGCACTGTAACAAGAGTAGAGATTACATTAATATATTGTTCGTAAGTAGTGTGTGACGCAATGGACTTACAGAATTCTTCGTCAGCTAACAGTTCATCGGGTATTTCATTTTTAACTTGAAAGTGTAGGGCGGCGGCTGCCTCGGAGGAAATGGCATTGTCGGAGGTGCCAATATCGGTACTAACTACAGTCGGAACAAACATCCCGCTCTCCTCCATCTCCAGCGCCTGCTCCATGATCAGATCCTCGGCCGATGTCAGGCTCAGGCCGTTCAGATCTAGATATGGACTTTGAATTTGCAGCGGCTCCTTTTTAATCTGCGGCACGGCAACGGACAATGTAGCGCCAGCAGCTGGCTTTTGTTGCAACTGCTTGGGAGTCAATTGCTTGCGTTCCCGCTTAGTCTTCAGTTGCTTGGAGGGCAAAGCAGTGGACTGCAACGTCGGCGGCGGTGGTGGTGCTGACTGCGGCGCCGCTGCAACACCAGCAGCAGCAGCATTCGTCACTTTTCGTACGGGCAGCGGATGCACCTGCTGCAATGCAGTGCCTGCTGGTAATGTAATGCCCAAGGCGGCCAATGTAGCTTGCTGAGGCTGCTTCTTCTTGCGTGTCTGCTTTGCCGCTGGCGTTGGTGCATTGCTAACTGTCGGCTTGGTTGGCTCTCTGCTGGGCTGCTGCGCTTCTGCATCAGCTCCGAACTGTGGCTCCTCTGTGGCTGTTGTTGCTACTCCAGCAGTGGTGGTGGTGGTGGTGGTGGCGTTGGCGGCGGCGGCAGCTGCCGCTGCTGCTGCTGCTGCCGCTTTCTGTGCCTTGGTTGTTGTCGACTTCTTTGAACAGTAGGAGGGAATGTTCTCAAGATGTTCTCCAGTCTTGTGGTCGACTTTATGACGACGTCGTGTATGCTTTAGCCAGTTAGGAAAGTTGGTGAAATCACGCGTACAATAGTTGCACTTGAAGGGACGCATGCCCGTATGAATGTTCGAGTGTTGTTTCAGCTTCGAGTTGCTGATGAAGCTCTTGTCGCACACGGTGCAGGCAAATGGACGCTGCTCCAAATGCACTAGATTGTGCACCTTCAGGCAGCGTTCGGTTTTGTACATTTTGCCACATTTCTCACAGCGATAAGAACGCGTCTGAGCATGATATTTTTGATGACGCTGCAAATGCGAACGCTCCTGAAATCGTTTCTGACATTCCGGACATTCGTACGGCTTCTCCGAGGAGTGGATGCGGGCATGATGCGTCAAGTTGATTTTCTGCACAAATTTCTGCCCACAGATATCGCACTGGTACTTCTTATTGTCGCTGTGAATCTTGCGATGCATCCACATGCTTCCCAGTTTTAAGCTGTAATATAGAATATGTTTAAATTTAAATTCAAATTCTCTCATAAATGATGCTCTCTCACCATTTGCCACAGTCGGGGCACTTCTTCCACGTATCCTTTCGGCCCTCGCTGCGATGCGTCTTCAGGTGCTTCTTGAGACCCGCCAACAGCTCAAACTCACGCTGACATTCGGCACAATTATATGTAATGCGCAAGCTATGAGCGGCTGCCTTATGTGCGTTCACCAGCTGCTCACTGTCCAAAACCAAACTATTACAGTCCAGGCACTTGTAGAGGGGCATAACTTCCAGCTCCATTTTCGCACTGTTATCTAACGGAGCTGCTGGCGGTGGCATTTCTCCGTTCGGTTCCTCCTGTTGCTGTTGTTGCTGGAATATGGTAAACGTATGCGGCGTGAGTTCCGTCTCACAGATCTCTACTTTGGTCTGCAACGGAGATTTTGTAGACTCCGGCGGCGCCGGTTTCTCCTCAACGGGTTCTTCCTTGAACACCTTCAGGCGCACCGCTGTGGCTGCTGGCAATCGGACCTTTCGCTGTGTCTGGCCAGCCTGCATATGGATTTGTTCGGGTGACGGTAACTTCACTGGAGTCGTTGATACCTTCTTGAACGGGGAATTGGTAAACGCATTTGGCGGCTCCGGCCTCAAGAAAGTCACATTAAATTCTGAATTAGTGTTATCACCATTCGAAAGGTTCGCCACGTTCACCGCGCTGGGACTTGCACTGGGACTGGGAGTAGGAGCCACCAAATCGTCGCGGCATACATCCGCGGCCAAATTGAGTTCCGTGTTGTTTTGAGCGCTTTCATCGAGTACGCGCCAAAAGTCGGTTGAGGAGAGGCTATTGCCGTTGATGAAGCTCGCCGAACTGATTGTCACACATGCGGACAGATCTATGTCCAGAGACTCGTCCTTAATGCTCGATATGGAGTCAAAATTATTAATACGTAGCAGTGAGCTGAGAATCTCATCGTGGGCCGCTTTAGTGGGTGTGCTTGCATTAGCCGCATAGTCACCGCCATATATTTTAGGCGGCAATTTTTTGCTTGGCGCCTCTTCATTCATTCTCTTTGATTTGCCTTTACACTCCATTCGCAACTGCGACACGTAAAGGTTATGCGGTCGGCGTTTCTTTATTTTTGACGCTGACGTTGGTCAATTTCATTAACTGGTTTATAGTTTGCAGTCACAGCACTGTTAATTTGTACATTTCGGTTGGTTTTGCACGATAAAACACTTAATTATTGCACAAAAACACCAAAAATATTGTGAATTGCGCTTTGTTTTTGTCACGCTATGAATTCTCAAGTCGCCATTTTGACAAACAGTGTTGTAAGACGCGACGCCTGTGCTGAAGCTCAGGGTTGCACACCCGACACTTATCGATAACCGACTATTATATAAAATATCAAGAATTTTACTCTAAACCACTACAGTCTCACTGTTGTTGTGACAAGTTTTGTAATAGTGTGACCACACAGCGTGTGCCACAAATACAAAAATGGCGTCTGAGCAAGACGATAACGTTATAGTAGAAAATTCAGGTAAATAATGCAAAAAATCATTTAACTTATGTGATTGTAGTGCGCTCTGGAATATAAATTACATAGCGTTGAACTCATTTTGTGAGCATCTGAATTATTTAAGCTGTTATAAGGCATATTCTATCTGGCAAAAACGTGAACATCACGCGGCGCATACGTAAAAACCCACCACATTGTGAAAAGAGCCCTACTTACACACACATATGTGCATTTTTATGTACACTCACGCGCTCAATTTATCATAAACGGAGTTTTAATTTCTTGTACACATTGCAGCACGGCGAACGCGTTCGGGTCGACCTGTGGCTGCACCAGCAGCAGCGCCACGAACTACGCGTCGCACATCCAAGCGGCAAGCGCAGGTCAGTATCTCAAACAGCCTCACTCATACATATACATGTACACTCTCTCTTGCGGTTTGCATATGATGAAAAACATGCATCTTCATGCGGATGTGGCGTTGTTCCATTCGTAAATGATGGCTTCCATGTGATTTTTCTGCAAGGGCCAACTGATTATGCAAAGCAATGGAAAAGTAGGGAAATAGAAGAGTTAAGAGGTTTCAAATCCATAGGAAGTATTTTTATCATATATATTTTTTTCTACTCTGCCAGTTAAGTGATCAAGAGGAGGAAAACGAGGTTAATAATCAGCCAACCATGGTGCATCCGAAAGAGGAGGAACTAGCTGTAGCAGAAGGTGCTGCTGCCATTGACGATATTCAATACGATGAGCTTGCGCAACTGCAGCAAAGTCTAGACGACGATGTGGATATGTTGGCCACAGCTGAAACGACTGGCGGCGTGGATGAAAAGAGTTCGTCATTTCCTTTTGGAGCCGTCGCCGAACAGCATTCAGAGACCAGTGATGAGGTCAAAGAGAGTCGAACCGAAGAAGGAGTAGACACATCGTTGTTAGCCTCCTTGGCTGGCGACAATGCCAACAGTTTACCTTCTGTTGGCGGAAATGATGAAAATGAGACGAACGCAAAGAAAGCTAACTTTGAATCAACTTCAGACGCCCTACAGCCACTCGAGAGAAAACTCAGCTCATCCGAGGACTCCATTTCGCATCAAGCGATAGCCGAGAGTTTAGGCGACGATGTTGACCACGAAATGGACACTAGTAATGCAACTATTGTAAATACTGAAATCATCTCAGAAGACGAGCTGCCGCCACCAAGCAAACCAGAAATTAATGACGCCGAAGAGGTATCCGATGAGGAGCTGCCAGCACCACAGCGCGCAGAGTTGCCGGCTGATGCTGAAGTCATTTCCGAGGATGAGTTGCCCACGAACAATAACAACGAATCAAAACATAGTGGGAAACGAAAGGCTAGCAAGGACTCGAATGCAACAAGGGCAGAAGATGCTGATGACGAGCAACAGAGCAGCAGCGAAGCGAGCTCTAAAGGCAAGCACCCAGAGCAATATAATCCCTGCAGTCCCACAACAGAGAGTAACGATGCACCACCCCTAGAGAAGCGGCCTAGAGTCGATGAAGGTGGGTAAAGATTGTCAAGAAAATGACACATTAAAATCTAAAAATATTTTCCGATAGATGCCGAGCACAAAGACAAGGATAAGGAAAAAGACAATCAGAAGAGGGATAAGGATAAGGAGCGTGACAAAGACAAAGAGAAGGAGAAGGAAAAAGACAAGGAGAAAGATAAAGAGAAAGAGCGCAAAAAATTGCCGGATCTTGACAAATACTGGCGAGTGGTCAAAGATGATCCATCGGACTTCACGGGCTGGACATATTTGTTGCAATACGTAGACAGCGAGGTGGGTATTATCATATAAATTCAATGGATAAATTTGAAATTCGATTCATTAATTTAGTCGGATGCTGAGGCGGCACGCGAAGCCTACGACACATTCCTGTCGCATTACCCCTACTGTTATGGCTATTGGCGAAAGTATGCGGACTATGAGAAGCGCAAAGGCATCAAGGCCAACTGCTATAAGGTGAGTACCCAACACAATTTTATGCAATTAAACAAATTTTGCCATTCTTTGTTTTATGCTTAATATTACAATTACAATTGATATTACATGTGTTGTTATAATGCAATTTATTATAACTGAATAAAAAAATCTACATTCAATAAAAGCAATGATTTCCAAAAAACAACAAACTAAATTACAGAAACAATATATATAAATATTTATGTATATCCAACTGATATCACACACTTTTAGTCAGCGCTCAGCGTCAGTTTCGGCGTAGCACAAGGTCTCGATTGATTAATCCTTTCTTATACGTGCTCTATCAGTGCAAATTCCTCTGTTCTAAATGTTAGCTAAATATCTATTATTTGGTATTTAATATTTTCTTCTCCGATCTAAATTGGAAATAACTTTCCAAAATATTTTCTTAATCCAAAACTCCTTCTACATATACATGTTCTAGTAAATAATGAAATGAGCTTGATGTAACTTGATGAAGTAAAGAAAATCTGTTCAGATTCTGATTTTCTTAATCCTTAGATTTCTCAATCGTTGACCTGGGATCTCACTTGCCGCCCCTTTTCTCTGTCTCAGTCTATGTGTTTTAACATGTCGTGATTTTATGTGTTTAATTAGCCCCTTTATCTAAAGCAACAAAATAAAAGGGCTCAGAATAGCCTTTTCACAAGATGTTCGTTTATCGGGCCTACTAAAACTAGTTTTTATTATTATGTGTGGGAAGCACAGTTATTGTTGTTCTTCAATTGCAACAGAATCTTTTTGTTGTATATTCCGCAACATTTCGTTGTACTAAAAAGAAAATGTTATGCCCTGATTTCTCATTTTCAATGGGTTCAGTGTATAAAGAAAAAAAAAACAAAACCACAAATATATCACAACTGACCCATAAACTCGACTAGTTGGTCAACTTCTCTGCTCTACTTCGCACGTTTTCGTTGTCGTTATCACCATACAACTCCTTCGACTCCTACAACACGTTCTCTCGTGAAGCCGTAAGTAAGTACAAATGGCGTTTAAATGAAATTTTTAAGTCTATATGTGAAAAAAAAAACAATATATATTATTACTATGTATATATATACAATTCAAAATCGTGTTATTTTATCTGTGTGTGTGTCTATTCACTTATGTATGTTTCTATGTATTTCAAATTAAGTTACTTAAGAACCATAAGCTAGCTGTTAAGACACCGAGACACCACCAACAAAAATAAAAACTACAACAGAAACAACAACCCGAGTTAGTTAGACTTCTAAGTGTTAAGTATGGAACTTGCTAAAGTCTTTTTCAAATCTTTGTAAACATTTCTATTTCTTCTCTACGTTCAACAATCAAAAACCTGAAACCGACTCAAACATTCTGTAAAAAAAAAAAAAAAAAAAAAAAAAAAAAAAAAAAAATTAAATCGAAAAACACGTAGGTATTTGAGCGTGGTCTGGAAGCCATACCTTTGTCCGTCGATCTTTGGATACATTATCTGATGCACATCAAAGCGCATCATGGGGACGAAGAGCAATTCATACGCAGTCAATACGAGCGGGCTGTGCAGGCGTGCGGCTTAGAGTTTCGCTCAGACAAGCTCTGGGATGCCTACATACGTTGGGAGAATGAATCAAAGCGCTATCACCGTGTAGTCCAGATATACGATCGTCTCCTTGCGATACCTACCCAGGGCTACAACGGCCACTTTGACAAGTGAGTGCAAATTGATTTCCCAACTTAGATTGGATTTTAGAGTGTATTTCCCTTGCAGTTTTCAAGATGTTATACATCAACAAGCAGTAACCTCCACGATTAGCAACGAGGAGTTGCTTCGCTTGCGCAGAGATTGGCACGAACGGCAGCAGAGCAAATCATCCAAATCGTCATCCAAAAGTCGGCGTGACAGCTCCAGCTCAAAGGATGCTAAGAGTGATCGTGATCGCGACCGGGAACGCGATGAGAAGCACAAAGATGTGTCTGGCGGAAAGTCACCCAAAGAGAGCAGTGAAACGATTGCTGACGAATCGGTAAATAACAGTGATCTATCCACAAGCGAGCCATCATCCGCGACGGCCTCATCGAAAGCAGCTCACATTGATCTCAGCGATGTCAGCACGCTCACCGAAGAAGAGATAGCGGCTATTAAGGAAAGAGCAATATCAGCGCGACGCAAGCTGCACAAGTTGACTGTTAGTGCGGTTACGGCTCGCTGGTCCTTTGAGGAGGGCATAAAGCGACCATATTTCCACGTGAAGCCATTGGAACGAGCTCAGCTCAAAAACTGGAAGGACTACCTTGACTTTGAGATCGAGAAGGGTGATCGGGAACGCATTCTGGTGCTCTTCGAACGTTGTCTTATTGCCTGCGCTCTGTATGACGAATTCTGGCTGAAGATGCTGCGGTATCTAGAGTCGCTGAATGACCAAAGCGAAAATATAGTGAATATTACACGTGACGTCTATCGCCGTGCCTGTCGCATCCATCATCCGGAGAAGCCTAGTCTGCATTTAATGTGGGCCGCATTTGAGGAGTGCCAGCAGAACTTTGATGCCGCTGCCGAAGTGCTGGAGCGCCTAGATCAGCGTTGTCCCCATCTCTTGCAAGTTGCCTATCGTCGCATCAATGTGGAGCGACGTCGCGGTGCTCTGGACCGATGCCGTGAGCTGTATGAGCATTACATCGAGCACAGCAAAAACAAAGCCATTGCCGGCAGTCTGGCCATTAAATACGCTCGATTTCTCAACAAGATCTGCAATGATCTGGCCGGTGGCCTGGCCGTACTGCAGAAGGCTCTAGAACGAGATCCGGCCAATACTCGTGTTGCCCTACAAATGATTGACTTGTGCTTGCAGCGGGAACAGGTTGTAGAAGAGGAGATCGTCCAGATTATGGATAAGTTTATGGCACGCGTTGACATTGAGCCAGACCAGAAGGTGCTCTTTGCGCAGCGAAAGGTTGAGTTTCTAGAGGACTTTGGCAGCACTGCCAAGGGTCTGCAGGATGCGCAACGAGCGCTGCAACTTGCACTTAGCAAGGCCAACGAGGCGCAAAAGAAGAGGTAAAGTCAAACGGAACTAAATTGAACTGAAATAAATTAACTCTTGTTTTTCTTTGCCTCTCCAGCAATGATGCAAGTCCAAGTCGCAAGAATTCTACAAACACCAAGGATAACGCCGCCACCTCCAGCGGCTCATCTGTCGCACCGAACGCTTACAACAATGGTGGATCAGCGGCAGGCAATGCCAATTACAATTACAGCTCGGTCAATTCAAGCGCCTACTATGCTCAGCAGAGCGGAGGCGCCTATCCGCCTCAGCAACAGCAGCAATCGTACGACTCCTACTACAACCAATGGGGCGGATACACCTCTGGGGGCAGTGGTGGTGCTAGTACCGGTGCTGGCTATAATTATGGCCAGTGGAGTGGTTATGGCAACTATTACTGAAACAGGCATTCTTTCGCCCAGTCGCGTTCCCCCTATCACACCAGCTATGGGTGGTGGAGCCGGAGTCAGCTTCGTTAAACTCAATTGTAAAGATATTTGTAATTTTATAATTGTTTCTAAAAATACATACTTATAAATATGTAGCATATATGTGAGCGCTTAAATTCATATGTGAATGAATATTATGTGCAACACGCAAACATCCACAACCAATACAAATACAAATACAAACACAAAAACAATATGCACAGACTATACTATTATGAATATTAATTGAATCGGTTCTCTGTAATCGCTCGATATTAAAATTTATTGGCAATTACATTGTTGTTGATGTTATTTCGAGAAATTAGGAAATGTGTCTAGAGCTAATAAAAAAAATTTACAGTTTAGAAATTACTTTTGTCATTTAGAGACATGGCCGATACCAAGCCACCTCGCCACTATTGCATCCGGTTACCAGAAGTGGCTCGCGTGGACTGAACTTGGCGCAAAGCACCACATCCTGATGCTCAACAATGTTAGCCAGCTCCACTAACTGCCGTGGACTGTGCTTCACCTGTTCCAGCATCACCTGGCTGGGATAGTCACTGCAGTCTGCCTGATAGCCGAGCAGCCGCACCCCGTTGGCATAGGGCGAACATATGACTCGGCCGTCCGCCGAAAATCCCGGCTCCTTGATGAAGCCCGGCTTGTTATTTGTCTCGGAGGCATAGTACAGCAGCTTCTTAGCATTCACTAATATGGTATGCGCAGCATTCTCGCCTGCTGTTGCCACTGCTGCAGCCGAGATGTTGCTGAGCGGGCGCATGCGCAAACCTGCGCCAAGTTCTGCGCCGACGGTGGTGTTATTATTGGTATTACTACTCCCACTAGCACTAGCACTAGCACCGCTGCCAGTGGTGCTACTGCTCCGACTACCGGCTGTCTCTGAGGTTGCAGCAGTAGGTTCTGTCTGTGTACTCTGATCTCCACCCAGGGCAGCACGTGTACGTGCTGCACCACCCAGAAAACGAGCGGCCGAGGAGTACCGCAGTGGCAGCACCCCGCTACTGATGGCGTAAACAAAGTTGTAGCCGCTGACATGATTGGCAGAGTTTCGTGCTCGACTTTGACGTATAGCTCTCTCCTGCACCGTTACCTCCGCCGCCCAGATGTCCGGTATAAAGCTATCGGACCGTGCACTGACCAACGACATCGTGCCGTTCACTCTACGCGGGTAAAATATTCGGCGCACGTGAGAACGACCTTGTGCACCACGCTGTGTTGGCTCTTCTTGCTCTGTTTCAGTGGGTTGAGTCAGTAGTGTGCGCTTTTTCTTTGTCAAGGGTTCATCCTCATCATTACTATCATCATCAATCAGTTCAGGCTCCTCGTTGATATCATGTATGCAAGTCCATTCGCTCTGTTCATCGCAGCTAACATTCCTGGTTAGCATACAGCGACACTGTGGATGTATCTGTAGCGCCATTATCATCTCCGCATCGTTTTGCTCTGGAAAATCGGTTACTAGCTCCACACGATTCTTCTTTTGGTACTTCGAAAAGACATGATCATATTTAGCAGCCTGTGGTATGTACTGATCGCCCAGCTGCATCAGTCTGTAGATGCCAGGCTATGGTGGGAAACATATTAGGCTAGCTGAAGATATTGAAATGGATGACAATTTACCCGGAATCCACACAGATCCTTGTGTAATGTAGTCAAATCCAAGTGGTGCACAATCATAATATAACCACTGCTGGTGCACAAAACCAACTTATCTCCAGCTGGGGAAATGCGACAACGCATTAATCCACTGGCATGGAAAACACGCTGTGAGATCAAGCCCTGCTCAGTCTGTGACTTAATGTCCCACGTAAATATGCTGCCATCAAAGCCAGAAGTAACCAGCAGCTTATCCTTGGACGAGTACTCTATGTTTTTCACCCAATTCGAATGACCATGAAGTACACGCATCTTTTGCTTCATGTTGCGCAGGTCCCACAAGGCCACTGTAAAGTCATCGGAGCCTGTGGCGAACAAACGATCATCGAAAAATCTAGAAAATAATATTTTATTTAATAAGTAATAAGCATTCTGCCCATCAATGCTCACTTAATGCAATTAACACTGTCTGAGTGTGCATCGGGAATTTTGAAGATTTCCTTTTGAGTGATGGCATCAAAAACGAGGACGCACTTGCGCTCAGTGGCGGCAACAACCATGTTGCCATCAGCATTGAACTCCAGATTGTATATGGCACCAGTGTCCTGTCCGGCCGTGCCTGGATTGCAATTGGAATGGTAACTGTTGAACATGCCCATTGAGCTGTAAATGCGGCGCATCAACATATTTTCAGCACCCGTGTGCCTATGCTGATGCTGCCAGCAGCTCTCTCGTCGGCTCAGATACTGCTCCATGTTGTTAATATATGTGCACAATCCGCTTTATCTGTTGCCACTTTGCAGATCTGATGGGCTGTGTATATTAAAAATTTTCGGCTGAGTAGTGATGTCAATATCGGTAAGTCTGCGACCGGTCACTGCGAAACATCGAATCCCTATCAATTTGAAATTATTTTTAGCACTCATCTAATTATTACTAAATGCATATTTAAAGAGAATATTCTATGCAATAATACGCCACCTTTATAACAAAAATAAATTCTATATGGCTTACGATTTACATAAACATTTGACAGCCCTGACCCTGATTATGACTGGTTTAAATATCGGCATGTAGAATGTTGTTAGTGGCTTGCTTGCTGGCTCATATATTTTATGCATGAATGAAGTCTGTAATTAGTAAAATACATGCATACATATGTATATACGATCCAAATAAATATATAAGGTAACTATCGCTTTATTCAAACTTAGTAAATAAATACTATAAAAAGTGGAAAGTTATATCTACAAAATGCATGTATATATTTAATATATGTAGGGATTCTTACATTTTTTTTATTATTATTATTATTAAAATAATATATCTTAGTTAATTGTTTTTACTGTTTCTCAATCTCGTGTCTGTTTAGAACAATTAAATATTTTTCTCCTTAAGTGTTGCAGCCCTGCCAAGTGTGACCGTTTATAATTGTGATATAATGTCTGGCCACTCTAGTATCTGTGGGCAATAAACAAAAAGTGAACACTTTTGCAGCAAGTTCAACTACAAATATGTAGGAATATAATTTTTGCAGCAAGAAATTAAATATCAGCAACAATATGGAGCGCTTCGCTTTTAAGATTGATGCGGCTCTCAAAGCAAACTTGTACAAGATATGTCGTTTGTGCGGCATCGATAATCCAACCAAGGTGCCAATATTACCCGTTGAGAGTGATGTTGTGGACCTGGACGAGCCCAGCCTGAGCCAAAAAGTTTTCGAATTGGTTGGCTTTACGGTAAACAATATCTGCTGAAAATATGTGACCTGGTAAAAAAAAACACCCCATTTACAGGTTACCCGCAACGATAAAATGCCGCAGACAATGTGCAGCCTGTGCGTGGATAAAATCAATGATTTTTATGAGTTTAGAGAAATGTGCTACGCAACAAACAATCAAACTCGAAAACTACTGGGCCTTAAAAGTGTGGATCCCCAAAAGGTAAGCATCAGCATCAAATCATAAACAACATGAGGTATTTGCAAACCATATTCCATTCACAGATTGTAGATGTGAAGCCGATATTTAAAAGCGAGCCGTTAACAGCACCCGCACCTGCAAAGCGCGGACGTAAACGAAAAACGGAGGACACCGCCAGTAGCAGCAGCAACGTCAAATCAAATACACTTGATATCCCTTTGGATGCTGTCAAAAGTGAGCCACTCAGTTGTAGGAAAAAGCAGCGCTTGCAGCCACAGCCGTTGACTGCGAGCAAAACTGAAATGTGAGTGCATAAGCAAAATACAAAACTTTATTGTACTAATTATTTGAAATACAGAAAGGAGGAGCCTGCTGAGGTGAAAAAGCTTTCTATATCCGCCAAGAAGTCTCGTAAAGCCATTTGCAGTGTGTGCAGCAAACGTTTCGAGAGCAAGGAACTGGTCGAGAAGCATAAGACAGAAGCACATATACCCACAATATTGCGCTATTATTGTACCGCCTGCAATCAGAGTCATCAAAGTCTCAGCGATATCAAAGCACATCAGCTGTGGCACAAGCTCTCTAAGACACCTTACCAGTGCCCACTGTGCGATGCAAGCATAGCAAACAACTATGCCTACTCTCGTCATCTGCGTGAGCATACATTACCCACCCCCATCGAGCTGCTGGTGCTAGATCGCGAGTGTCCACTGTGTAAGAAAACGTTTCTAACGAATTTCTTTTACAATACACATCCCTGTGCCCGGCGCACACGCCAATGTGGTGGGTGCAGCCGTCTGCTCAGCAGTGAAGTTGCCTATATGCGCCATGCACCACACTGTGCAAAGATTTACTTGAATCACTCAAAGCACATAATGCCTGAGGCAGCTAACCATGAAGCCGAGATGCGTATCAAAAACGAAAACGATTTGGAAGCCGAGGACAATGCGCAATTGTCCATCGCGTACACAAAGCAAGCTGAAATGCAGCCAGTGGTTGTACTCGAACGCTTGGGATCCCCCCTATTGCGCGCTGCATCCGCGGGTCTTATCGCTGAACGCGTGTCATCCAAAAATTATTTGAAGCGCGTCGATCAGTTGCTTAAAAATACAATGAACACGCTTGTTAGCATTAAGCACGAGCCGGAGGTGCACATCGATGACACTGCACCACCGCTAGCCTCTGAAGACCCTGAGAGCGACCCAAATGATGAGCCTGCTTGCGATGATTTCCATGCAGATGCTGGCTACGATGATAGCGACGAGGATGCAGCCAATGGCAGTGCCAATACAGCAGCTGTTCCCACAGCTAATCCGCCAGCTAAGTCTGTGAAGCAGGAAGTCATTGACGAATCTTACGAGAAGCAGCTAATGCCCAGCACGGATGGCGCGCAAATCAAACAAGAGCCACTTAAGCTGAAGCTGAAAATAACCAAAAATCATGGGCAGCTCAATTCATCTATCGTGGATGATGACAACGAGGTGCAGTCTAAGAGCGCTAAAAAGAAAAAGAAACGAAAGCATAAGGAGCGTAGTAAGGACTCGGAGGGTAGCGATAAAGCAACGGCATCGGCTACAGCTCCTGAGGAATCTCCAATCGAGGAAAGCGTAGAGACTGCAGGTAGTGCTATTATGACTATAAAGCAGGAACGTTTGGATGACGACTTTGCTAGTGATTTTGCGCCACGGGAAGAGTTTGAGCCACAATCTACGGTCATGACGAGTATACCAATGCTGCAGCTTGAGTGTAACTATTCCGAGGAAAACCAAAAGTTACCCGAAGAGCAAGAAGATGTTAAGCCGAATCGATTGGAGCTCGATCGCATAATGCAAATAACTCATATAGCTAGCGGTGTGGTCATGGCAGAGGAGGCAATGCCATTAGAGAACGCCGTGGAAGCAGTACCTCAAGAAGACCGTGTGGTGGAGACGCCAGCAAACGCCACCAAGAAGATTGCAACAAAATCTACAGCACGCAAAAGCACCGGAGGCGCCATGCAACGGGATGTTGCATCTTCGTCCAATTCACTGCCAGCCACATTAGAGCAGCTGCCCCAAATTGTGGCAGTGGAAAGTGGCGCCGCGGTGCCTTTCAATTCAGTTGTTATCAAGCCGGAACCACTAAATCGTGGCTATGCGGATGAGGAGCAGGAGTGGACCGACCAAAATGAAACAGAAGCTGAACAACATGATCAAAATAAATCCAATGAGATAAACCACAATGACAGCAGAGACGATGAGTCGGCATATATAAACAGCCTAGACTTAAGCAATGTAATTATTAAGCAGGAGAAGGACTTGCATATCTCGGATGTCAATATCAATGGCAGTGAAGCTGACAGCATGCACTACAATGGTTTGCACGAGAGTGAGGATAGTGAAGAGGACGAAAACGTGGATGGTGATTATGACGATGGTAGCGCCTCGTCTGCCGATGAAGCAGACGAGAACATGGACACATACGAAGACCGGGAGGAACGCATTTATCGTGAAATAGAGCTACAACCGTTAGATGAGCAGGATACCGTTAAGAGCACGGCCCCAGAAACGGAAAATGAGTCCGTAATGCCAACGAAGCCAGCAGAGCCGCAGCCGGAAATAAAAACGGATTCGTCTCCGGAACTAGAGGGCACGCCAATGGAGAGTCAAAGTGAGGCACAGGAAGAGCAGCCTCGATCAGAAATGCAGACAGTAGAGCCACAGGAAACAACAATAACCGCATTGGAGGAACAAGCTGTTGTTGAGACACGAAGCGAATCGGAAATATATTCTGTAGAGCCCTCAGAAATGGCCCAACAGTCGGAGTCTAATCAAGAAAGACAACAAAATCAGTCGCAGCCGCCAGAAGAACCACAAATGCCAAACGAGGCCGAATCGCAACCACATACACACAGTGAAACAGCTTTCAATTTTGTCATCACTAGTGTCTGCAGTCAGGCAGAGCAGCAGCCATTGGCAGCTAACGATGAGCAGTTTAAAGACATCAACCCGGAACCATCTCACTTGGATGCCGGTGAGAAAAGCGCAATAAATGAGGAGCATAGCACATCTCCGGTTGTGACCCTAAGCGCGCCCAAGGATAGCGAGACACTGGCTCAGCCAGTCTATGCCAGCTCCTCGAACTACAACTGTGCTGAGGAGCAACAGAACGTGCTCAACCATGAGTTGTCCGCCACTGCGCAAGAGGCACAACATGAGACGGAATCGGAACCAGATTCCTTGACCACAGCAGTTTGTACTGAGGCGCTTGCTGAAGATGCCCACAGCGCCAACGAAGAGACTGAGAACCGCATCAATGAGCAGCAGCAACAACAGCTAGAGCAAGTGCAGCAGGAGCCAATGCAACAGCAACAGCAACAGCAACCGCCGCGTTTGGCACTCGATGATGATTCGAATATCAATGAAATAGCCGAGAATAACAATAATGCCAACATTGAACGGGAGCTCAACGACGATGCAAATGTGGCTCAGGAAAACCCAATGGAATAAGCTAAATTCGAATTCCTAACTAAATTTAAGCATACACTTACGTTCACTTATATAAACGCCATAAACTCACTTTGTACATATATAATACACGTATGTCATACAGAATCCTTAACTTAGTCGCATAATACTCGTATATATAGTATATACGTTACCAAAATTCGAATAATATAATGCATGTAAAGTGGAAATTAGTTTAAGTTTTAGATATACACAACTTTATTTACGTTAATTACATAAATTAATGGCTTATATAATACAATATAGAATACATACTATACATATATATATATGTATAATTAATATATATATATTTATATGTAGAATATATGTACGTAGTTGTACTTATTTAAATACACACAATTCGCACATAACTCATTAGACTCGACCATGCATTAATTAATACAGCTTGACCCTCGACCTTTCGTATTTCTCGTATTTCTCCAAAACAAGAAACAAACAAAAACAAACCAAAAATATATTATCTAATTTCAACATATATGTGAAATGTCTAAAGAAATGACTACATTTATGTGCATTTAATGCACTTTAACTAAAAGCATTAATACTTGGAATCAGTTTAGTTAGTAGATTAAAATTCCCATAGTTTTGGGCTAGACAAACAAGAAAGTCAAAACAACTGGGGGTTAGTTTCTTTCAAAGAAGTTTTAGGAAGCATTATGGTCTGGTTATATAGGGTATATATCAATGATACACCATTAGTATATTTGTATTACTAATTCAAACAATTTAGCTAATTATTATTTTAAATTTTGAGCGAAAACTTTAATATTATTATTAATTGATTTTCAATTTCGATTAGTCAGTTATGCGGCACAATTGCCAAGGTTATACGATGTTCAATAATTAATATATTAATTAGTTTGGTTTTTAAATTTGTCGAAACATACATATACATTCACATTAACATTCACAATTATATTATCGGATATAGAAAAAACCTCAGTCATCATATTCATTTCTAGGTTCATGCATCGGTAAAGTTAACCCCATATAATTCTAATTGGGCCTCGATGAATTTGTTAATTTAGACAAAGTTTCACAAAATATATCTTAGGTCTTATTTACAGACTTTTCCAAGTAGTAGTTGTTGTTGTTGTGTGTGTGTGTGTGTGTGTTTTTTTTTTAACAGGGGAATTTTTATAGTTTCTTCATTTTTGGCACATCTCTGAACAAGTTAAGCATATACAGATATACATAAATTTTAGACTTATTGCTGTGGATACATATTCATATGTATGTACATAAATATTGTTGTTTTGTTTATACTTTTAAGTAATCCCTTTTTGTTTTGTTTTTTTTTGATTATGAATTCGTTATCTTTGAGCAATTGAAGGTAAAGATATGCATATGTGAATTTGAAAAGAACGTTAAAAATGCTATCATATGCGATCATAATTATTTTCGTGTTTTTTCTCTCTTCGTTTGAAAATTGTTTGTTTTTTTTTTTTTTTTTTTTAACAGTTAAAAAAAATTAAATTAAGGAGGTATGAAAAATTCACTAAACAGTATTTACAGTGATTCACCTATCGATGAATCAAAATGCCAAAGCACAAATTAAATTATTGCTTATATTTGGAATAAATTGTTTGCCATCAACCGTCATCAATCTAATCGGACCAATCGTTATCTGAGGAGGTATTATCCTCCTCATCGTCTGAATGCATGACAGTGCCACGTGCCGCCAGTGCACGACGTAACGCGTCGGCCAGGGCATCGGTGCCACCGGAGCTACCGTCACTAATCCGCTGATCAGGAATCTTACGCTCAGTCACCGGCTTCAAGGCGTAACCCTCACGTATTTGACCCAAAAGATCGTTGCGTGGATCGCTGCTGTTGGCGGTTGGAGCATTTGGCTTCACTGTCTGCAATGTTGATGGATGATGGATATTTAGGCTGTGCTCTGGAACGAGCTGTGGTGCACTCACCTTAAGCGCTGTGCCCTTGCGTATGGCATCCATAAGCGCATTGCGGTTGTCTGTTTCAGGAGCGGGTGGCGCCACTTTGCCGGCCTGCGCCGATGACTGCGTAGACGCAATAATTGGCATTTCTGGTGGAGCCATGGGTGGTGGTGGTGGAGGCGGCGGCGGCGCAGCCGCTGGAGGTGCCGGGGGTGGTGGTGGTGGCGGCTACAAGAAAATAGCAACACCTTTAAATGCGAAAATACAACTTCAATTAATTAAGAAGCACAACTTACTGCTGCTGCGGGTGGGCAGACAGTTGCTGGTGGTGGTGGTGGCGGAGGTGCCGTTGTAATGGGTGGCGGTCTGCTGGGCGGCGGCGGAGCACGTGACGCACCTGGAACCGTCGTTGGTAACGGCGGTGGCGGCTGCCGCGCCGGTGGTGGAGGCGGCGCTGATCTTTGGTTACCATTCTGCGACTGCAACAGAATAAAACGAAAATAGTTTAGTTTAAGTCAACCACCATTTGGGTCAGTCACTGTAACATACATGATGAGGATGATGACGACTGGGCACCGGCGGGGGTTCCGTGGGCGTTGGTTCTGTAGGCGATTCAGTCTCCTCCTGTTTAACCGAGGCCAGCACATTATTGCTCTGAATGAAGTCGTAGATGAACGCGCGCGTATCTCGGTCGTTCAGTTGGGACTCAGAGACGCCCGCCTTGGCAAAGAACTTGACCAACATCTCGTCGCTCTCATTGCCTGTCAGATCGAAACCCTTGTCCGCATCCCAGCCAACGTGGCTGACGTGCACAAAATTCGTCGGCTGACTAATATCCGCTTTGGTTACGCGACGCTTCTTATCCTTGCCTCCCGATCCACTCAGTCCAAAATTGCTCGACAAGAAGTTTTTGGTTGGCGCATGCGCTGGTGCCGGCGCCGGGGTCAGCGTCACCGAGCTGATCTTATTGTTGCGCAGCTGCACAGGACCGCTGTCCACTGTAGACGCCGCCGTCTGCATTGTGTTTCTGCCCTGCATGGAAGGCTGACGGGCTGCCTCTCGGTTGGAGGGTGGCATTGGAGCATGTGGCGCCTGCTGTGGCTTTTGCCTGTTCCGCTTCTCCTGCCGTTTCCGATTCCGCGTCTCTATTGTGGTGTCTATGGTGCGAAAGAACGAATCGCACTCATCCTCCGAGATGAAATTTAAGCCCACATTGCCATCCTACAAGCACGTGGAATAATAAATTATTTTGAATTCATGTGAGGTCATGTGGACTACTTACGTTGCCCTCGAAGGTGAGCAGAAAGGGACGCGATTTGACAACCTGCATGCCATCGTATATTTCGTGTTCCCAAATCAGTTCGTTTTTAATCAGGCAGTAGGCGCGCAAAAAGTAGGAGCGTATGGCGCTATCCTTGACGAAGCAAATGACGCCCGTATGCCTCTTCTTCCAGTGTGAGTGAGCATTGCCCTCCGTCTTGTAGATCTGCACAACGGCAGTGTTCAACGTCTGCAAAGATGTGACAATGGATTAGCATATGTTTGACTACCAAGTGTATACATTAGGGCAGTCCCCAAATCTCCCATCCCATCCAAAAAACAAACACAGTTGGCCAATCGAGTGGCGACCACACCTTCAGTTTACGCCTCATTTGAATGCAGCGGTCAAAGACTACGAACCGTCGCGTTCGAGTTGAGAAACTCATCTGACTTTCGGTTTCGCGCTCTGCCACTTGCTTTGTCACAGACCTGGTCTTTGGCCATACGCTGCTCATTTGAATACCGATTAGCCACATTCACTACAACAGCAACACATTCACATTTGCATATGAGACGAGCTAGACAACTGCCTGCAACTGCAACTAGTTGGACTCTTAGGGATGCCCAGCACGTAGCCCCACAAATTGATAGCCGCCATGGACTCCACGGGAGAGACCCGTTGGCCCGCAGCTAGTTTCGTGCGGACTTGCACAACGCGCACTGCGTTGCTCCCTGTCTGTGCGCAACGGAAACGATATTTGTGGTGATTTAAGACTGCGTTTTTCTTCATAATTTCCTTTTTTATTGGCTGCGCAGGAAATGGTGGCGACAACGGCCACCAAACTGCCACATTTAACAATCCTTGCCAAAAGTAAACTTGCAAAAGAAATAAATGCGTGCCATTGTCATCTGATCATTAAATCAACAAAACTTTCAACAATTTCTAAACAGCAAACAATGGATCTTAAATATGCTGATGAGAAGTCAATGGGAGGAAAGCAGCCAAAGGTGATTTCTTTTTGTTTATTATGCCATTTCAGCTGAGCGAAATAAAAGATAAGAATTTACAGAAGTTTCCTGACGTCAGCTACAGCAATGTGATTAACTTTGCTGTATAAATACTGTTCCCAAATTCTTAAAAAAAGTAGCTCAAAGTATTCAATATCATGTTATTGTGTTGTTAGGAACAGTAGCACTGCTAACTACGAATTGTTTTTCGTAAGAGTGAGACAACAGCATACTGTTATGTTAAATTTGCTTTATTCAAGGTGAGCAGTTAACCGTTTGTTCTTTATTCATTCTTTAATGAACATTTACACTTATAATTCATTGAGAATTGGAAGTATAAGTATTAGAAGTATAGGAATTGAAAGACTGAACGGTAAACTTATGAATGATTAGTGTATTACGTTAGACATCTGTTTGAAGCTACATATGTATGCTAAACAGCTGTATTCTGCAATGCAATGTGGTTACCAATCTATATACAATTCACACAAACATTTATTATAAATTGATAATTCAATTGAATTCTCGAACTAAATGCCGACTCAATATGTAGATAATTGTTATATAATCGCAAATTGGTTTGAGCTTTGTTGGCCTTGGCCACAACACTTGACATTTGGCCAAAAATGTTTTGGCCCTGACCGGACCATGTTTGGCTCAAATTGATGGCACCTGCTTCATGGGCCACTCGAATTAGAGTGCTCTGTGTTAGTTATGCCAGAGTGCATCTAAATGTGATATAATATGTGTTACATTGGCCGCTAATGCGACAAATAAATAACTGCTATATTTCTCTTTTCCTCTCTCTCTCTCTCTCTCTTTCTCTTTTGTCTCTTTCAGTGACCTCTTAAGATGAAAAGAGATGTTGACGTTGATGTGTGTTGCCCACGCGGCGCCAAGTGCGAAATTGTGAACATATTTGAATTTTTATAGATGTTTAAGCACAACTGTAAATGTGTGTGCTTGTGAGTGTGAGTATGTGTGTGGACATAAGTAGCATTGTAAAATGATGTCTTGCCTTCTATGTGCATACTACATGAGACAAGCTTTGCTGTTGTTGTTGTTGTTGTTGTGTTTGTTGTCAAAAGCATAAAAATCGATGGCAACAATAACAAAAATAACTGGCCGCCACAGCGCAGCTTAGCTAAGTCTCTGCGCGTGTGTGTATACATGTGTATGTGTATGTGAGAGAGAAAGAGAGAGTGTGTGAGTGACAGAGGGAGCAGGGCAAGGGAGCAATGGAGCGCATTAAAAGCCCAGCTAAACAGCAACAACAACAACATCAACGAGAGCAGCAGCGTCTGCAAAACGGCAAGAGCAACACGAAACCAGACAAAAGGCAAAACAGCAATTAGAAAGTCCAGTTGCCACTAGTGGTCACTGTTGGCCAATGTACAGTAATATGCGTGAACTGAGTTTATACACAATAAATGCAAACAAATGAGTGACAAATGGACTGCATCAACAGCCACAACAGTAGGCTGTGAGGTAATTCTGTTAGGCCAAAGCGTTATCACATGCTGACATCGCAGTCGACGTCGTTGCGCGTTGCAGCTGCAGTCGTAGCTGTGTCATTAACCATAACAGCTTATGCAGGCAGGTCAATAGGGGCGTGGTTTGTAACTAATCTTACATTTATTTCTTTACCAATGCCCTTGAGTACATTGTACAGGGTATGACTAAAAATCTCAATTAGGCTATTGATCAAGAACATTGATGAACTAGTTGTCAAGAGCTCAATACGTTACAAGCTTAAAAAAAATATGTGCATATTTATCGATTTGGGAGAAGCCATCGATAAGTTGATATAAAAGGATTGTGCTATGCATTTTCAATGCTATTTATGAATTATTTATTTTTAGTATTTTTTATAACAGAGTATCAGGTTTCTCTTCCATTTCGTCAATCCTACATGGTTTAACATGTTTCTGTTTTTGTTGTTGCCAGCGCAAAGCAAAAGTTCAAAAACATTTTAAATGTTTGTCAATGGAAAGTCGAAAATTAGCAAAGCGTGAATTACAATTAAAAACAGACACAACTACTTTTACATATCGTGTAAGCATTTCAATTAAATACATCTCTAAGTACGGATCGTATCGTCTCTAGAGTAATTATTAGTAGTTTTCTACTGCCATATTTTCAAGTATTCTTTGAGGCCCCAAAGTTGGTTATCTTCACTTTTTTCATTTCTTGGCATTGGCTATGGAATCTGATAAGATAAGTCTACCCACTATTTGTTCTATATTGAATTTATCAATTGCAAATGGTTATCAACTCTTTCATTTCCCTAGGAATGTGTGTTTGTATTTTAACGGATTTTGCTGCAAAAAAAGGCTTTGTCAATATGTCCAAGATTACGAATGGCCGATTCATTATTGACTTAAACTCTGGCTGATAGCGGGTTTTTAAAGGTCTACAATAACATTTATAAATATTCCATGCCAAATATTTCGAATGACACAAAAACCAAGAGGCAAACGCGGTGCACATATCTAATATTACCAAGGTTCCGTCCATTTCGTCGCATTTAATTGGCACAGCGCATTTGGATATTTGGGTGTTACTTGAGCTGCCACCCGCAGGAAATGCTTAATCAAGCATGCATATGAAATAATGCAAAGTGAAGCCTCAATATAGTGGAAAACATATACACTTACAAATAGGCAATCTATGCGTCGTATATTAAAATATGTGAGATGATTATTATAAATATTTTCATGAATAATCGTCAATAATAATAATCAAACCAATCGTTTATTCCTATATAGCAAAATATGTATACATACTTATAATAATACAGGTCTTTTTTTAGATTGAGATATTTATAGCTTTTTATTGCTTATTATGTTTTTGTATGACAATATTTTAATACTATTTGCATGATTACATCACTGTACAGTGCAGCTACGTTATGAGAAACCAACAGATTGCTAACAACAAAATTTTAATAATCTAAATCAGCTTTGTCATAAATATTTTTACAGATTTTCTCTTATATTAAGTGAAATGTAAAATTGACAACTATAATAATAATGATGGCCCACTGTAGTTATATATGTATGCGTGACGCACTACAATGTAAAAGAGGTGACGATCGGCAAGGGTCGTCGAGTTGCGAGCATTAATCACTGCGAATTAATGTGTGAATGTCCCACATATATCTATGAACTACATATGTAGGTTCGATATACCGACATCATACTTGACACTTGACTCACCTGACACTTTCTACCCAGCAGCCTGAATACGGCGTCGTTCTCCTCCTGGGTCAGTTGACTACTGGACGCATTGTTTTTGGGCCGCGGCAGCCCGGCTGCCTGTGGACCCTGCGACTCCTGTGACCTCATGCTGCTCGTACTAATCATTTAGGCGGCGGCGCAACGGCTGTGCTGTGTATATTGTATATTATGAATACATTTATTAAAAAACAGCAACGCGATAACTCGCACAGTAACGGTAAATCGAGACAAGCGTATTAATTGAATAAGCACCAAACACACACAGTGAATCTCAAATAAAACGAATCACAGTTATGGCGAATATGTGTTCAACTGGATTTATTGATAACTTTTTTTTTTTTTTTTTTTTTGTTTTTCTTCAATATTTAAATAAAAAACGCAGCAACAGCGGCGCAGCGAGAGCAGAGACTGAAGACTATTGTAATATTTGAGCACTGCCAGAGGCCAGAGGCAGAGACAGGGCAGAGGTAGGGCAGAGGCAACGGCAGCGACAGTTAACGCCAATGTTGAGTCACAGTTGGCCAGCTGTGTACAAAACGTGGGCAAAGGCGCTGGCTCTGTCGCTGACTTCAATATTAGCTGAATGCGCGCTGGCTGTTATCTTTGGCAATACCACAGTCACTGATTAGGCTACGCATGTATCTATATTTGCGTGTATGTGTGTGTTGGTAGTTATTTAACAAATACAAAAATGGGTTCACTTTAGGCGTGCAATAAAACGCGACGCTGCGCTGCCAACTGAAGATGTCAATGACAATATCGATGACAACAGCAGCAGCAGCAACACCACCACAGACAACACAACAACAACAACAACACCTGTCTGCTCCAGGTGGGGTAGCAATGTAAATAGACGCTTGAAAATCTAGCAGACAGCAGCCCTAACTAACTATGCACACCCGTGTCTCAAGGTCTTTTAACACTCAAGCTGCATATTGCGCACATAAACAATCATTGATTTTTTTATTTTTTTTTTTTTTTATGCACATATTCTTGTTTGTCACATTAGCTCACTCGTTGCTGTTGCTGCTTTTCGCTGCCTTCAGTTGGCTTGTTTTTTTTATTTTAATAAAATATCTTAAAATACCAGCACAGTGTGACCGCAGAATGAAAACAGCAAATTGCAGAAGTTAGAGTTGCCTAAGTTGTTGTGCATGATAACAATCGCTATCGATGAGCGCATGCCAAACAGTCCCAAGCCGTGAATAAAAAGATCGATAGTACGCCGTAACTGCAACCGTTAATTTGAGCCAAATAGGTAAATTTGTTCTGTTAAATATTTAATGCTTTAAATCATTTGCAAATACATTTTTGTATGCAGACTATTATATCAATTATTTTTATTGTATGAATCTCAAAAGGTAATCGCTAGAATATTTGTCGGTAATATACTTGCACCATATGTAGGATAACATGACCAATATCTCTTTTATATAGTCCTTTTCCCCCAATATGTTAATTCAATTGCAAACATACAAATTTTTGTTTTGTCGAAAAGCATTTCGTTTTTATTAATATATATGTGCTTAAATAAAAGCTAACTACAAATCGCCAAGTTCTCGGGTTCAATACGAAATCGTCCAAATCCGAATGCAAATACGCTTAATCCGACTAAAGACTTTTAAAATTATGTTTAAAATATAAAAGCAGTGACTATCAATGTGTTAAATTAATCATTCTCAAAGTAATATTTGGTTTGCAGAAAGGAAGCCGGCGGCTAAATACGCTTACTAAGTGTATATAAAATTGTTTTGTTTTTTTTCGTATCTTTGATTATAATTTTTAGAGCGTTTTGATTAACAAGTCGTAACAGACATATAAACCTCATACAACCGCTATGAATTAGCTTGGTTACAACTTCAAATGTCTTATGATATATATAGATATATATCTTTAGTAAGTAGTTATATTGGGTATATGGTTGTACACACTTGAGAAGGCCCGAGATAATATCTAGATTAATATTATTATGCAATACATTTGGCTACACACGAACTTAGAGCCGAATTCAAGACGCTCTTCGTTTCTGACTGTGAATTGAATTAGGTTGTTTCTAGGCCTAACAAATCTAGCATAGGATATATATAGTTATATATATATATATATATATATATATATATATATATATATATATATATATATATATACTATATATATATATATATATATATATATACTCTATAGGTATGTAAGACATCTATAGTTCTATATATAATAAATATTCTTTGATTCTGTTTCCGTATGAAAATGCAAGACGTGATTCGCTTTGTGCGTTCATTTCTATTTGCGCACGCCTCCAATGGGCAGCCGGGAGCGGGCAGCTGCTGCAGTTGCTCCAGATGCTTGACTACCGACGGCCGCTGCATCCGGCGGCGTATTATCGAATGTGGAGCTGCGCAAGAGTGTGGGTCGCGACGCATTGCCGTTCAGCGTATTGGAAGACTTCGTTTGTTGCGTCCTCAGATTGGATATTTGCTTGGTCTTTGTCGTCTTGGTTTTGGCCTCATCCACTCGCTTCCAGATATTGGCAATGCGACTCTGCGCCTGGTTGATTTTAACGGCCGCCGCCGACGCCGCTGCCACGGCGGCACTGCCGCCATTCAGATTCGAATTGCTGCGCGAGGGCGGAGTCGTGCTGGATATTCGGTTCGCTTGGGCGGCCACGCGGGAGGCAGCCGCTGCCTTGGCGCTGGCCAGGCGTATATTGGTATTGGCACGTTGTTGCGGTTTCTGTTGTGGCGGCAGCACGCGAGGCGCTGCTTTGGCTATGATCCGTTTGGGCGAGGCTGCCTTCGATACGGTCTTTGTTGTTGTCGCTGCTGGTGCTGTTGTTGGCCGCTTTGTGGGCAGCTTGGAGGCGCGTTGCGTAGGACTGACTGGCTCCACGACGGGTACCTGTCCATTGACATTAGTGGGCTCATCCTTGACAAAGGTGCCCTGCCTCTCCAGACGCGTGGCTGCCGGTGGCGGAGTTGCCTTCTTCTTGGCCGGCAGCCGTGTGCTAGGCAGTGCATTGCGCTTAGCTATGGTTGGCGATAGCGTCTTCGTCTTGGCCTTGGCAGCCGCAGCGCTGGCAGCAGCGGCTGCGCTGCTGTTGCGTTGACTCTGCATGCTGTAGGGCGAGATGTAGGCAGGCTTCTTGCGTCCTCGCACTACCTTAACAGCAGCTGCAGGCTCCAGGACAGGCGGCTGTGGCGGCGGAGTCATCCGCCTCAGCGTGAGCTCTTTGGCCACTGGCGGCGACTGGCCGCGTCCGTGACACGATTCTGTTTCAGAGTTCTGATCGCCGTCACAGCTGGGCGGATCGTCAGCCGGAGCGTGCGTCTCCGGTGTTTCGCTAGAGTTTCCAATGTCAATGTCTGTGATGTAGGTGAACTGCTGCATCATGGCACGCATGGAGGACAGCTGATCGCTGGGGCAATCATCCTGCAGCAGGTGAAGCGGACACTCGATGACCTGCGTTTTGTAGCGTTCGGCACTGCCACGTCGTCGTCCGTTGGCACGGGGCGATGGCGTCGCTGGGGCTACTGCAGCAGTCACAGCCTCCACAATCTCAATCTGCAGCGTTTCATTGGGCTCCACAATATCCATGACGTTGCCCGTGATGGTGTAGGTCTTGTAACGATCCTTGGCTAGACGACGCTTTTGCTTGGGCGTGAGAGTACGACGATTCGGCGAAGGCGTCGAGCCCTGCTTGGGAGTTGACTCCGCGGAGCTGAAGTCCTCGTTCATGGTGGCGTCCTCCTCGTCATCGAAGTCACAGCAGCTCTGGAGCACAGTCAGTGTCTGATCGTCGCCAGCGGCCGTCTCGTAATTGGACACCGATATGGTGGTTGCCATGCTGCACTCCTGCTCAGCGTCCGCCACCTCCGACTGGATGCTGTCCACGCTGATCATCGAATCGAGCAGCTCGTCCATAAGCGATGGCGGCTTTATGTTGTCCAGCAGATTGCAGCTGGAGTTCACGCTCTCGGCACTGCCCGCCAACTGGCCAAGCGCACGTCTGGCCACCAGACCGGCTGGAAAGGCTTTGCGACCAAATCTGGGCGATTTGGTGGGCAAGGCCAGGCGCAACGAGCTCGGCTGTGTATTGCAGGCAGAGTTCAGCGACTCCATGCCCGATGGGGGGCGCACATTGTCCAGATCCAGGCTGCCATTGATGCTGAATGTCAACTGAGTGCTGTCATCGTTGTGCTCATTGTTATCGGGATCGGACGCCTGCAGCTGCTGTAGATTGTCGGCCAGAGCTCGCGCCTCGTACGCAATAATTGTGGAGTTGGTCATCATGGAGGCGCTGGTGCCATTGAATAGGAGCAGCCTCTGCTGCTGTTCGCAGCTGCGCACCGCAGCGCTCTGCACTTGCCCGCCCAGCTGAAAGTTGAGGCCGGATGACAAACTTTGCTGACTCTGCTCGGGCTGTTCGGTGAGCGTCTCGCTCAAAGTGTGACTATCCAGGGAGTTGGGCTGCTGGAAGTTGGCATCACCGTTAGCCACACCCAATGAGCACAGCAGTTGCGTCTCATTGGTGGGCGTGATTTCGGCAAAATCATGCAAATCTTGCGCTTCCGTAGCATCCGCATCCATATCATCCACATCAGCATCATCCAAGCTGAGCGTACCTAACACAGGCGCCGTTTGGCTAATGCTCGGGAAGGACACATCATTGGGACAGGTGTGCTCGTTCCAGGTGTTGCCATGACTGTGACTATGACTATGACTTTGGCTGTGACTGTGACTGTGACTTTGACTGTGATTGTGATTGCCCGTGCGCAATTGCTCCGCAGATGTCACAAACTCCAATGTGAGACGTTCCACAGATTTAAGCATCAGATCGGGATCCTTGTGCTTGTCTGCCGTTCGTGGCCGGCTGTCATCCGGAATCTCATCCAGCCGCACTGTGGTGTCCAGTATCAACGACTGATTCGACTCATCGCTGGAGCGATCCGCATCGTTATCCCCTAGGACTATTTTAGACCCAGTAACGATCGCGTGATCGATCGTGTTCCCGATCTCTGGACTTGGAGCTGGACTTTTTGCTGCGTCTGTGTCGATGTCGATGTCGTGCCTGGGTAACTGATGGCTCTGCTGGCTGGCCGGTTGGCTGTTGTGACGGGTTGATGGTGCGTGCGATTTCTGCTCTACGTCTGGAGCTGCTGCTGCTGTGCTGTGGACACTTGCTGATGTAGTAGCCGCCATTGGGTGACACGGTTCCAATGCAGCTGCAGACGTAGCCTGCCCGTTTTTTGGCACGGCATTTATTTTCTTCGAGATGCCCGTATTGATGCACTCCAGCAGCAATTTCTCATCCTTGCGCTCGCGCTCCCGCTCCCGCTGATGCTGCTGGTGATGATGATGATGGTGATGACGTTGTCGCTTCGACTGCACTGGCAATTGCACGGGCAGCGAATCGAATTGCTTCAGATTGGGATTCGAATGTGCTCCTGATTGCTGCTGCTGCTGCTGCTGTAGCTGCTGCGATCTGCTCGGCTCCTTGGATTTGTACATGCCATTCAAAATGCACAGCTCGAAGAGCGACTTGGACTGATTGTCATTCGAGTCGCTGGAGTCCACCGAGCTGTAGGATTCCTGTTGCACCGTCTTGCGCGCACTCATTGCCGAATTCAAGGAGCACGCCGAGGTGGCCGCATTGATGGCTATGGGCTGAGACGAGGAGCACAGCGAGCTGGAGCGTTTGCTGCTCGTTGCGCTCGTGCCGCTGAAGCCCAGATTCGACTTGGGTCTATTGCAGCCGGCGGCAATAGCCTGCTTGAAAGTAATGAAAATTCGGATTAGCGCACATATTTAATATGATGACATGCCATTGCGCTCACCTGACTCAGCAAATTCGTATCATCCTCGGAGTCAATGGACAAGGAGCTCAACGAATCGTCCTGCCACTGCGTCGGTCGATTGACTTGCTCCTGGGCTGGCGCCTGACTCTCTGACTTCACGGCAGATGCATTGGCAATGCTGAAACAGATAAATTCACATTTGTTAATCATTTGACATCACCTCATGAACATGACCTCAGCATCTGCAGCAACTCTGATCCTGAGCTGAAGATCAACATTTCAATCATACTTCAGCCACGCTTACCCAGTTGTTTCCTGTAGCTGCACCGCAGGTCCGACCAGACTGGAGCCCACGGTTAGATTGGACAAACCGGACACGACTGAGAAATTGCAGGGACTGTCTTCCACCAGATATTTGTTCATCTCATCGCTGACAGGCAAATAGGTGGAGAGCATGTTGCCACCGCGGCGCAGCATTGCAATGGGATCCTCGCTAAGAGGCGCCACTGGCATCGGACTGGGCTTCTGCATGCCGTCGCGAATGCACTGCTGGAGCATGGCTGCGGCTCCAGCGCCGTTGCCACAATCGGACGCATTCGAGGAGACGTCGTCGGAGAGATTGAGCGAGCAGCGCTGTGGCTGTGTTTCAGCTGTCGAGTTCATGGATATGGCCGAGAGATTGGTGTTGCTGCCCACCTTAGAAAGCAGGGCGGGCGTGTCCTCGGTGCAGTAGCTGCGTGTCGTCTCCTCGGCAGAGGCTGCTGCTGCTGCCGTTCCAGTTGTGGTTCCAGCTGCACTGCCTGCAGCTCCCGCTGTGCTCGTAGTCGCAGGACGCTGCATGCCCATGTTGATGCAGCTCGCTAGCAGCAGCTCGTCCTCCTTGTCGACATCGTTGTCCTCGCCCATGGGCTTGTCATCGTCTACAATGCTCAAATTGCTCAGGCTGGTGGCGCCAGAGAACTGTGCCGGCGTATTCTCCACATTGAATTTGCTCAGATCATCCTCGAAGACGCTGCGCAACGGCTGCTGACGTCGACCACTGCCAGGAGGCAGGACAACGCTGGCGCCTGCTACGCTAGTGCGCCTTGGCGACTGCGGCATGCTCTGTGTGGGCGAGTCGGGCAGCTCTGATGGGGAGATGACACCGCTGGCCAGGCGACTAAAGTCACTGACCACCGAGCTCTTGTCATCGCAATTGGCCACATCCACGTCCAGGGAGTCCATGGAGCTGCGCCGAGAAAACATCAGCGGCGTCTCGAGCGCCGAATTGGTTTTGGCTGGTGTTGGCTCCTCCTGTGGCTGCACCTCTGGCTGCTCCGTTTGTTGCTGCTCCTCCAGCTTGACCGACTTGTTGTCTGCCTTTGGCGCCGATTTGCCAGGCTCATCCAGACTGCTGAGCGAATCGTAGCGACTGAAGTAGCCGGGAGTGCCTTCCTCACAGTAATTGATGGGCTTCTCGGGCGTATAGGAGCCAGAAGCCAGAGCCGAGGACAGCTTAGAGGATTGCTGCTTAATGGGCGCTTGCGGTTGCGTCAAGGCACTCTCCTCCACGCCGCTTGGCTTGATGATCGCCTCAGCGGGTGGCGATGATGCGGCATCCGCTTCAGCTTCCGCTTTGGCCGCCTGGCGCAAGTCCGTGACAGACGCAGCATTCGATATGACATATGGCGTATCCTCGGTCTGATAGCACTTGACACTGTCGTCCAGCACGAGCAGGATCTCCTGGCCCTCGCCCGTTGCCTTGGCGCTCGGTACACAGCTCGCGGTGGACTTCATGTCCGACTCCAGTTGGTTCTCCGCATAGCGCAGACTGAAGTCCGTGGGCTGATCCAAATCCGTTTCCTGATATGTTGTTGCTTTGCCACTGCTATTGGCCGCTCCTTCGCTATACTTGGCCGAATAGTCAATGGGCTGTTCCTCCGTGGCCTCTCCATCGTGCTCCAGCTCCAGCTCAAAGTTGCCCTGCCGCTGGGCCGCATCTGAGCGCATCAGATGCTCGTAGGCCGTGTCCGACTTGGCCGAATAGACAGAGTCACGGCTTTCGCTCTTCGTCAACAGGGCGGAGCGCGACAGACGTGTGGGAGCCGGATGTCGACGTGCCTTATGGGAAATGACGCTCGTGCCGATGCTATTGTTATTATTATTTTTGCTATTGCTGTTGTTGCTCTCCAAGTTGTCACAGGTCTCGGCATGCCGTTCGCCCAGCTCCTGCTGCAGCGCCTTCTGTTTGCGCGCTTTCAGCGTGGGCAGCTGCTTGAGACCCATGGAGCGGGCAATCGGATCCAATTGATCCTGATTCTGCACAGCGGGCCGAAAATTCAAAAGATTCTTCAGCGCCGATGAGCTGCCCTCCGAGATCATGGCATGCTTGGAGTGTATCAACGAGCGCAGCATCGGCACCGCGCCATTATCCCATAAGAACTTCTGATCCTCCGGACAGCGTGCGGACAGATTCCACAGAGTGCCGCACGAGTTGCTCACAACAGTCAGGCTCTCTGACTTGAGCTGTTGCAGCAGGATGGCCAGGCAGTTGTGCTGACGCAAGATCTGACGATACGGCTCACACACGGCTATGTGGCTGGAGACATTGCGCAGAATGCCGCCGGCATTCTCGATGATCTTGAGGGTCTTGCTGGGCCCCTCATAGCTGAGCATGCCCACCAGAAAGGCGAGAGCGCCCTCAACGGCACAGAACTCCGCCTTGTTGGTGCTGCAGTGGGCCGAGAGGTTCCACAGTGCCGAGAGGATGGCCTTCAGCGTATTCTCGCTCTTGTTGCGCATGGCCGCTCTAGCCAGTGCCGTCACAGTTCCAATCTCGTTGAGCACCGCCTTCATGTTGCTGTCCGCGCGCCAGGAGAGATTGCGCAGCACACTGGCTGTCACCTGGAGCAGATCGTCGGGTCCTCTCGTGTCCAGCTGGGCGACCAGCGCCTCCATGAACTGCTTCTGGCCGCAGAGCAGCGCCTTGTTGTTCTCATCGCCAAACGTGAGATTGGTGAGCGCCATCAGCGCGTAGCGACGCAGCGAATTGCAGCACTGATCCTCCGGCTTGGGTCCGTGCACAGCATGATCCAGGTGCACCAGATTGGGTATCACCTGCAGCGCGCCCAGCTCGCACATGGCATGCCGATGCTCCTCGTCGAAACTGACCTTCATTAGGGACGATATGGCCGCCAGCGGATGACGATCGGAGTCATCGGCAATGGCCTCGCCGCCGCTCTGCAGCAGCGTCTTCAGGAAGTTGCAATAATCCACTATTTGGTCGAGCAGGCGCAACACCTTCGCCTCCCGCCTGCCCGCCTTCTCGTCTGGATGGCTGTGCACCACATTGTGCAGCGCGAGGCTGGCGCACTTGCGCACCTCCTGCTCGTTGTCCGGTGCATGCATCATCTGCACCAGCAGCGGCATGCAGCCGGAGCGACGCAATGTGGCACAGCTCTGACTATTCGCGGACAGTTCAAGAAACTTTTTCGACATCTCCAGCGGGTCGTTGGAGCCCAGCATAGACAGCAGCGAGTAGACACACTCCACCTTGGCGCCCAGCGTGGCATCCACGTCGCTTGTGCTCGTCCAGGCGGTGCCCTTAGGTAGGCGTGGCAAGGGCGGCGGCGCCGCATCGGCATCCAGGAAGCGAGAGAGCGTATACGAGGGTTCCTTGCTGCGTGAGGCCCGACTACCCACACTTGTGCCCATTGCACTGGCTCCTACTCCTGCTGGTGAGCCCAGACGCTGGGCTGGCAGCAGCTCCTTCTGCTGTTGTTGCTGCGCCGACTGACGCTCGAAATTTCGATCCAGGCTTCGATGCTCGCGCAGCTCTTGTGCCAGCATATAATCAGGCGGTATAGGATTCTCATCCAGAAAGTGCTTGGCTGGTTTCTTGGCGCCAGCTGCGCCGCTGCTTTGGGTGTAGTGCAGCGTATTATCGTCCTGGGTGAACTCCTTCTTGGTATAGCCACTGGCGGCCAGCTCGTAATCGCTTATCTCGCCATCGCGTTCGAATTTTTTGTCCATTTTCAGCTGCTCCCCAGCGGCAATTCTATAGCCATAATTCTCCTCATAATCTGGCGGCGCAGCAGCATCATAGTCTAAGAAATGGGGCTTACGCTCGGGCACAGCATCCACGTCAACATCGACATCCACATCCACATCCGCATCTGGATCGACGTCGATATCGGTGTCGTCTAGACACACGGCCGCCATGCCCAATACAATGCTATCCTGGCCGACGCCATTCTCCTCCAGCTCTGATGCGAGCGTTGGCTGCAGCATGATCACAGCTCCCGACTGGATCTGGTTTGGTATTCAAAGCCAAATGCCAGAGTCAATGCGCCATGCCCTGCAATTACGAGTGAGAGGCGTTGGTTATAAATTTCAAGATGAGTTGGCCGATCAGCTGGGCGTCGAGGCGTCGCTCTTCTATTTATAGCTACAGCTACATATATATGCATATCTATCTCTATATATACACTCATACATGTATGTATATATAGCCTGCCCACCACCGGTTGGCCAAGTTGGGCCCTTGAGCGAGACGCTGGCAGCTGCAGCAATTGAGACTCCAGAATATCAGGTGTAAGCTCAAGTGTGCGGTCTATAACAGGTAATAAACGACTCAACTGCGAGCTGCCGTATGCAACGGCTATGAGATACCCTAGAAAACTAATATGAGCAAATATTATACAGTTACCTTTGTGGGAGTCTAGTTAACTATTATATATGTACTTAAATTGCTCTCCCTTTCATTCCTTAACTTGCTACCTCTCTCTCTTTCCTTTTGCCTCTCTATCTCTCCCACTCTCTCTGTTCTTCCTTGAACCTCTCTCTCTCTCTCTATTTCTATATCTGTCTTCCTCATTCTCTTATTCTGTTTCTCTTTAATAAATACAAATATTCTCAAACAAATGTCAAGCATAGAAGCTCTATCAAAATCTTATAGAAAAGCCTACACTGGAATATTATGCAATCAACAAAATGAATGTTTGGCTTAATATACCCTCTCTAGGCGCTACTCAGTGCTAATATATAAGCTAATACAATCATTATGATCATGATTGTGATCGTAATTAGCTGGCGCTGCATCTATTTTTTTTTTTTTTTTTAGAAAGTTAGCGGATCGGCAACGTCTTTGCGGAATTTCCAGTGCATGAAAAAGATACAGATGCGTTTTCAGCTGCTTAATTTCATTGTTGTTGTTGCAGTTGTTGTTATTGCGTGTTGTTGTTGCTGTTATATTTCTCATTTGAGCTGCCGTTGAGTTATGCGCTTTGCAATTGGCGACTGCATTTCTGATGGCAGCGGCGCATGCGCCGTATAATTGGATATATGCGTATGCACACATATCTTTGTATGTGTGTGTGTGTGTGTGTGACATGGTTAAATTTTGTATTCTCATGGATGGAGCTGCTTAGCTTGTGCATTGTGGCACCCTAAACATATGTAGATCATACCATACATACATACAAATATGTGCTTCAGGCTCCAATTGGCAAATTCATCAAAAACTAATTTGAAAATAGAGGGTACTCTTCCAATTGGACGGAAATTAATGGCAGAATAGTAATCATTCGCAATATAAATCATTTAATTTGGCAACAATTGTCATTTGGAATATATTGGATGTTTTTTATACGTTAAACTTTTGTTTTTAAATTATTTTGAATCAATTAAATAAAAAATATGCAAAAAGTAATTAAATATAAAATATATTTTATCATATACTTTATAAAATATACTTGTTTAAAGTTAACTAGAAACTTATAAAGTGGTTTTTAGCGGACAATCACTGTACACATATATTACGTATACAATTCTAATAAACACCGCGAAACACTGTCCAATCGTATAAATATGGATATATGTATGTATGTATGCAGTCAATAAATGATTCGCTTACTCAACCCATGTGCGACCCTCTTTGAAATATAATACGTAACTATACAAATTCGGAGCAGCCTGATAAGAAACACTTTCTGATAAATGGAGCACATTCTTTGTGTGTAATGAAAGCATGTGTGTGTGCATGCGTGTGCATATTTACGTATGTATGTACATAGCCGGCATTTTAGCATGTCGAATGAATCAACAGTTCATCAATTAGTCAAAGCCTAAGCAAGTGTAGTGTATGTATGCATGTATGTATATGTATGTATGTATATTTTTACTTATTGTTGGCAAGTATCACAAGGAATTCGTATGCGTCACTTGTCTAGGCGGGCGCCGCTTCTCCCGCTGTCTTGCGTGTCATTAACCGACCAGCTAGATGTACATATGTATTAACATATATGTAAATACATACACACACACTTACATCTGCGAAGACCACAAAAGGAAGCGACGTTTTGGCTTGGCACACATTTTGCATACCGAAAATCCAAACAGCAGAACTATCGCCAAAGCAGTATACGATGGAAGATTGAGAAATGAGATGGGCAGACAACAGGCATTAAAAGAGATATGATGGAAGTATGCGCAAAAATACCACACAAAAAATGTTGGCAAGCACGCCAGACATTAAATACTCTCTCTAAATGTCTTTAACTTGTTATAGAAGAAAGCGTTGATGTGCATAACTAGACTCAAGACAGATATTGTTAATAATAAATATGATACATATCAAATTATTTATGTAAATATATTTGTTAATCATATTATTAATTAATGTATTCAATTATGTGTTGAAATATGTAATGGCATAATATTTTAATATTGAAATTATGATACCAAGGGATTGATCATAAAATATACACCCTAAGACTTACTATTTTCTTCATTTCTTTTTAAGAAAGTTGTTTCTGATTTTCATAAACTTGTATATAAATTATTTATAGAGCTACGATGTCACAAGCTCAAAGACAATGCTTAAGTACTTTCCGTGCCATAATAAAAGTACGCGCCCGTTCCCATAAATATGAATGTCGGCACATACATATACACAACACATGCATATTCATATATGTACATATGTATGTGTGTGTATGCGCATGCCAGTATGTGTTATTTTAATGATCGTCTTTCGCTTCTGTTTTTGTTGTTGTTTTCATTTAGTTTTCGTCTTGTCCAGTTTTTCTTTTTGCAAGCAAAGATCATTATTATGTAAATGGAAGCAAAGTAAAAGGGAAACTAAATACTTTAACTAAGCAAGTAGTTGGTTTAACTATTTCGCGACTGTCGCTCTTTCGACCAAAAACAATTAAACAAAATATAAAAACAAAACCAACCAAAGCGAAACCCCCAGAGCATGCATAATAAATAAATGTGTACATGTGAATACGCATACAAATGTGAACAGTTACAATGCAGACGTAGTGGTTAATTATGGTAAACAAGAGTGGGAAAAAATGACCGAATAGAAATGAAAACTTATCAATTAGCTGCGCTACATTCACTTTGCAGCACTAACAGCAAGAATAACAAAAAAAAAAAAAAATAAAATAAAAACAACAAGAACAACGCGCGCACAGCCTATGCAGTTGATAAAGGAGCCTGCAGCTTGAAAAGACAATACAGATGTAAAAGCATACACCCACACACGGCGCAGCCGCTTGCGCACACACACACGTTTCTGCTCAGGCTCATACACACACACACACACACGTATACGCGCGCCAATTGGATTTTATTGATTTTCCCTGCAAAAGGAATATGCACGGAAATGAAAAATGCCAAAAAACTGAAAACTTCACAATTATTTAATTGGTCTTAGTTAATAAACTTGCCCCATAAGAGCGTGGGCTATAACTATATTGTTTCTTTATGATTATTTTCGTTGGTTTGTCACATACACACAAAAAATAAAGAAGATTTTATTGAGTCTCCCACACAGCGACAATTTAGTTAGTGCATACCTTGACCAAAAGTTCTAAATGGCTCGTAACAGCTGCTGAGTTGAGATTAGACGCTTTTCATGCTTTATCTTAGATGTTTACTTTGAGCGAGTGCATTTATTTATAAATCTTACACATATTTCGCGATAAAACAAATAATAGCGGACGTACTTTTTAATTTCGATTTACGACAAACGTCCGTGCGCAGCGGTTTTGCGTGGCACGGCCAATTCTTATTGGTGATATACTAGTGATGGACTTTTTAACACCGATAGTAAATTAACATTGCAGCCAACTGTTATTAGCAGTGGCGATGAAAAATACCATATTCTGGTGTATGTTAATTTTATCAGCTGCTAAAAACCACTCACTGGTCAGTGCAAAAAACTTTAAGTTGATATTTACTTTACTTTAAGGTATATGTAGCGTTAGATACGTTGAGCTAATAAAATATATAATACATACCTGTTTTACAAACCAAATTTGTAAAACTGTATACAAAAACCGCCTAAACTTATCATGAAACCTATCGAAATCGATATAATATTATCGCAATGAAACAAAGAATCCTCTCATTATCGCAACTGAGTAATCGGTGGCAGTCAGTCGCAATAGCAAACATCAAATAAAAAATATATATTAAAATTGCAAATCATTTGTGCATTGACTTCCAGTGCTCATAAATATTCCACACAGTGATACAATGGAGCATATGGACGTTGATGCAGATATAACGGCACAGCCGAGTACCTCATCATCGGCGGCTGCATCTGCAGCAGCTGGTGATTCCGCCGGCACCAAACAGCCGCAAGTCCAAGGCAATATAATGGCTGCGACGGGCACAATTGCGTCGGTAACAATTTCATTGCATCCATTGGTCATCATGAATATATCAGAGCACTGGACACGCTTTCGGGCACAGCATGGCGAGTCGCGTCAGGTGTACGGCGCACTGATAGGCAAACAGAAGGGTCGAAATATCGAGGTGATGAATTCTTTTGAGCTCAAAGCCGATGAAATTGCGGACGAAATAATCATAAACAGAGACTATTACAATAAAAAGGAACAACAATACAAACAGGTCAGGTTAATCATTATAATATATTAAATTATATATAAACGTATTGATTTGCAGGTGTTCAGCGATCTGGATTTCATTGGCTGGTATACAACAGGCGACAGTCCGTCTGCCGGCGACATAAAGATTCAAAAACAAATAGCCGAAATTAACGAGTGCCCAATCATGCTGCAGCTGAATCCGTTGCCACGTAGTGTCGACCAGTTGCCCGTGAAACTTTTCGAATCACTTATCGACCTGGTTGATGGCGAAGCTACCATGCTTTTTGTTCCGCTAACGTATACGCTGGCCACCGAGGAGGCAGAGCGGATTGGAGTGGATCATGTGGCGCGCATGACCACAAATGAATCGGGCGAGAAGAGCGTCGTCGCCGAGCATCTGGTGGCCCAAGACAGTGCTATCAAAATGCTAAATGCTCGCATCAAAATTGTCTTGCAGTACATTAAAGATGTCGAAGCCGGAAAACTAAAGGCGAATCAGGAAATACTTCGAGAAGCGTATGCCCTATGCCATCGCCTGCCCATTATGCAGGTGCCCGCCTTCCAGGAGGAGCTGTACACACAATGCAACGACGTCGGCTTGATCAGCTACCTGGGCACTCTGACCAAGGGCTGCAACGACATGCATCAGTTCGTCAACAAATTCAATATGCTCTACGATCGACAGGGCTCGTCGCGTCGCATGCGAGGACTCTATCCCTAAGTAGATAACTGGAGATATTTATTTTAAATATATATATATTCTGAATTGCTGCCCCATTAAATGTGAAACACTTCAAAGGATTTAGTAAATTTATGGAATGTTTTTAGAGGAATGCTATTATATATTCCTAATCCTCATTCAGTTACAGATCTGCTTCAACTGTATTATATATTAAGATAACCTCTAGTTGATGGATGATTAACATAAATCCTACCAGACTTTTGGCACAAAGAATACTCAGGTTTATTTTCAATGCAATTTTTATTAATGTTTGCAAACTACACACACAGTTGGAATTAAGCAGTTGGGGAAACCACATACATATGTTTATCACTGTATCATCTTACGCTTCTGTATACATACAGATGGCTTCAAGCTACTTAAATTCAGATCAAATGTGTCCTAAACACTTAAATACATAAATTTCTGAGGTGGGCCCATTCTCTAGTGGTTATAATCGTCCAGTTTGATGTTGGCGGCATATTGCTGCAAGAACTCCACTTCCAGCGGATGCATCTCCTTGGCGGGTATGATCAGTGAGTGAAGTGGTCCGCCCAGATCCGTGGCACGCATCCCGTGCAACGTGCTAACCACAATCTGTTGCGTATCTTGACCAACGCGGGCCAGGCCCACGCACAGCGATTGTTCGTTCAGCACTGTGTTGCGCTCTAGAGCGTCCTTCTTCTCCACAATGGTCAGTAGCTGCTGGGCGGCTTCGGCGACGCTCATGAAACGAGGCGGCATGTACTCCTTGCGTTTGCGCATTAGCGACTCGGGTGTGGGCTCCTTTACCTTAATGTCGAGAAGACAGAGCGTGTGCATATTGTGCAGGCGATTCAGTTTGATTTTATCGTAGAAGCTGTCCGGCTTCCAGGTCTCATCCCAATATGGTATGGAGACGGTTTCGCCAAATTTGTATAGCTGCAGGCCACAGCAACCAATGGCATTCATAATGGACGCATTATGTATGACCTTGTAGGGTATGTTCTTCTCCTTGGCGCGCAGAATGAAATCTGTGTGGGTGGTGGCTCCGAAGGGATCGCCCACCACAAGTAGGGCAACATCTGACTCCCCAGCACCAGCCAGAATCTCATCGGCTCCCTGTTCCACAAGGTCACGGTCGGCCAGCAGCAGGGGACGCCCATAAAACTCTTGCTACAAAAAATAATAAGAATATTAAAATATCAAACTAAAATATAAAACTACATAATTCGACATTTTATTTTTGCGCTACACGCACCGCCGTCCCTACTCACCATATCCTCAAGGCTACTGCCGAGAATTGAGGTATACATTTCCAGGTACACACGACTACATTGCTTTACAATTTCAAGGCCTTTCACCGTGATATCCTTGATATCGCCCAGACCGAGTCCAATTAAGTAAAACATGTTGCTTGGTAATTTGCGCCCAACTCCCAATTGTTGTGCTATATGTTTTACTATTTTTTTTGTTTTATTTTGTTTTTGTAGCTTTTGTATTTGTGTATATATTAAAGCTCTGCGGAAACCGACACGTGCCCGTTATATTAGATTTGCACCTCGCTTGTTGCTTCTTCACGCGCGGACGACGCGATTGCACTAACATCTGTTTTGCAGTGTTGCCGTGTGCGCCATTTTATATTTGATTTAATGGCGCCGAAGTAAACAGAGGTCACACTGACACTTAAATTAGGAAAGAAAAAATTATTACGCAGTCTGTGGCAACGCTTATTATCCATTGCGCATTTTATTAGTCAATAAAACATATATTTGTACGTTTGTAAAACGTATTAGCTCATTCAATTAATATATTAGACAGGGCTACCTCTATTATTAAAAAATACTAAAATGAGTAGAATTGTTTTTCAGCATTGCTATCGTTATCGAAAGAACCGATTTATTACTGTGTATTCCACGTGCGGCTCGAGCCATAGTTTAGTTTCGTATATTTCTGTTTGTTTTCAAAGTATTGCTAAAAGCAAAGATGCCGGCCGTAAGGAAGCCAAAGCCTCAAAATGTTCAGAAACAAGTAACGCCATCCAAGTCACCGGCCCAAGCCAAAACCGTAATTTCTGGGCAGGTAAGTTACGTACTGAAGTGAGAAGCCCCAAGTAACGGTGTCTAAACTCCATTTTTGCAGTTGAAAAAGAAACTTGGCAAGGCGAAACCAGCTCCAAAGGAGCGTAAGGAGCGTGGTGTAGTTTTCATCAAGCATTTGCCACATGGATTTTTCGAACAGCAATTACGTCAATATTTCAAGCAATTTGGACATGTAACGCGGTTGCGACTCGCACGCTCCGAGCGGACCGGCGGAAGCAAAGGATATGCTTTTGTCGAATTCGAATATCCAGAGGTGGCCAAAGTGGCAGCCAATACCATGGACAACTATTTAATGTTTCAGAAAGTGGTCAAGGCAACGTATATACCACCAGAGAAGCAAAAGTTTAATTACTTCAAGAATACTGTGAAGAAAGTCACAAATAAGGTGAGCAAAGAGCATACAGAAACAATATTATACACTTAAAACATCACATTTCCAGGCTGGTAAAGAGATTTATGTTTCGGATGTAACCAAAGCCACGCATCGCAGTGTTAAGCAACAGAATGATTGGACTGAAGCTGCTTGCCAGAAACGGACTGTCGCAGGCATCAAGAAACTGAAGCAAATGGAAAAGAAGTACAAGCATTTGGGCATTGATATATCCAATCTCATTTTGGAACCAGTCAAGAAATTAAAGGAGGCAGAGCAATCGAAACCATCGACGAGCAAAAAGCCAAAGGGTGAAAAAAAGGAGCCGGAGCTGGCTGATCTTTTGGGAAACACCATTACCGAGGACTCAGATGATGAGGACTATGTGGATGCAAGTGATGATGATAGCGAGCCAGAACTTAACAGCGCTGAAGATGAAAGCAATGATTCTGAGGAAGAAGATTTAAAAGTGGTAAAACCAAAAGCAGCGCCCAAAAAGATGCAGAATAAGAACTCAGGCGCTGAGCGCTTAGTCGAGTTAACCAAGCGCAAGCCGGGCACGGGCGGTGTGCAGAAAAAGAAGAAGAAGCCTGTTGCTGCGCCCAAATCTACCCAAAAGTCAGCTACAAAGACACTGCAGCTGGCCGCAGCCAAACAGCTGGCCAAGCCATTGCAGAAGAAGATTGGCAAGAAACTAAAGAAGTAGAATTGTAGTATATTTTACCATAATAGTTAAGTAAAAAAAAAATTTTGTATAAAGTAACTAATTGTCGGTTTTCGTAGACCCGGACATCTCAAGTTTAATGCGTTTGCACTTCATGCGACGATTTTGAAACCAAACCTTCACCTGACGCTCGCTCAGATCCAAGGCAACGGCAATCTCGTAACGCCGCAGCCGTGTCAGGTAATTGGAATATCGAAATTCCGCCTCCAGCTGCTTAAGTTGGGTTTTGGTGAAAGCCGTGCGTTCCTTACGTTGTGAACTACTGCTGCTGGCTGCTGTGACATTTGGTTGCTGCACGGTCGTGGCTGAAGTCACACTGGCTGTCAGTTGCAGAGCGTGGCAGCTATAAGCCGTAGATGAGTCTCCTACCCAGGATTTGTTGCTGTAATCCTCATATCTGGGCGCATTGGTCGGCTCATAGTTGTAGTTGTAGTCAATGTCCTCGTAGTCATTGACGTAGTAGGCGGCCAGATCTGTGCTGCAGTTCTTCATCGTAGCTCCTGCTGATCGAACACTCTAATTAACACTGAGCTCTCGGGCACACGATGACGCCTCTTAAGTCGAGTTCCGAGCACGAACTGCTCATTGGCCGGCGCTCTTCGCAACCGATCGGCTCAATCTGTTTTTCCACTTAAATGTAAATGATGTGCTGCTGATATGATAATTGTGCGCAACATCTGGACATACACAGCCCCCCCCCCCACAGCCGTCGACTCGACCAGCCGTAACGTCGCGTGCTCTACTCTGATGTGCTCTGCTTTGCTTTGAACACTTGTGACACCCACAAACTATGTTGTTGTTTTCTTAAGACTCAGATGGCAAAACAAAACAAAAGACTCAGCTAGAAACGGAAGTAGCTGCTGTTCGCATGTGTGTGTGGCTACTGGTCTAGCAGCAAAGATGAGTCAAGTGCTTTGTACGACTGAAAGAACTCTAAGCATTTTTTAATATTGCTCATAAAAGTACGCATAGAAGGATGGATGAGATGATTGTCAATTGCACGCACTTTTTACTTTTTGAGCATCATTTGACTTGGCTACGGCGCGAATATCCACATCCCCAGCTTTGCCCACTGATACTGTGCCGATCAGTGCTTTACTTGCCTATCTTCACAGTACATATGAACACTAATCAGTGATATGCTTTAAAGAATAAAATATTAACATGTTTATAAACCAAGTTGTTAAAATTTAAATTAGCAAAAGACCCGCCAAGCTAGACAACATCTGGCAACGCCATTAAATGAATTGTCTGCGTTTACTTTCTTGTTTTTTCTCCCAAAATATTCATACCTTTTGTTTTTTTCTTCATCACTTGACTTTTAGCTTATTGATTAAAAATTCTGCTGTCTATATCTAGCTATTCAATAAATTTAAAAGATTTAAGCAACTCTTAAATATAGTGGCGCCACCATACGATTATGAAAATATGGTCATGTAAAAAATCGAATAAGGCTGTAATCGATATTCGCTCGCATACCTAGGTGAATAAATGAAGGCGGCTATTAAACATCGATAGACTGAAATAACAACAGAAAGGCGTCCGTGGTGTTCGGTTCGCGAGTCGCGCATCTACATCAACTTTTTTTGAATATAAATTAATTAAATTAATTCGATACAAGATATAGCTTATGTTAATAGCATAGCAGTATATAAAAACTACGCCGCAATGATTAATTGAAATACTAGCCGCTACAGGGGCAGCCGTGCAGCAGCGACTGCGGCAAAGTGTCGAAAGTGGAGAGAGAAAAAGTCTCAAAAAAAAAAAAAAACACCGAAAATCTTTAACAAGTTTTTGTGTTTGTAGATGCGCGAGTGCTGAAAATTGCGTTAAAAGAAAGCTGCGCTATTTTCTGAGTAGCAATTGAATTGCAAAATATGATCAACAAAATACGAGCAGTCGATTTTGAAGTTGTACTTGTGTTGTGAGTGTGAGTGTGTGTGCCTGTGTCTGCGTTTGCGTGCGTGCATTTGTGTGCGTTTGTGCCTGCGTGTAAGTGAAATAAAAGCAATTGTAAATGAGTGCGCAAAGAAGTTGTGAAGTGGCGGCAGCGACAGCCAAGCCCAAAATTTCAGTCAAGCATTGCGAGAAGGAAGAACGTAACAATTATTAAAACAAAGTGCAAATGACGACAGCGTCAAACACGTTGGCAAATTAAATACGACTAAAAACGAAAACAAGAAAAGAAACGAAAAACATAAATACCGAAGTGGACAACGGTTAGCAGTTCCAGGTGGTCAGCAAAGAGCAGCAGCAACACATTCACAGACACACACACACACACCCGCACACACACCCGCACAAGGAGCGGCAACACAACAGCAGCAGTGGGCGACAACGTCAACGTCGCGCAATGACCGAGGAATTGAAAGTGGTGCTGCGTCGCAGTCGCAGTGAGCAGCATTCCGGTTTCGGGTTTTCGCTGCTCGGCACAACTGGACCGCCGCATGTCATCTACGACATTGTTGAGAATTCGCCGGCCGCCGACTGCGGTGCGGTAAGTAATAATCACACATACACATGCATGCATAGATGCAGGCATGCATATACATACATATGTGTATATGTATATACATACTCCTTACTCTCTCTCACTGTGTGCTTGCTCAAATATTGCACTCTGACTCCATCTACCGCAAACTGTTATCCTACTTTTGGCGTTGCCGTATTCCCATTAGGGACTGCCCTATGACTTCATCAACCACCGGGGCGCAACGCAACAGACCCAAGTGGTGAATATATGTTGCACCACCCCCTTTTCTTATGTCGCATTTGCCGCTGTAGATAAGCGCATTTCTTACGTTTGAAGATTTTGTAAGTGTCTGTGTTAGTGTAGTATGAAAAACACTCAATTTAGTAGCCTGAGCACTGACAAGAGTCGCGGAACGCGAAGTCGACGCAGTCATCGGTGTTGCCCATCTTCAATGACGCCCACTGTGATGTCATCGTGTCACTTGCTCTTTTATTGGGACCACTGCCACAGACGCACACAAACATACATTCAAACACATACATTCAAACACATACGATGACACGCACACTAAGAAGTAACACTATGTATCAATTTTCATTAGAGGTTTCGCTTCTATTTACTTTTGTTATTGAAATTCCCATGAAATGCTTTGCTCATTTCGATTTCAATTTAATAAAAATTAAAACAAAATGAAGAAATACAAACATACAAATAAATGTATGTGTTGCTTGTATGTGTGCATTGGCAATAAAATCAAATGCGGGAATTGGCAATTCATTTTGCTATATCTATAGAAATTTCTGTTTTCATTTTCATTTCAATATATGTTTGTACATACATATGTATCTCAAAGGCAATAAATCATTCGTGCTGTACAATCGTGACGCAAAAGATGTGTAGGAAATGTATTTTTAAACAGTTAGTTGGCATCCAAGGTCCTTTTAAGTATCTTAGCATAATGATAAGAAATCTTTAAATAGCTAAGAGGTTAGCTAACATTGCTTGTGTCTTTTGATTGTTCAATGTTATCTTTTAAAGAATCTCTTATTGTTTACCTTTCATATCTGAGATATAATTAGTTTGAACTTTACTCGTTTATTCGAATGCACCCACATACATATATGTATGTACATATGTACATACGTAAACAAGCACAATAGACATAATAAATATATATGTATATGTAAATAAATATGTGACAATCCCTCAAGAATAATTTTCAAAAGAAATGTTAGAAATGACAAATCCATCGGAAATGGTTAGTCAGAGAGGGATTTGACCACGTACACCGGGAGTTGCATTAGACGGAATCAAACGTGCTGCGCATTTTAAATGCGTAAAGTTCATTGAAAACAATATGGATTTCCAACTCTGTTCAAAAGAAATGCAAACTAATCGAACAATCACAACAACCAACAAAAACAACGGTAAGAGCAACAAAGCGCAGCTATAAACAACAAAGCAAAGCAAAGACAAAATCATAAAAATAAGTCGCACTCACACATATGCAGAGGCAGAGGCACAGGCACTTACTCTCACACACATACACACACTCAAACTCGTGAATAATTATCAGACACAGCAAATGTAAAGAAAATTAAAATAAAAAAAAAACAAACAAGCAACAAAATGTTTGTGTACGTTTATTATTATTGCTTTCGAGTGCGGCTTTTGGCTTTTTTATTTTTTAGAAATAAATTTATTCGCACGACAACAAGAGAGAAAAGTGTGAAAGCCAGAAGAGCTAAGAAACACAAACACAAAGAGTCGACTGCAAAAACGTGTTTGGAATTTTAAATTTAAATATTAAGTAATTTGACAAATACAAGAAAAAACAATCAGAGTATATATGTATGTATGTATGTATGTATGTACATATAAAAAAAAAGTTGTCAGCCAGTCACAACAGCAACAACAATAATATTCGCTGCCGCAAAGTGGCCAGCGTCAACGTCGACGCAGACGTCAACAAAGCAAGCAACTCGTCAACATCGCCGCCGGCGTTGTAATCGCACTCACACTTACGCTTACACCACACACACTAACACACACCGGCACGCACTTTTTCAATTTGTTATTATCGCTTTCGCTTACAACTTGTTGTTCTTTTCAGAGGGGGATGCTAGTTTTGTCGCGCTATCTCTTGCGATGTTTACGTTTGTTTGTCTTTTGCTGTGACTGTTGTTCTGCTGCACAATAATTTTTCAATGAGCTGTGAATCTCACACAATTCACACAGCATGCTTGTTATATCTAATGATTGTGTGTGCATACATACATATATAAATATGTACGAGTGCAAGCGCACATAATGCATGTATAAATATCTACTGTTTGTTGTTGTCTCCGGGCATTAGTGCTGGACCGTGCTTTTAGCGATAGTTTATTAATAAGAAAATTTATCGCTAATTAGCAAGTGCTGCCAGATGCAAGATTATTTAAATTATAATGTATAAAATTATGTCACAGTATTGAATATTTTAGGCAAATATTTAAAATTATTATTAAAATGTAAATACATACATAAATATATTTTAATTGTTTACAATTTGTATAAAGTATGAAGATCAAAAGTATAAAGTTGCTTGCTGAAAGTTTCCCCGTCATGTCTGTCGCATTGTGTTCTTTGTTTTCATTCTTCGTTTTGTTAACTGGCAGCTCCATTGCCCATTCTTTGTATGTGTTTGTGTGTGCTTGCATGTGTGGTCTTGCTTACTTGGTTTTGTTTGCTCACAATTTGATATGACAAGTGAGAAATTTATATTAATTGCATGGATAGCAAAAGAACAGTTAATTTGTTGAACATATCAAATGTTGTTTCCATCTAAGCCTTTCATTTTCTATAAACAATCTCCCCCGAACATTCACAAATGTGAACTTGTGCGTCTGCATAGGTTTAAATGTGCATATATACAATATCATTAATCAAATTCCTGGATATTCCTCATTTTGAAAGATTCTTTTTTTTCCGTTCGTAACTAAATTGCTTTTTAATTTCTACTTTTGGAAGCTGAGACGAGTTTTCAGAATGAGAACAGTCCCCATTTAAATTACATGTCTCTGCGAATGTGTGTGTGCGGTTGCTCTAAACTGGTCCAAAGGCCACATTAACAGCTTTAATCACCAACATTTCACGCTGGACGCATCCATTCGGGGCTGTCATATCCATATGTATGTACATATGGTATGTACATATATTGTGGGCACAATCTTGGTCTCGCCCACTTCCTTTCCAGCCCCTTTTCACGAGCGAGTCTCAGCTCTGCCGGCTGTTGCAAAATTCTAACGCTAAGCTTAATTAGACTTTAACTGGAAGTGACTAACGACTTTTGTTATTGTGCTGCCTGAAAACAAATTAATTGTCGCCGACAGACGGCCAAACAAAAGGAACAAAAGAGAACAAAAACTACAAGGCTATATTGATTTTTTCTTGTTGTCTAAGTGCAAGTTTTACACACGAAACACAGACAAACACTCAAACAGACAAACACACACACACATATCCCTGCAAACGTGACTTTTGTATTAGATGCAATGGGTCGTCTGCCGTTTCTATATATGTATATATATACATGTATATGTGTGTATGTACATATGTGCCGATGTCTTCACACACTTCGAAAACTGTCTTCGAAAGACCATCAAGTTTGCTACAGCAACAAATTTCAAGCTCTAGAAAACATAAAACTGTCATTTGTGGGTTCAATGTGCGTAGCACACGACTCGGTGGGCAGGTCACGATACGGTACGAACTAGCTACAATAGAACTAACTTGCACGCGACACTTTGCCATTTCGATAAATGTCAACGTTCCGCGTTTGACCAGCGAAAGAGAGCTTATGAGCTGCCCCGCTCTCTTTGCTCTTAACTGGAAGTCAAAAGTGCACACACTATAAAGTCAATTCGCTTTAATTGAATTACACAAGCTGAAAGAAAAAAACAAATGAAAAATGCCCGCGCGTTTATTAAGTTAGTTTTTAATGGTGGCTCAACGGGTTCAGCGGGTTGAGGTGGGGTAAGATGAGGTAAGGTGAAGTGAGGTGTTGTGTGGTGAGATGAGCTGAGCTGAGCTGAGTTGTGCTTTGCTGTGTTGTGCGCTAAGTGGGGGGTGGCCTTAAAAGAGGTTGGCGGCGGCGTTGAGCACGCGCTGCGGTTCGTTGCACGACACGCCAGAGCGAACATCGCAACAACAGCAACGAGCATATACGAAATAATAAGTTAGAACAATGAGTGCATAAGGCACTCGGCATGCAAAAAAAAAACAGCCGAAGAAAGCGCAGTGTGCAGTAAACTTTGCGCTAAATCTAAGCATTATATTAAAAAAGAGTGTTTGTTTGTGTGCGTCCAGGCGTCACAAAAGACGCTTTCAAACACTGCAACAAAAGCAACATTATAGTTTTCTGTTAATGTGTGTGTGTGTGTATATTATACTGTACGTAATGTGCACACATGAGTATAAATGGCTGCACTTTGTCTGGCGGTGTTGCCACTTGGCTGCTGTCTGTTGGTTGCAAATTGAGTGGCACCACTTGTAGTTGTCATCCGTCTCGAGTTCTTTTAGCAAGTGTTTGCGTGTGCAAGTGTGTGAGTGTGTATTTGCGTATGTATGTGCCCATGTTTTTGTTTTTCATTGTTTGCATTCCCTTTGCCGCTTTTCGAATGCTCAATTAGACGCAAAGTGGCCGACGAGCCGGCCGGCTACCTGATTGGCTTGGCGTAGTCGCCTGGATGATTCCCCCCACCTCTAATGCCCTGGTTAGCTATTTCGGCATATATTTTTGTAGTGCAGTCGCGAAAGCGAATGCGAGCGCAAATCAATAACAAAATGAGCTCCGAAAATAAACTTGTTTTTCTTCGATTTGCGAAAAAAACGTTGCTGGGTTGTTTGCTCGTGTTTTCGTAGTTTTCGCTGTGCACAAATGCAAATACAGGTCAGATTGCTGGGCTTTTGGATGGAGGGGGCTACAATTCGTGCTACTTCCCCCTTGCTTAGGCTGGTATTTCTCATTTATATGTTTTGTTGCTTTTCCCCATAGCCTGGGCTGGTATTTTTGTAAAAAGTTCATTTCTGCGTTTCACACTAAACTAGGTAAAAAGTTAAGCAGCTGTGAAATTGTCGTAAAAATTGAAATCCAAGTCTAAATACTTTGGCTACGTACAGTTAGAAGTTTCGCAAAAAAAAACTTGTTCTAGAGCATAGCGATACGGTTTATTTGAATTACGGATTACGGTAAAAGCCATTTTATGGCTTTAAGTATACATATTTCCATATTTACCAGGTTTTATTCAAGCGCAAAGCGCGTAAATAACTTAATTCGAATTGCCGTAAACAGATGTTTGTGTGAAAAAGAAATGTAAACATAAAACAGCGTCAGAATTAACATCATGTCAAACGGGGGGTCGTCCGACACTCAAATTGACATAATTAAGCGCGACGAAAGCGATGCCGTATCTCCATTTGTGACTTCCGCCCTATAGCCGATTGCACAACACCTATACACCTTTACACACACGTACACACCTAGCTACCTAGAAACAGTAAATGTGTTTTAGTGATTATTTGTTTACTTTTCGCTTAATTTATATGTACGATTTGGGAAAGGGAAGCAAAGCACACAATGGACAGTTCAGATTGCTGGCAAGGTCGTTCGAAATTCACACACACACACAGACATCTGATCCGAGCTGAATACATTTTGAATGAGTGCAAATAAATGAGTGCGCGAATTAGGGATACGCTCAAGCAAAATCAAATTATGCAGTCTATTCAAATGAGACGTCAAAGCAGACTAGAAAACTGACGGCTGTGCCTGACAAGCTTGATGATAAATGACAGACAGACAATGCTGTGAGTCTGCTGCACTGGTCATTCTATTCACAATGGTTCACGCTATGAGCACAAGTGAAAGAGAAAGGCGACATGTGGCATTAGAACAAATACAATGAAAACTAAGAAATCACGTTTAAACAGAATGGCAGAGCTATTAGTAGAATAACAGTTTCAAATTGTTTGAACCGCCAACTAGCTATTCGGCCCACAGCCCACTTAATCGCAACGTTGCCCTATTTTGTATTTGCTTACCTTGTTGGAAATATATGTGTGTGCGTCATTGCGGCAGGTAGCAGCTTGCCTGACCCCTGGATGTAAAAAAGTACAACTGGCAAGTTGTTTAACGCCTATGTAAAGTTTTCTTTGCTATTAAATATGACAAACATTTATTTTCTATAAATCGTATATATATGTATTTGAAATAACGAACGAGTGTTGTTAGAGTAAGACAATGTTTTTGTCTTTTAATAATATATTTTTGCAAGTTAGTTATTTTCGATATCTTGAACTTAGGAGTTTATAATTCGTGAAACGATATGAAACACGACAAAGGCTCAGCTCTAGATTGTAGCCACTGCTACCCGTGCCAATGCCTTCGCATAACGGTGAAGGCAATGCTCATGCCGCATCGCTTCGTACTTGACTGGGTCAACGCCATGTCGTCGACGTCGTCATCGATGGCATTGCGCTGACACTAATACAATCAATGCATTGGCTTGTTTACCTGCCTACTTGCCAACCAACCAACCAGCCAGAAAGCCTGCTGCCCTGATTGTGATTGGGTGGGCGTTCTGTTGTTGCTATTGTTAATTGATATTGCTGGCAGAATAAACTGATTTGCAGTCAACAAAAAAAAAGTCATTGAAAATATGAGTTCAAGTAAAGACAACTACTGTAAAACAAAGCAATCGAAATAAATAACAATATTTCCATTGAGAATGACACTAATTGAGGATTTTAATGTTTATTTGGCAGTAGATAACTGAAACCTGACCAAAATAATGAAGCCGATACGAGGTGCCATAATTCTACACGCTATCAGTGCTTACTCTGAATACATTTATATTATTAATATTTGACAGCGTTTGTTTTGCAAGCTTTGAGTACTATAAGTCCAACACAATTATGAACAACTCATTTATTAATGTTCTATTATTGATTGCGATCAGTGTTTAAATAGGCAATTAAGCACATTTACTAATAGTCTGGCAACTCTGACTATTGTGACTGCATATGAATTTTCGTCTGCGAGAGCATCACTTGCATGCGCTCACGACGCGCCGCTTTTAATCCCGTTCGATTGCAACAACAACAACAAGTAGGTATTAATTTTGAGATTACACGAAGAAGGCATCAGATGAAAACGTGATAAAGCGCAGGGCTGAAATGATGAATACCCTGAAGCATCGTGAAAGCAAATCAATTCGTATGTATATTTTACGGAATGCATACATATTGGTCGTGTTTACATGGTTTATGAGAGAGTGAAGTGTTGGCTGTGTGCATGTGTTGGCAATTTACAAAGTGTACATTTATTTAACTGCATTCCAATTAGAATTCAAAAATTATGCTGTAAGCCTTTAATGAGTTTTTCACTACGACGCAGAGTAAAGCTTATCAGTTTTATGCAAATGTGTGTGTTTTATACATATACATATGTCTGTAAGGGACTTCTCAATATTAAATTTGCATTAGGTATGTTGGCCATTAGTTTATGTCTTTGTTTGAAGGGGTTTTGCTTATATCCCAAATATTACGTAATTGTTCACAAGCACACAGGATCTATTTGCCGTTTATCAAGCGACTTAAAATTAATTTTGTGTCGACATTTTAAAGACGTTGAATTTTACAGTAGCCCGTTACATTTGCTCTCTTCGTTGCATCTCTTTGCCGAACGTTCTCTTTTTCTCCCGTTTCTCTTTTTGTTATGCATGCCAGATGAAGGCAAGAGCTTCATGCAACTCTGCGCTCATCTGACGTCTATTGTGAACAAAACGTGCACATACCGCATAAATTAGTGCAATTTTTTCCGTTTACCTATGGGCATCTCTGCGAGCTAGTGCAAATAAACGTAAACAAGCAAAAGCTGCGAAAGTGTCACTCTTAAAACGCACAATCTTCAATTATAATATCGACTGAAAGTAACGTCCTTTTCGCGCCATTAATTATGCAATAAAAGCCATTTCACGTCGCTTGCATTTTGCATGAGCAGTGCTCTAATTTTGTTTGCTCGGTTTCGGCTTGGAAGGGGGCTTCCACATGGAGCGGCATGCCTGAAAAATGTATTGACTAAACTATATGCCTTGGATTGGCCAGAGAAGTGCGTACCCCACCATGGAGAGCTCATCAAACAACAATATATTTTTGACGTCAGCGCGAACAGGCGGACAAGGCGCCAATGCCAATTCGCTTGTTTTTTATTTGAGTTGTGTTTTTGTTGTTATTATCGTTGTTGACACGCGGATGCGAATAAGAATTAAAAATAGTTTACAAGTGCCGACAAGTTGGACTGACGGAGCATGTTTATCCGCGTGGCTCCATTGCTTTGGCGCAAAGAAAAACCATAAATATATTATACTGAAGGAAAATCAATATTCATTTTGGTGTCCTATTTCGTTTCGATTCTTATCAGGAATTGTCTAAAATAATAGTAAAATTTTTGTGAACGTTTAATAAGTTTGAATTTATTTGTATTTTTACAGGTCGAAGCGGGCGACGTTATAGTGAAAGTCAATGGCATCGATGTGCATCGGTACACCACGAAGGAAGGCAAGTGCTGCAATGTCTAAGTTTAATCAAATTTCCTAATTTTCGTATTAATTACAGTGCTCAAGTGTTTACGCCTGTCGGAGAACTTAGTAACCTTGGAACTTAAACGAGGTGAGTGATATTCATATAAACAGTTTAGAATTTCGACAATTTATGCTTATATATATATTTTTTTTTACAGATCCCAAGCTGAAAGCGCGCATTAAAGAGCAGCTGGCCAATACGCAGAGTCCGCATTACGTGGACATTGAATCTCCCATCAATATCTATGATTATAGCAGCAGTCCAAACGCCGCTTCACCCAAGAATCAGCGCCAGAATCAGAATCAGTATCAGAAGGGGGCAAACACGCCCACAAATGCTAGCTCACCGGCGCTGCGGTACAAGTCGCCCACTCATTTGCCATCGCTGCGCCAGAATTCGCCAACAGCTACAGCGATAACATCAATTGCTGCAGCGTCTACAACTACTACAATACACACGCACAGCCGCAACTCTTCCGCCAGCTCGACCAAGATACAAATGGTAGAATCCACGACGATTACAACGAGCATTAGCAACAGCAATATTGCAACATCACCCACGGCAGCAGGGAGCGGGGCCACCTCGCCGACTTTTCGACCGTCACGCATTCCACAGGCCCTGAAAAGCGTCGCCCCCAAACCAGTGCCACAAGTGCAGTCGCCGCAGCACAAGCGACCACGCCCCTCCCAAATACCAACGAAGGCAGCTAACGGCAACGGCAACGGTCTGCAGCCACTGCAGCACTCGAACAGCTACAGCGGCAGTCCAGCCGTCACCCGGCAGCGGCACGCGGAACGCGAGCCTGAGCCGGAACCCAATTCAGCTCCGCCGCAACCGGCTAAGGCGCCGCGCTTTGAGGCTTACATGATGACAGGTGATCTAATATTGAATCTATCAAGAACACCCCAATCGAGTAATCTGATAACGACGCAAGCCAAGAAGGTAATGTCCGCAAATAGTTTGTATTGCTTATATTCTGTTGTTAATTCCTTCAATTACAGGTGGACAGTCTGCGAGACTTCCCGAAGCGCAATGTGGTTAATGCACGTGCCAATGGTGCCTTAGCACCGCGGGCATCCGGCGAGTCCTCGCCCACATCTTCATCGTCAGTGGACTCGCCCACCAATACGGCTAGCTCGGATTCCATGAAACGTGAGGCTAAGCTGCAGCGTGGTCAAGAGCAACAGAACCAGCAACAGCAGCAGCAGCAACAACAACAGCAGCAGCAGCAGCGCGATAGCATCAATAACAGCTATAATCGTCGGGATTCGCTGACCAACGATACGTTGCTAATGTGTGAGGAGCTGGAGCGTGATGATGATGCCACCACAGACTACGGTGACAATAAGCGTCAGCAGCAACGTCAGCAGCAGCAACAACAGCAGCGCTATCGACAGCAGCAGCAGCAACAACAACAGCAACAACAGCGCTATGAGTACTACCAAAACGAAGATGAACTGGAGGCGGATCAGGAGGAACGCGAAGAGGATCAAACCCATTATGACATCACAAACATCGAAACGTATCAGAGTGGCTTAGGTCGTGGTGACGAGGATGATAGCGATCGTCAGTGTCTGGTTGACGACGATGATGATGATTACGATGAGGAGGACAATGATGCCGGCGATGAGGAATACTCCACAAATTCACTGGGCTCGGGCACCGGTTCAACCAAGCAACGCATGCGGGCACTCAAACAGCGCAGTGTGATGCGGCAACAGCAGCAGATGCAGCGTAACCGAGATGCTGTTGATTGTGCTCCACGTGCAACGGCTGGTCACTCTGCCTCCACATCTAACTCGTCCGGGACGGTTAAAAGTGAGGCTGTTCTAGGCCTAGGCCAGGACGAGACTTCCTTCTCGGTACCAACTTCGCCTATTTCGCTCTCGGCACCATTGATTGATAAGGAGACGGCCAGCTCGGTGCCCACCAGTCCGGAGCCCAGCTCTCTGGCGGCCGAGTCGAGCAACAACGGCGCTGGCGTTGTGGTGCGCCGCCACAATGGACATGTGGTGCGTAAGTGTGATGCTGCAGGTTTTCGCACTAGCAAGTCTGAGGATCATCTGCAGCAGGTACAGCGCGAGGGCATTGCAGCTGTGATACCCATTGATATCGACGAGGATGTGAATAGCTCGCTGAATACGTTGCTGGATACGCGCCACGATTCGGAGGATTCGCAGGTGAGCGTTGGACCAATAGAGCAGCATAGCTAGCCAGAGCCCCAGAATAGTTGTAAATAAATCTAGAGAGGCCTTCATACGCAGGCATATAGCCAGCCGAAAAGCCACAATTTAAACACAGATGTAGCTGTGCATTTTCAGATCCAGAACACGCACAGTGTCACAATGCCTTAAGTAGATTGTCATTGTTGAAGTGATTTGTGTAGTGTAAAACTAGTTCTGGTTGTTGTCTTTTGATATAAGTACGATTATAACGGTGTAATCACGTAGAACCTATCAAATCCCTTATCATATGTGTAGTATATATCAATCGCTGTATCTTTGTGAACCCATCATACATCAAGTTTACACTTTACTTACTCGTTACTCGTTACTTGTTACTCTTTACTCGTTACTTTTTACTCGTTACTATATAATTTCCTACTATACGACAATTAACTACTTCTATCTTGTCTATCTTACTCTTACTCTTACTTGTGTTTCTTCTTTCTTTCCTTCCTTTCGTTTTCTCTGTTGATTCGCATTTTACCTGAACTTTTTCTATATATCTGCAAATTCTTTAAAAATCAAACAAATTAACCTAGTCGACAACAACTGAATCAACGGTTAAGAACAACTCGTCGGCGCTGAACAACAATGAGACCGAGCCGAGCAACAACAATAACAATAACAATGAATGCAAAGAATTGTCGCCAGTAACAACACCAGCGAAAGCAACAACAACAGCAACAACAATGTCAACGACAAAAGCGACAGCAACAACAAGAGCAACAACGACTACAGCAGGCAGCGGCTGCAGCAACAAATTAAACTATATTTTACGCAAAAAGGTTGCCATTTGTTAAGCATGGCATGCACAAGAATAATTAATAATTAATGTGATTTGCTGTGTTTATCGTTTGCGAATATTTTATGTTTTGTTGCCCGCCTGTTGTGCTAAACGTTTGTATGTAGACAGCAAGTAGTCTAAACAAAAGCTTACCGACACACAGATACTCTGAAAACACAAATCAACACACACACACAAACGGCTACACTTGGCAATTATTTAGGGCTCTCCCTCTCTCAGATTGGGCAACGGCAAATGGAAATTGAGCAACAGCTAAAAAATCAACAATAATTTTAAGACAAATATACGATATACTCTACTCTCTATATACATACTTTGACGCGTATCAATTGAATGTTTACTAATTTATATTTATTCAATGCAGGCATCGAATCGCGATCGTATCGTGTGGACTTATAATGCGCCACTGCAGCCGCATCAGTTGCAGCAACTGCAGCAGCAGCAACAGCACCAGCAACAGCAGCAGCAACAACAACAACAGCAGCAACAACAGCAACAACAACAACAACAGCAGCAGCAATACTACGGTCAGCAATCGAATTCAAATTCCCATTCAAGTTCCATTAGCTCATCGCCACAGAATTCGGCAGCCGGCAGTCCGGCCTCGCCCACGTCGGTGTCCTCGTCCGTTATGTCGTCTTCAGGCTCAAAGAGCGCACAGCAACAGCATTTGCAACAACAGCAACAGCAGCGCGAACAGTCACCTGTTGCCATGCCTGGTCTGTTGGGCTGCCCCAATGGTGGTGCTGCTAATGGTGGTGGTGGTGGTGGTGGTTTTGGCAACGATCAGAGCGTCTCAGAGGCCATTTCAAATATCTCTAGTCCAGACTATCAAGACGACGATAATTTATTAAGTTCTCGCGATATTTTAGGCGGCATGGTACTTAGCGATCCCAGCGACTCGGACTCCACCATTCTTGTCTCCGATGCGGCGGCCCAGCAACGTCAGCAACAGCAGCAGCTGAAGCAACAGCTGCGCGCCCAGCAACAACAGCGGGAACGTGAGCGCGAACGTGATCGGGATCCGTCCGAGCACAAGCTGGTCATACAGGTGCGTGGCATGGATAATAGCAACAACACCTCCAGCAACGCCACTCGATCCGAAGAGGATGGCAACACGCAAACGGAAGAGCCGCCCTCAACGGTTGGGGGACGCGATGGGTCGCCGCCCGTTTCGGATGATGGCAGTGATGTGGAGTCGCTGCACTCATATCACTACTCGCCGAAGGCTGTGGATATGCCCTCGGCCATACGCTTGGCCAAAAGACTGTACTCTCTCGACGGTTTCAAGAAGAGCGACGTATCGCGGCATCTCAGCAAAAAGTTTGTTCATCATTCTATTATTATTTATGACGAGAACTAAATTTATATTGTAATTGCAGCAATGACTTTAGCCGCGCAGTGGCCGACGAGTATTTGAAGCATTTTAATTTTGAGAAGAAATCTCTGGATCTGGCGCTCCGCGAATTTCTGCAGCAATTCTCACTGTCCGGCGAGACGCAGGAGCGTGAACGTGTGCTGGTACATTTCTCAAAGCGTTTCCTGGACTGCAATCCCGGCACCTTTAACTCTCAGGATGCTGTGCACACGCTAACATGCGCCATTATGCTGCTGAACACAGATCTGCATGGCCAGAATATCAGTCGCAAAATGAGCTGTGCTGAATTTGTGGACAATTTGGCCGATCTCAATGATGGCGAGAACTTTCCTAAGGATGTGCTAAAGTATTTATATCACGCCATCAAAACGAAGCCGCTGGAATGGGCGCTGTGAGCACTTTGATAAATCAACTCCCATTATTCGCATTTAATTGATCTGTTTCTTTTTTCTTTTTTTTTTAGGGACGATGAGACAGGAGATCAACAGCAGCAGCAGCGGGCCACCAACAATAGCGGGCTGACTGGGGTCAGCCAGAATCCGTTCCTGGATGCACCCGAATCAGCAACGGCGGTGGAATATAAAAAGGGCTATGTGATGCGCAAATGCTGTTATGATACCAGCTTTAAGAAAAGTAAGTAAACAATTGTAAAATCTTTAGATTTACCGTCTATGTTTTATGTTTTCCTCAACCAGCTCCCTTTGGCAAGCGCTCGTGGAAAATGTTTTTCATAACGTTGCGCGATCTTGTTTTATATCTGCACAAGGATGAACACGGCTTTCGCAAGAGTCAGGTAAGTCCAACACAGTTGCTGGCATTAGATCAATAAATTGAACTAACACTTTGCTATAATTCCAACAGATGTCCGACAATCTGCATAATGCTATACGCATACATCACGCACTGGCCACTATGGCCAACGACTACACTAAAAAGCAACATGTGTTCCGGCTGCAAACAGCCGATCAGGCCGAGTATCTGTTTCAGACGAGCGACTCGAAGGAACTGCACTCCTGGGTGGAGACAATTAACTACGTGTGCGCAGCGTTTTCGGCACCGCCTCTAGAAGGTGGTGTGGGCAGTCAAAAACGTTTTCAGCGTCCGCTGTTGCCCAGCGCACAAACTAAACTTTCGATGGTTAGTGTCCCATTTAAACTGATAGACAGACTCATTTATTTAGTTATGTGATAACACACAAATTTGCAGAAGGAACAGCTCGAATCGCATGAGCTACAAGTGACCCAGTTAAAGCATGAACTAAAGGAGCATCAAAAGACGCCCGTGCCCAGCAAAGGCTTGCCACTGCAGAACTTCAAGGAGAAGGAGGCCTACTTACAATATGAGGTGCGTGCGAATAGACAAGAGTCTGGTACGCTTGTTAACTAATTTGTTCATTCCCTAGCTACGTCGCTACGAGGCTTATGTAAGCATTTTAAACGCCAAGATGTTGGCCGAACAGCAGCCAATGGAGCTGCATTGTCAGCTGACAACACAGCCAACGCTCGAGGAGGATGCTGAGACATTCCCCATGGGCTCGGTCAACATACCCACAACGCCGCAAAGTATTAATACTCAACCACAGCCGCCACAGTCGCAGCAGCAGCCTCAGCAGTCGACCAACAGCAGGTACGGTCAACAACATCGAGCCAGGAACTCCTCAACTAGCGGCAATGCCCAGCAGGACATTGGCTGACGCGTAATGGGAGTTTTCTCAGCTTGTGTGGTTTAATGCAATACACTCCCTCGATAAGTTATTTTTCTCGTTAATTGCGTGTTGTTCAGTTTGTTTCCGTGTTCGTTTCAACCCTCGGCTTGTGATGCTTTTGTTAATTGTTGTGTTTGTCAGCTAGTCGTCTTCCCTAACAAACATTTATGTAAATACAAACCGTGTCGTGTTTTAAATGCTTTATGTTGCGCTTCGCATTAGTGTATGTTCCAGGAGTATGTCTCCTCTCAATACTGTAATTTTTAGACCATGCAGAAAGCTTTAATGTCAAAGTATTCTCAACATAAAACCCTAACAACAATTAAATAATTCAGAATTAAGAGTTGCGCGTTAGCAATTAAAACTTCAAGGCGAGTCATAATATAATTAGTTTGCTTTTTGGTTAACTTTTTTAAAACCCACACAAATTACTGTGAAAACTCTTAAGTAACAAATAATTAGAATTGTAAGAAGGCAAAGTTTCGCTTAGTTTAAATAATAACGATAAACAGAAAAGAATTTTTCTAGCACATGTAGAAAACAACAATTTTTGGCGTTCAACGAAAAAATTAGATGAGAAAACAATTTAGAAAATTAAAGAAAAAAAAAAAAAAAACACAAATGTGGTTCAAATGTAGTAATGTTTACTGTTTATACCTTGCCTAAATGCATTCTAAATATACATAAAATTGGTAAAGTCGTTTATAAAGCGAAAACATTTTAATATATACCTATATATATACATATAAATAGTTATAGTATGACAAGTTATATGATTAGAGCTCTTTGAGTCTTATGCGCACACACCCACACAAATACTCGAATGTTTCTGTTTGATAATCAAAGTAATTGTGGTCTAGTTGTAAAAAAAAAAAAAAGAAAATAATACACACACACTCACAGACACCTCACGTTCACACGCATACTGATGTAAACTATATATAAGAATCATGCTAACCATGTGGACAACTCATATGCAAATGCTGCTTGTTTTCAGCATTCTCCCTATTCTGTTGCGTTATGTTTCAAATCAAGCTAGCAAAATGGCAAAAACCAAAAAGAAAAATTCTTGAATTTTTACAGATGGTTCGATGATGGCGCCTGCTGTTGTCTGGCGCCCTGGCGGCAATTGTTCTCCTATTTCAAAAGCCACTAAAAATGCAATTTTTAACACAATTTTCGCTTAGCGATGACACAAAAGCAACAAAGACAACAGCTACAACAACAACAACAACAACAATCACAACAATTGCACATTGGAGTCAAGCAACAAGAACAGCAAGAACAACTTTAGGAAGCAAGCATCAAGAAAAGCAATATTCAATAGATATTCAGACCTAAAAATGTCTTGCCCCAAATGTGAGCAAATGAGTCAAATGCAAAATTTTTATGTTCAACTTTATTGTCCACTGTCCATTTTAAATAGCTTGGCTGTGTATATATATTTATATTGTATATAATCAGATTATATATTATATTATTATCATTTTCACAATATGCATATTTTGTTATTTAATTTGACACACTTGTATTATTTGTAATAATATCGTATTTGATTTTCACTTGCAGAAAAGAGAAGAAAAAGAAATAATTACGCATTTTCGTTTCGCTATTGATTTTCATCATTTCAACCACACACTAAAACCACTTGGCAATTGGTAAGTGCCAGCAATATCCACAAAAGCAAACCAACTTGATATGATTCCAAATTTGACAACTTATTCGTTTTTCTCTGTTTAATGCAGCCCATGTCTATGATCAAATACTCCAACTGCCACACACACTCACACACAGAACACTCAACACTCAAATCGCTTACCAATACATCACTCACATGGAGGGGCACTAGACGATGCTGATGAGCAAGGGATTAGGGGGAGAACGGGAATTAGAGACTAATTAAAGGAAAAGAAGAACACTCACACATTGCGGCTGTGCCGTGCGGTCGTGTGACGCCCAACAGTCTACCAACAATTCAGAATTTATGTACATCTCTTAAGCTACATAAAATATGATGATGACTATCTGTAAACGCAAGTTGTTAATGGTATTTAGGTCCTACACACAAAACGTTCGTTCAACAGAGAACTACAAAAATTTCGAAAGATAAACTCAGACCAATTATTTTGCTATTTTATATAAAATTAATTGAACCCACGACGGGTTTACAATCTAACATATAAGCAGATTAAATTTATATCGAATAATTGGAATATTAATGCTGGCTATTTTGCTGAGAGCAAAACCCGGTTAGTCGTGAAGTATAATCTTAATTGAAGCCGAACTTGTATGCTGTTCTATTATTTGGCACAGGACTCTGATGAACGGCATTCTGTATTGTACCCCTTATACAATGCTTATTCACATATAAAGAATATTATTTAAAATTGAAAGAAACTTACATCATTACCTATGCTATCATTATAAATGATAAAAATAAATAATTAAACAATACTTTCTCTATACAATAAAAAATGAACAACAGCGAATTATATAGACGAGTTATGTAATTTGCTCGGTTAGCCTTTTTGCGTTAAGTATATTTCTCCAATATATTTATACACGGCTGCAGATATATATATATATATAAATATAATTATTTATACAAAATACAATTGGTTGATTACGCGACAAGTCCACGTAGTTAGAATATGAAATTTAAAGAATCGAGAAGGATCACACATAAAAGTAAAAATAAATCGAAATACAATAACTTTGACTACATACATATGTATATTTTTTAATATATATTATATTGTGTAATTATGTAAATGTAACTGTATAACAATTGTTTATAATTATTTTTAACAATTCTATTAAAAAAAAAGGCAATAAATTGAAAAATCAAACAAAACAATTTAAAACAAACACGAAAACTTATGCTGCTTAAAAAGAATATATGTGTATATACACAGAATTTATTTAAAAACTGTGAAGAAACATTGTAATGCAAAGGAAATTACATAGATTTCTCGTTAAATGGACACGCTTGATGATGAGACAATTAAGTGCTAATGTTATTCATATACACATACACATATGCGTATACATTTAAAATTATATATGGTTAAGTGAATGAGAACCAATCACAAAAGCATGACACATTAAAAACTTCCAACAAACTTTATAAATTGTTTTATAATGGGGTGTCAGTAGCACATCGTTTAAAAAAGCACATGCTTACGCGCCAATTGCTTAGGCATCGCAACTTTTGTATCGATACTCGGCATAATATTGGTTGTTATCGGGTTAAGTATGTTTACAGAAGGAATTAAGGCATCGATATTCGATAGCAGCTTTACCCATTGCAATGTGTAAATGTGCTTTTTGATAAATGTACTCAGTTTCGAGAAACAGCTGTTCCTAGCAGCTGTTTAAACGGCAACAGTTTCATCTTTATCCGTTAAATGGCCGCAGGAGTTATTTATCAATTAAAATAATGCAATTTAGCTTTTTAACTGTGGCCTCTAGGCACTACAGGCTTTTGGTGGGGCACCATGCACAATTTATCAAACGTTGTTACAGTTCAGATATTAGAAACATTGGTATTTTAGCACATATTGATGCAGGTAATAGTAACAAACTCACAATTATTATAAAATAACTGAAAATATAATTTCAATCACGTTTAGGCAAAACTACAACAACCGAACGTATGCTTTTCTATTCGGGAAAGACACGGTCCTTGGGTGAAGTTCACCGCGGCAACACGGTAACGGATTACCTCACACAAGAGCGCGAACGAGGCATTACAATATGTAGTTCAGCAGTGACGTTTGGCTGGAATGATAAACGGTGTGTGACCCTCTGATGAATGAATATTAATAACTAGATGCTAAACGATGATTTTCCGTAGTATAAATCTGCTGGACACGCCCGGTCACATTGACTTTACAATGGAGGTAGAGCAGTCGCTATATGCAGTTGATGGCGTTATTATTGTGCTGGACGGCACGGCTGGTGTGGAAGCACAAACAGTTACCGTTTGGACACAGGCAGACAAACACAATCTGCCTCGGCTTGTGTTCGTCAACAAGATGGATCGCCCAGATGCGAATTTTGATAAATGTGTTGACGACTTGAAGGCGAAACTGGATGCTAAGCCCATTTGTATGCAAATTCCAGCAAAGAACATTGACGGACAGTTGGGTAATCCGTGTGGAAGGATTAATAATTCAGCAAAATATTTAAAATCAATATCTTGCAGGCATATACGATGTGATAACAATGGAGCTCTTGACCTGGCAACAAAAGGATTTAGGTCGTACTTATAATAAAGTTAAATTGGAAGCTTCCGATGAGCTTCGACAATTGCAGGATAAGCGCAATGAGTTGATCGATGAGCTATCTGGAATTGATGATGAACTGGCTGAAGTGGTCATTAGCACTGAGAGTTTTGACAACATCAATAATGAGCTAATTGTGCAGGCACTGCGACGCGCAACGTGCAGCCAGAAGGTTGTGCCCGTCCTTTTGGGCTCTGCATATAAAAATATTGGCATACAATGTTTGATGGATGCTGTGAATGCTTATTTGCCAACACCCGATGAACGCAATCAAATCTACGATTGTTTTGGGTAATTATCTGCTAGTCTTCAATTGATAGTATATCCACTATAGTATTACATAATTGCAGCAATGATTTGGCGGGCAAGGTGTTCAAAATTGTGCACGATAAACAGCGCGGCCCGCTCACTCTAGTGCGGCTGATACGTGGCGAGCTGAAGCGAGGAATGCGTGTTCTCAGTTCGCGTGGGCAGGCGGAGGTTATAACGAAAATTTATGAGCCACTGGCTGATGAATATCGAGAGGTGAACTCCATCCAAGCGGGCGATGTGGCGATATGCTCGGGTCTGAAGGTAATTGTCAAATAAACAATTGATTCGTGATACACGTGCTATTTTACAGTCTACAGTTACTGGAGATCTGCTTACGACCAGTCACACATCCTTGAAGAATGCACAGAAACGTTTTCTGCAGAGTCAGGACTCCACGGCTCCACAAAAAGATGATAATAATGACGACGATGAGGAGCTAGATGCTAGTCATGAGCTCTTTTCATTTGAGCCCAAAATACCTGATGCAGTTTACTTCTGTTCTATCGAGCCGCCCAGCATATCATCACAAACGGCGATGGAACAGGCGCTCAAGCAACTCCAGCGTGAAGATCCCAGTCTGCGTGTTAGCTACGACTCCGTAACCGGGCAAACGGTGCTTGGCGGCATGGGGGAGTTACATATGGACATTGTTAAGTCACGTCTGCTCACTGAATACAAAATTGATGTTGATCTCGGTCCGTTGCAAATTGCGTACAAGGAGACCATCGAAGCGCCGGCCATAACTACTTTGAGCGTGGAAAAAGAAATTGCGGGCAGCAAGCAAAATGTGAATATAACGCTGCAAGTTGTCAATAATCAGACCGAGCTTTTCAGGTAAATGCTAACATTGAGTCGTGCTACGAGCTTTCATTACATTTTTCGATCTACTAAAGCCTAGATAAATCACCTGAGAATTTACCAAATCTAAATGCTCTACGTCCTCGACTTCTTCAAGTGGTGCGCAAAGGAGCAACCGCTGCCTTGGAGTGTGGACCGCGAGTTGGCGGTCAAGTGGTGGACACTCAGATTCGTCTCCATAATATCACAGTGGGCCGTGGCACTGCCGATTCGTTTGTCATGGCTGCGGCGGCACAGTGCGTACAAAAGGTTAGTCCCTTGCTCGCCTTAATTTAAATGAATATTCAATTTATATTTGTTTTCCAGCTACTGACCACGAGCGGCACACGACTATTAGAGCCTATCATGTCCATTCAAATTGTGGCGCCCAATGAGCGCATATCTGGAATCATAGCTGATTTGTCAAGACGTCGCGCAATTATAAAAGACGTAGCGCCAAAAGGAGACAGGAATAAGGTGAGGTGGAGTCAATTAGAAATCAATAATATTTCAACTACTGTTCTTTCAGTTGATATTTGTGAACGCGCCTTTGGCCGAGCTATCTGGCTATTCCAGTGCACTGCGTACGATCAGCTCCGGCACGGCCAGCATGACAATGCAGCCATGCGGCTTCTCAGAAATGAACGCCCTAGATGAGTCGATAGCCGTGCGTCGGGCTCAGGGTTTGGACTGACATGATGCCACACTAATGGTTACCTAGTTTTAAATAACATAGTTCCCAATGAATGTTATGCCCAGTAGCAAATGCAAAATTTGTCGATCTATTGTTGTTATCAGATTTACAGTAATAATGCATTCGTTTTAGAAAATAGTTTTTGAATTAATCAGAGTTTAGTATTTTTAATTTTGGTGAATTGAACTGGTGCAAACTCTTTGGCACTGCAGAATGGCGTTCTCAACGCAAAAAATATTCTTCCATGTACCGTTTATTAACGAAAAGTACGGCTTTGAGTGCGTGAACCCTTGTGTAAAATTGAAAAGCTATGCATCAACAATTGATAAGCGTTCTTGGTCAGCGAGTGATACAAAAAAGTCTCGATTTCTGGTTGATCTAGTCGGTTGCCATACATCGGTGGTCAAGCGCCGTGAGCGGAATCGCAGCAGATCTCCCGCCAAAGGTAAAGGTCTGGGGCATACTGGAGGCAAGACACAAAATGCGGAACACAATAAGGCTAGAAAGAGTCCTAATCGCTACAGGAACTCAAGAGGCCAAGATCAGAGCTCAGGTCGTCGGGCACGTTCTGAGCCAGATAGTAGGCATGCATCTAGCCCCAACTTGGTTAAAGGACGGGGTGGCTATGGAGGTCCAGTACCGGGTCAGAGAGGCCATGGTCAGCATGGTAGACGATTTACAGGACCCAATCAGGGTTATGGAAATCCGGTTCGACGCCAAAGAAGTTTTCGTAGTCCGAATCTAGAGAGTCAGGGACGTGGCGGGCGCGGCTCAATCGCACACCAGGTCTGGCCAGCGGAAAATCATGGTGAGAAAGGTGAAGAAGGGCCAAGACCGGAGCAGAGTGGCTATGAATGGTCCGATCAGTATGGAAAAGGCTCTGCTGCTCCCGCGCAGACTGGTGATCAGTATAGCTATGGAGCTGCGGGCCAAATGAGCAATCATGATTGTCCAGACCAGGAACGAAATTATTCTGAAGGCCATGACAACTTCTATAGTCAAGGAACAGATCAGGGCCTAAGTTATTGGAGAAATGATAATTACGGGGATCAAGGACCAGGACAGTATCAAGTACAGGACAATTATGGAGCACCAAATCAAGAGAGTCCGGAACCGGCCGACCGACTTCAGAATACAAATGGCTACGAATATTCTCATCAGCAGTGTGAGGGCAACTACCCTAATTGGCAACCGGACGTACGTGAGTTAGATCAAGCACACATGCGTTACGGAGATGAGAATATAAGAAGATGGGGAGAAACTGAAGGACCACTAGGACAGGAGGAGGGCTGGATCAACAACGAAGGCACGGGACAGCAGGATCAATGGCATGATAATCAGGGCGGAGAAGAACTAGGAAATCAAAGAAGTCTTTATGACTCATCTCATTACCATGACGCAAATTAGTCAAGAGTAATATGCAAGCATTTATCAAACAAACATCTTTTTCAAAATTAAGAGTAGCACGTGTGAAATAAAAATACATGAAGAGAAAAGTAATACATCAAAATAAAAATAATATAAATTTGTATGTCTGAAAACTCACATGAGTTTTTCATTAGTATTTTTAATATCAATTCCTAGCGATTGACTGTTAACAACAAAAACGAAATTGTTTTATTTTTTTTTATTCGGTTTTCAATGTAAAGGACGTGTCTGTCTCCTCTTGCATGTTCTCCAGGCGCAGGCCCAACTGTCGGCGCTGTATATCTACTTTTAGAACAGAGGCGATAATGCGATCCCCAATGCTTAGCTCGATATTGTTCATATGGGTTTTATGGATGAGCCCGTCCCGTTCTACGCCAATGTCCACGAATGCGCCAAAGTGTGTCACATTTGTGACTGCACCTATTTACGAATTAAAGAGAAAAGTTCGCTATTAATAAATATTGTATTTGTTTTAAAGTAACTACTTGCCTGTCACCACATCACCAATGCTAAGTTCATCCAATCGTGTTAGGCCTTGCTTGAATAGCGGCCGCTTGTCCAGATCTAGGCGATAATCCTGCAGCAGCTCGCGCTGCAGCGCAACCAGCACGAACTTTAACTGAACAAGTAAAACGAAGTAAGTGGATGATCAGTGGTAGAATAAGTAAATTATTTACCCGATCAATGGGCAGTTTGTGCGCTGCAGCAAGCTCTTTAAGATTCTGCTCCGAAGTGCTGAACTCCTTGATGCTCTGAATAAATCTTGCCTTGCCAATGTCCGAGACTTTTAAATCACATTTCCCAATAATGCTGTAAAAAATATAACAAAATTATTAATTACAATTAACATTTTTATATACTTTTTGCAAGGGAGAATTTCCAGTATTGTAATCTTATAAACTCATATGGCGAAGAAACTGAAGGTTAGTGAGCTTAAGAAGCTTTACGAAGAACGTTGGAAGTACCCGCCGACACAGAAGCCGCCCAAGATTCGATTCATTGCTTGCGGCAAAAGTATCAATTATGGAATTGAGAAGACTTATGAGCCTTGCTGGAAGTCCCCCATGCCCATGACAGCGCAGGCACAGTTTGGTCCATGCTGGGATTACCCTCCAGAACGCTATAAACGTCGCCCATTGCCGCCGCCATGTCGAGGTGCTACCATTCCACCCGAGCTCTTGGTGCCCGAATTCGAGCATTGCAAAACGGTTTACACGCGCTTCGACTTTCGCCTTGAGGAGTGTGTGCATCAGCAGGTACTGTTCCTCGAGCATCTGTTCAGGAAACTGGAAAAGCAATTCAGCGACGCCAGGACATATCAAATTGAGATGGCCAAACAGATGCGATATCAGTCCATACGTCGACGCCTGTTAATAGGTTCTGCGTGTGGCATAAAAATCTATCCAGAGTACCTCAGCCAGATGGCAGAAAAGCGAGCAATCTGCGATTTTCAAAAGGCGCACAATGCCATCAAGCAATCAAAGTAAGCAATTGATATCATTCTAACAGACATTGTCATCTTCATTATTGTCTTCGACAGCGCTGATCTGATAGCTGCTGTTTCGAACGTTAGGAACGCTATGCCAGAGCTGCGTAAGCGATTAGACAAACTGGATCAGTCGGTGAAAAGTCCATATATATCAAGTCTGGAAAGGATACTGCAAACTATTCAAGATGTTTACGATTACTTCTTTGAGGTAACGCGTAAGTACAAGACCTGGGAACAGCTCATCGATGCCGCCCAGGAGCACTCAGTCGACGATTATTTGGCCCTTCTACGCACTGAACAGAACTTCGAGAGTTTCAAACATGCCGGTACTGAGCATTGCACCTGCAAGCGTTGCCAAAACAGGAATCCTTTAGATCCATATTTGCCCTACTGGTGCCAGGGATGTGATCGTCACAAGAAAGACGTCAAACTGGTGCAGACCGAAGTTCTTTGCCACAAGAGTATTAAAGCTCAGCTTGATTCTAGCGACACTAGCTATCTGGAGAAGCAAAGTGATACTTCACTGCTTCAGGCCGAATTGGAAAAGTTAAATGATGATTTAAATTAATTTAGCACTATTGTAAATCAGTCGAATTTATGACGTTTGGGAAAATATACGCGACAGTATTTTTTGTGACTTACGTTTCGGCCAATTGGTAACTTTCAGGGTGCACCCAGGTGCAGTCAAGCGGATTGGTTAATGCTCCACCAACACTAAGTGGTTCGATTCGCACAAAGCCTGCGCATTGAACATAGGTTTTCTCACCTATGCTGCGAACAGTGAGTAGATCCTTGCGTGACTTAAATGGACCCTTGTTTGTGCGATGTTCAATGATTTTTTCAGCTTTCTTTTCAGACAAACCAGCAATGTGTCTGAAAACAGATATGAATAGTAAAAGGATAAATGATTTTGATTGATTATTGTATTCTGCATAACCTACTTTAACACACTGAGACTCGCTGTATTGAGATCCACTCCCACAAAGCTAACACACTCGGAGACAACGTCATTCAGTGTCTCCGTAAGCATTTTCTCATTTACATCGTGCTGGTACATGCCCACACCCAAGTGGCGTGGCTCAATCTTCACGTATTCACTTAGCGGATCATTGAGGCGACGGGCAATAGATACTGAAATATGATATTAAATATCAATAACTTACTGGGAACTGATTTTAATAAACAGCCAAACCTGCACTTATCAAGTTCATATCCATATTGGGAAACTCTTTGGTTGCCACAGTACTGCAAGAGTAAATGGAAGCGCCATTCTCATTTACAATGCTATAACGAATGCTGCGATTGTCCAAAACGCCCGCTTGGAAGAGCGACGTGAGCCACATCTCCGTATCACGGCAGGCAGTGCCGTTGCCCAGAGCTATGACACGGCAACTATGACATAGTGAATAGAATATTTATATTGAAATAGCTCAATTTAGAACGCGAATTCTAATTACTTATGTTTGGTAAGGAGCTGTACCAGTTTTTTCTCGGCTTCCTTTCGATTGGCATGTCGTCCGTGGGGATAGATGACACCTGATTCCAAAACATCGGCTGTCTCGGATATAAGAGCCAATTTGCAGCCGTTTGTATAGCCAGGATCGATGCCCAGAATGCGTTCACCTTTCAGAGGCGACATCAACAATAGTTGTTTTAAATTCTTCGCAAACACTTCTATTGCTGCCCTGATTGCCTTCTCCTTTAGCTTGGATCGAATCTGGCGACAGAGCAGAGGTTGCACTATCAAAAGGTATACAAATTATAGATATTGCTTGCGGGTTTCTCATTCAGCTTACATTTTTTAGTGTAGCACTCTTCCAGTGCACGAGTAAACACCTCTCTACGTAGAGGATATTGCAGGCCTTGAGACATGTACTGCTCCGATATAAATCGCATGAGATCGGACTTTAAATAGTTGTTGGTCTCGACTTTAACGGTGAGAAACTTATGTTTCTCCCCGCGATTGATGGCCAATGTCTGATGCGGCTTGATTGTCTTAACATCGCATTGAAAATTGAAATAGTTCTCGAATTTGGAACTATCAAGCTTCTTGTCTGCAATGCCACCAGAAAAAACTTTACTTTTACTCTCTTCCTTTGAGGATGTCGTGCTTTTAGCTTTGCTGCATTTGAGTACAATTCGCTGTACATTTTGACTGGCAATTAAAGAGCAAAACGTTAGAAACGGATATGATAGACATGCCCTGATGTTAGTATGAACTTACAGGCGACGTAGCTCTTCAAGAACACTTGTGTTCTTACTTATGTTGTGTATAATAATGTTACAAATTCCGACCATTATTTGCTCCTCTGTTGCCAAATCTTTGTTGCTTGGATTAACAGCCGACGACAGCTGCACTATTGGCGCTGTTCCATAAAGTAAGGAATCGGCATATTGCTCCAAGCCCAAAGCCTTCGCGCGCTCTGCCAAGGTGCCTTTGCTAGCCGGCTTGTATGGTGCATACAAAAATTCAAGCTCCTCGTTGGTCTTCGCACACATCAGTTCTTCTCGAATCTCCGTATTAATCATATTCTCTCGCTCTAGCTGATTAACAATGTTCTCTGCCTTCTTACGCAGATCGACAATCTCCGAGTAGGTGTTACGTATATCTCGCAAGCGATCTGGTGTTATGTGATCCACAAGATCTCGTCGATAACTACGAGTACATTTCTTATTATATTATCAAAATCAAGGAGTGTTGCTCAATAATACCGGCAAATAAATGGAATGGTGTTTTCATTTTCAAAAAGCTGTACAATGTTCCGCGCTGCTGTTGGTTGTATATGCTCTGTTTCAGCTAAAAGTTCATGTATGTTCCACACTTTGCGTCGTTCCCAGAACGAGCTGCGACCTGTGGTGGAACTGGACGTCACCGGAAGTGTGCTGTGTTCGCCTTCCTCTCTAGGTAATGCAGTCGACAATGGTAGTTCCACTGATGTTTCATTAACATCAGTGATTTGGTTAGGCAAGGCATTCTCTTTGTCCTGTTTTGCGCGTTTTTTCTTGGACTCTGATGCATCGCTTGCGGATGCATTGCTTTTCGAATCATTTCCTCGTTTTCTGCTGGTACTGCTGTTTATATATATTGTTTATTTAAAATATTTAATATGGAAAATTAATATTATTTCAATATGGAAGGGCTTACGCGCCAGACGCTACAGCTGCTGCGGCACGATCTATGAAACGACGGTGTGTCTCTCTTGGCTTATATTCATCATGGTCATTGGCCTCACTTGCATTATCTTCCGAGTCAGAGATCTCAATTATTATATTTCTTTTAGCTGCTAGACGGCGCGGTCTTATGGACATTTTTGCGAAACAGTTAACAAATAATGTGAGCGTATTGCCTTGCAGCTGTGGTTGTTATCGATATTCATTCGCGTTGTAGGAACATTAGCATCGATAACCAATAACGTTCTTGTACATAACGGCAGTGTTGCCAGTTTATCCTAGCCATTTGATAATGACTATGAAAATGAATATGAAATAAAATATCCAGAAATTGTGTCAGTCTAAGCAGAAATCCAGGTCCTTTAGAGAACTATAGAGCAGAAGAAACTGTTGTCCATGTCATCTAATATTTATAAATATTAATTAATGTGCATACATAAACTATTTAGCATATCAACATTTAGCATTGTCAAACATCAGACTTAACTATGCGTGCTTGTTTACCTACATACATACACACATATGTATGTATCCGTCTTTCTCCCTCTCTGTCTAACAGTTTGTCTCTCCGTCTGTCTATCTGCCTTTCTGTATGTATGTATGCAGCAGTATTCATTCGGTATTTATATTTAAGTAAAGCGAATCTTGAATGCTTGCAGCAGCAGAGAGTGTCCCATCGATCACATAAAGCACGATTGCAACGACTCCTACCTGGCACCGTGCTCACCGTGAGCGCCACTTAGGCTTTGAGTGAAGTGTGCCCTATATAAAGGGTAGCCGCTGCAGCATTTCTTTAGTCTTTAGTCAAGCCCTGGCCAGTAAAGTGGAAGTGAAAGTGTAAATATATGAATATGTACAAACTTAAAAGAAATACATACTTAAAGGAAAATTAGAATAAATTGTTTAACATTTCTATTTTTTTCTACATTTTAGTCTGTTTTATTCTACTTTTGTCCCTAATCCAACTTATTTGGGAGCTCAACAGCAGGCAACACTGCATGACGCCTGTAATCGTGAGTTTGAGTATCCAGATTTGAGTATCAACTTTTTGGGCGCGGAAGTTTCAAATGTCCGTTAATAAACAAGCAAACAACTTTTTTTATCAAATGGAGAAAAATGCAATGCACAGAAAAGTTAGCTGCACTCAGATCTGAGGAAGTAGATGGACATTAAATTTTAGCCTCGGATTAGTTTCTATTAATCACAGTAAGCTGTGTGTTAGCACGCGCATCACTTTCATATACTTATTTAGTTCATTACAGAATAGTACAGTAAAGTAGCAAATGTGAAAATTGTCGCACGTGGAATATTAGAAAATTTGGTGATACAATTGATGTCGGACGTATTTTCGATATTACTTTTTAATCTCTCCAGCCATAAACATTTCAAAAGGAAAATTTGAAATTTGTGTTCTAAAATAATTCGCTTTGTAAACTCGGCCAGTGCAAGCTCTTGAGCGTTGCAATATGGCGTTCTCTACGCAGAAAGAATTTTTTCATGTGCCTTTTATGAACGAGTCGCTTGATTTTGAATGCCAGAAAGCATGCGTCAAGCTAAAAACTTATCCATCTACATTCGATGATCGCTCTTGGGCAGCCGACGAGGACAAAAAGTCTCGTTTTGTCGCCGATCTGGTGGCTTGCAATACACCCTTTATGTGGCGCCCTGATGACGGCAGGTATGGTGATGGTGATGGGCAAACTGGCAGCAAAGCAGGAAAACCGAGTCAAAAGGGGCAGGGCGGCACAGGTCAAGGAGGTTCCGGTGGTTCAGATCAGGATCAGGGAGATTCTGAAGGGGGTCAGGAACCTGACCAACTCAGAAGTATGGGTGAAGGACCATCTGAGGATACCGATCTGAAAGCTTCAGAAGGAGAACCAACAGGGCAAAGCTCACAGGGAAACGAGGATTCGGAACCCCAAATAGCAACTGATGACAAAGAAAATGAAGGACGAGGTGGATCAAGTCACGATCAAACGGGAAAAGATGGAGAATCCGAAAATGACCAGCTCTCTGGGACAGCAGGTGGATCACAGCCTGATCAGGAGGGTAAAGGTAAAGGTGGTGCAAAATCACGACCTTGTGGACCGGATCGCTGTAAGGGTCCATGTACTGCAGACACCTGCCGTGGTTCAGGTGGCCCACGACCTGATCAGGAGGGTAAAGGATCTGACGATTATGGTAGCGGAGGTCCGTCTGTAAGACTTGGCGATCGTGGCGCGGAGGGAGCTAGAGATTGGAGTCGAGGTCCTTCAGATGCTCCTTGTAGTTGCTCTAAGCAACGGTATGGTCCTGGTGGTCCAGGCCCAGGCGGGCCAGGAGGCCCAGGAGGTCCCGGAAGACCACCTTGTGGTCCGGGCCCTGGAGGCTATGGAGGTCCTGGTGGACCACCCGGTGGGTCGGGCCCAGGCGGCTATGGTGGTGGTGGTCCTGGTGGTCCTGGTGGTCCTGGTGGACCCGGTGGTTCGGGCCCAGGAGGTTCGTGTCCGTGTTCGGGAGGCTCTAGGGGTCCACCTGGTGGACCACCTGGTGGGCCACCTGGCCCTGGAGGTCCCGGAAGGAATCGGCCGGAGGACGATGATTTAACAGGCGATAGTCTTCTGGTCGCTGCGAACGACACTATTGAAACCATGAAAAATGCAATGGTTAGCAACAAAATAATCGATAGGGATCCAACTGATCCTAAAGCCACACCTCCAATGAAAAATACAGAAATCCAACGCATAATGCAACAACGCTATGATCCTGAAATAAGTAAAGCGTTTGATAATAAAATTAGAGAGTTGTCAGATGCTAAAAAGATAAACAGTGCCGATGAAAGAGATCTGCGGGATATCCAAAGGGCCATCGACGATATGAATAAGTCTCATGATATATTAGAAGCTGAAAATGGCAATCTTAGAAGAATACTTGAAAAGCAGTCAAGGCGTGCGGCGATGGACAGCATCAAAATTGATCCAGAAAGAAACAGCGATGTCCAATATTTGCAAAATAAGATAAACAATTTAGGCAAGGAATTGGCTATATTGCGGCAAGCTGAAGACGAATTTACAAGATCTGGAGCTCAACGCGGTGGAAATCCCTGTAACGATGCAAACAGTGATGCCAATAGACTAGAAATCATGTTGGCTGAGCGTGAGTCTCTCCGGAAAAAGATCAAGGCCTTGGGATCGCTCAACGATTTGTCTAGGGCTGCACAAAAGAAGGCTAGAGAGAGTGCTGAACTAACTAAAACCGTCAACAACCAAAAGCGTTGTATATGTGACATGGAGAATGACATTCATGAAATGCAGCAGTACTATGAACATGAAGTGGAAAAAACCAAATACAATGAGGAAGTACTTAAGGTACGTTAATATAATTTAATATGGCTTTATGTAGCTGCAGTATATGACCATTATTGCTTGCAGTGTCGCTGCAAAGAGCTCCAACAACAAGTGGTCACTCTCCAACCGGCGACGCAGCGAGCGGACACTATGCAAATGGAAATCGATGTTCTAAGGAGTGAGTTGCGAAAACGTGATTTGGCATTAAATGCCTACGATTGCCAATATCAGCAGCTAATGGTAAGCATTTGTCATAGTATGGTGATGAATTTGATGTATCACCCCCCTTATCTTCCAAAGCATAAAACTAAAGCATTCAAGAAATCTGGGTACCGTTACCTAGACGAACTAATAGAAAATTGCAATGATAGTTGTTTCAATGAGACTGAGAGAGAGGATAATGGAGATATTACATGTTGACGCCGTATCATATAATTTTACGTCCTGCCCCATACGACAATTCATGCTTAAATTCTGTAGTATATTTAAAAATTGAGAGTGCATATTATGAAATAGTCACATAAAAAAAAATAACAAAAAAAAAAAAAAAACAATTGAATCATGAATGGTATGAGAGGAAAGTCGTCGGAAAGTACGTCTCTGGATTGCTAGCGGCTTAAACACATGTTTATTTCTCCCTTCCTCTTTCTCAAGCCCTTGCATACAGCTTCAATCCTCAACTACTTCCAATGATTTTCCTCTCTAATCCCTTGTTTTGTTTTTTTTTTTACACACATCCCCCTTATTTTAGACCGTTATTTGTGAACTAAATCAGAGGTATGGGAGTCAACCTTCTGAGTGCGCTCCGTTCGATGAACCACCAGATTGTCCCGATGTTGGTGATGATTTGGCCTTCTACACTAGTGTCACTCTGGAACATATAATGAACGAGATGAGTAAACAGGCAGATTGTTTCAGGCAAATGAACGACGAAAAGTATGACGGTGGTAAAGATATCAAGAATTTAGATGACTGTGCATGTGAACTGGATCGCTTGAAGACTTTGTTAAAAGAAAAGGATGGTCAGTTGGGTGAATTGATAGAGGAGAATGAGTGCATGTGCGAAGCCGCTCTAGAAAGCAAAAAACGACTCAACGATTTGGATAAGAAAGTACAACAACTTGATGATGACACAAGATATATGGAGGAGGGTATGCGAGAGAGCATTGGATTAATACAAGATATTGGGGATGTTGCCAGAGAGAATGATAAACTGAAGGGTAAGGTTGATGACTTGAAAGCAAGTGATTTAATGAAACAGTTAGAGGATTGCTTAAAAAAGAAAGAGCAATGCGAACAAGCCAATAATACTTTAAAATCTGCTTTGAGAGATCTTGGAGTGGATCCTGATAATCTTTCAAATGACGCCAAAAAGAAATTGGATGATCAGAAGAAAGCAGCAGAAGACGCTAAGAAAGCAGCAGAAGAGGCTAAGAAAGCACAAGACGCTGCTGCTGCAGCCGCGAAAGCTGCTGCTAAGCCCGATGATTCCGGAAAACCTGGTGCTGGAGATTCAGGAGCCGGGAAATCTGGTGCAGATTCAGGAGCTGGGAAACCTGGAGCTGATTCAGCAGCCGCGAAAGCTGCTGCAGAATCAGCAGCCGGAAAACCTGGCGCTGGAACCGCAGATGCCGGAAAGTCAGGAGATTCAGCAGCCGGGAAATCGGGTGCTGGAGCTGGAGATTCAGCAGCCGGAAAATCTGGTGCTGCTGCCGGAGATTCAGCAGCAGGAAAGCCTGGTGGTGCCGGAGGCGATAAACAAGGTGCTGACGCGACCGCTCAAGGCAAAAAAGGGGGCGGTGGTGCTGATGGAAGAGGCTCGAAGTCCGCCGGGAAGAAGGGCAAAAGAGAAGAAGGTTCAAAACTGGATGATACCACTGAAGAGCAGTTCGAAGAATTTGTTAAGAACACAGCGAAAACGTTATCAGCCGGCGAGATCGATGGCGTTAGCTTGGAAAGGGAGCTACGAAAAATTTTGGATATGTTTATTGATGAGTGTGGATTTTGTTTCTGCAAGTGCAATATTCCGAAAAGCCGCTTTTATGCTATATGCCATAAACTCTACCATCATGGACTGCACACGTTGGATTTTAAGGACCTTGCCTATATGCACAAGCGAATCTTTGCTGCGGCAGAGAACATTCTGCCTGGATGCCTATTTAACATGATAATGAAGGATATAATGTCCTGTAATCCACAAAGTCTCGTGCCATCAACAGCCATTCAAAAAAAACAGTGCTGCACTTGCAAGAGCTCACTCTGCTGCGATGACACTGAAGACAAACTTATGTTAAAAGGTTCGTTTTATTTTCATATGTATATGTACATACCTCTTTCATTATTTGCTGTTTCTTATTGTTTTAGTAATGCGTCTTGAAAACGACATTGAGAATGCCAAGGTGTGCTTAAAGAACCTAAAAAGCATTCCATCTAATCTTTCCATACATGATTACCGCATTGAAGGTGGCGATTGTCCTGCAAAGTAAGTTGATGGGAACACAAAGTACGATCGGCAAATTTTAACTAAACTTTACTATTTGCAGGGATCGCGTTTTACGTTCTACTCGTGGGGGAAATTCGATCACCATTTACAAAGAAATTAAGCAAGCACGGCGTGCTAAGGTAAATCTTATCACACTTATAGTTTACGTATTTTCAAAACTATTTATTTATATATATATTTTTTTAATATATTTTAGAAAGGACTTAGCACAAACAATTAATTATGTTTTTGTTCTTGTCTTTTGTACACATTGGGTTGGATTAAAGTAATACGTCCGATTAAACGTTAACAAATGAAAATCCAACCATAAAATTCGTTGTGTATATTTCATTTTTAAATGAACAATTTAAATAAATATGTTTAAATTGATAATCATGTGTACTCGATGTAAATATGGGCAAAGGTATCGATAGTTTGCCGGTTAACAGCTGATCTGCTTGTATCGATAGCTGATTGTATAAGCACGCAGTAAGCATTTAAGTTCCGTGGTTTTAGAAAAAAAAGTTGAATTAGCCATGGAAAAACTAGTATGCGCTAGCAAGAAACTCATCCAAATGCAGGTGGGATTTAAAACGATAGTCAGGTGCTCCTAGGTTTCACCATAGCTATTGTTTTCACTGAAATTTCAGATGCCGCAGGTAGCGACGTCTGGAGTGCGTGCGTTGCTTCCAGGCTTACAAAATGCGTGTCAATTACAGCAGGTGCGCCACCGACAAACTAAGCACTGGAAGCCCGAGTTTAAAAGGTTGCGCAAGTTGAAATTTGTAAAAATTGATTTGCCTAATTTACGCGAGAAACCTGAAGACGTGAGCAAGGAGGAGATGCGTAGCCGTATGAAAGAACGTGGTGTATTGCCTCCTCGCCCATGGATGGAGCGTCCGTTTCACATCAGTTGCACAGGTGGAATATTTGAGGCATACGTACCCCCCGAAGGGGATGGCAAGAAGTCTATCATTTCCTCTTCGGGCGCTAAGCAGAAACTTGAATTTCTCGAGAAGAAATCTAAGAGCCTTATGGCTGTTCGGAAAATACGCTCTTATGAGGAGAATTTCAGCACCGATGACTTTGGCGCACAAGCCCAAGAGATCTATATTGCAGCGCATACACATATGGCAGCGAAAGAGAAGTATAAGATAAGAGAATTTGTGAGCGAACGCTGTTATCCTGAAATGATGCACAATGTTAAGGATAAGACAATACATTGGCGTTTCCTGCAATCGTTGGAGCCACCTCGTGTTGTGCATGCGCGCGTCACTGAAGTTATCACCAAAGAAAATCAGTTTGCCCAGGTCACAGTACGCTTTCACACCCAACAAATGCTGGCCATATATGATCGATTTGGTCGACTGATGCATGGTAGTGAGATTCTTAGCAAGGATGTACTGGAATATGTCGTGTTTGAAAAGCACATTTCCAATGAGTACGGCAAATGGCGATTACACGATAAGATCATTCCCGATTGGCTACCAGCAAAGCAACCAGCGCCCATTACGTATCGTATCACAGACGAAATTGTTGAGGAAACGACGAAAGAGCTTAGCGCGGACGACCAGCCAAAACAATTGGAATCCACCACGAATCAGCAGGCGGAACAGCTTAATGTGAGCAGCGCCTCAGTAACACCTGCAACTCAGACGACTGAGCAGGGCACTAAACCTACTCTCTCCATTTGATTGTACTTTCTGTGGGCTGCCTGGCGGCTCAGAAGACTTCGCGTTGACATTGTACAATAACGTTAATCAAAACTTCATAAAACTTATTTTTGTTTGTTTTTATTTAACATTCAATTTATTTTTTATTTAACATGGTATTTGGGTCCATGCGAAAACTAGTACAAATTTGTTCACCACAATGAAAAAGATTTGCAGTCCCTCCGCATTCACTCCACTTAAAGGGCAAGCATTTATCGTTTTTCAAGCCAATAACATATTTTCAGGACATGCAAATGCCTGAAATAGCAACGTAAAACGAGATCATATAAATTTCATCACTTGCATTATTAGTTACTCTTTCGTTATACAATTCGTTGTACAATTTTTCTCTTATCTTAATGAAACGTCAAATGATTACAAAGAGTTAAAAATATTAAATATATATAATTTAATCATGTAATTTAATGATTCGGTTTCCACGAGCACCTCCAACACATCTGCACATTCTTTGTAATGTATGTAGTGCATATACTATAGGAACTATTGAATATTCTGTTGGAAGGTAGAAGATATATAAATATATTATCAGTTTGTAAAGCTGTTCATATAACAGAACACGATTATTTATAGAAAAAAAGCTGTACGTTTAAATAGAGGTGTTTATTTATTTATTCCAACTTAAGATAACGTGCACCTAATTATAAATATGATAAGCTCGCGAAGCAGCTGTGTGCCGCAACGCTTGTCAGATGTGTCCTTACTTCTAAAACACTTTTCATAGAATACAAATATTAATAAATATATATATAGAAGTATGTACAATGATCAGTCGTAGATCGATAAGTAGACTTAGGGTTAAACAAAGCTGCTGCTGGGCTCATCAAGATACGCACATCGTGTGCCTGGCTGCTCCAGCGACTTGCGTGCCATGTCCAGCGGTAGCTTAGTGGCAAAGGACAAAGCTGTGGCTGTGGTTGAGGGTGACGTACTCGTCGTCGTGGTTGCTGACGTCAATACGGGTGCGTGATTGGCGGGCGAGAATTTATTGCTGTAGGTCCCATTGGGCGGAGCATTGGCCACGCCCCAATTCGATGGCTTGATGGGCAACACTTTTGGCTTGGGCGGCAATGGTGGCGGTGCTTTAGCGAATTCCTGTAAATCCTGCTGCTCAATGGACGCTGACGTTGCCGTTACCGTTGGCGTTGCCATTGACGGTAAATCTGTATCCACCTCGGGATCCACTTTCATGGGTGACTGTTGGCTGCGTGCAATGGAGAGGCGTGGCGCTGGTTGAGGCGCTTCCGTTCCGCTGCTGCTGACCTTGTTAACGGGACTCAAATTGGCGCGCACCTTGCGTAACTTGGAGGCGGCCGCATTGAGATTCTCTTTGTTCTTCAAAAAGTCGGGCAAATCAAAATTAATCTCAGTGCCCCGTTGATCCTCCAGGCGCGCCAGCTGTGCTCTCTTCAAACCTTCGAGTAGTTCATCTGCAAATTATGAAATTTCAGATATTAGTCAAACATGTGAAGATCACTAACTGCTCGTCCACACTCACCTTGGTGTTCTGCTACTCGCTCCGTGCACTGCAACTTGACGCCCGCCTTGAGCTTGGCTATGATGGGTTTCTTGGGATCGACATTCGGCATTGCCGTTGCTGTTGCTGTGGTTCCAGTTGCCTCCTCGGAATGTTGACTGCTCGTGGATTTCTTTTTGAGCTTGGGCAGCTTGCTGCCTGGAATGTTGCTATTGTCGCGCTGTTGTCGCCGCATGCGATCGAACAGCGTAGAGGAGCTCTCCGAGGGGGCTTCATTCGACTTCATGGAGCACAGATCGCTTGGCTTTTGGGTCGGCGCTGCTGCAGCATCCGATTTACTCTGCAGCAGCTCATTGAAAACCTTGTTGGTGAGCTCGTCCAGCTGACCTTGCGTCGGATCCGTCGTCGTCAGCGCGGGTAGCGGTTTCATTGGTTTACTATGCTTCGGCGGCATGTTACTGCCGCCGCCTTGCTGAAAATCCGGCTGTATCAGTACTATTTGAAGCCGCTGGCCATCGGCCACTGTAACGGGCTGCATCAGATCAAGCGGGGCTTGAGTATCGCGCACCAACACTTGCACGCTCTCCATTCGATAATTATATTTGTTCAATATTGGCCGGATTACCTCATGCAGTTGCTTCTTGGGCTTGCTCTTGACCGATATGACCTTGGGATCGGGCAAATCCAGCTTGAAGGCCACCCGACGTTCGATTAGCACCTCTTTGCCAGCTAGCAACTTTGAGGACTGCTGCGTGTCTATAGACTTATTACTGCCCTGGATTACAACATCATAATGGGGATAGACGAGGTTGCGTTTTTCCAGTAGACGCTCCACTAGTTGGGCTACTGTCTCGCCGGGTCGGGTCTGCACAATAGTTGTGGCTCCGTCAGTGAGTATGACTCGGCACAAGGAGCAAACGTTATCCGCGCTAAAGCCCTGTCCGGCCTGGTTTGCATCGAAGGATGACAACGAGGAGCGGGAACTATGTAAATCGCTCACCGAGCCGCCAGACAACAGCGTCAACAGCGGCGCTGGCACCCCTGTGGAGGTTGAGCTTGGTGGTTGCGGTGGGGGCATCAATGTTTGCTGCAGATCGGCAATTATTTCGTTGCGATCACGGGATTTGCTGCGCGTCTTACGGTGCCAGGGCAATAAACTCTTACGTCGCCGATCCTCGGCATTGCTTGCGGACTTCTTGAGCTGAAAAGGCGATAATAGTTTTAATGAAGAAATCCCACCAGCAAATAAGCTCAATTACTTACCTTGGGCGAGGCCACTACGTGAAAATTTGTCTTCAACAGCTCATCCAGATCGGCACCCGTATAGGGTAATGTCTGCTGCTTCTGCTCTGCCTCGACGCAGCTCTTATACAGGTCGGAGCGTATGAAGCGCTGATAGCTATCGAATTTCATTAGGTTGAAGATTTGCTTTTGCGACGCGGCAAAAATGTCCGTATCGCCGCTTGCCAGCTTCTCGTCGCTTAGATTACGCGCCTGCGAGTCCACGTTAACCGGATCGCTGCTGTTGTTGGACAAATGCTTGTTGAAGATCTCCCGGGCCAGGGCTACACGCTCTGACTCCGATTCCGTGCACCTGTAGCGCTCGCAGGCGGTCCAGAAATAGATATTCTCGGCAGAAAATTCCTTTTTCAGAAACTCCGCAAAGGTCTGCATGCCGGCTGCATCCTGCAGCATGCGTTCAAACGATGTGCCCCAGCTGCTGGGACCGCTCTGCTCTGGGGCTGCCAGCTCCTGCGTGGCCTCTCCACCGGTTGCCTTTACCATCACGCTAGACGGCGGCGCCGGTGTGGTAAGTATTTGTGGCACCTGGAAAAGTCCCAACTGCTGCGACTGCTTCGCCGGCTTGAGCTCGTCCAGCATGAGCGTCTTAATGTACACATCGTTGTCGGAGGCGGTCATCGAGGCAGAGCGTCGCACTATTGGACTGTTGCCAGACCCTCCTGCTTTGGCCACCTTGTCGGTGCGCGTCGTGCGAAACGATGATTGACCCCAGGCTCGACGAAAGGGCGAGGCATTGGACGGCAGTGCGCGATTCTAAAATAAAAGTGAATAATATGTATATATATTATATTTGATGGCAAAATGTAAATGAATGCTCTATATACATAGATAAGTACATGCATCATTGGTTGGTAAATAGAAACATTGCTAGATAATATAACTTTTCGTATATGTTTGGATTGATGTTTCGGCACTTTGCCTATCTCCTATCACAATTTTTATTATTTCCTTACAACTTCATTTTGACCGCTACTCAGCTGTATTCAAAGTGTATTCATAGCCATCTTGGAGTTCAAGCACCCCCTACGACAAGTTCATTTTCAGGGGCATTTCACAAGTACAAATTGAGGGAATGTAGAAATGAGGGACAGACTGCCCGATCACGTCTGTCATTATCACGGCCAAGCCCTAAACAGACAGCACGATAAACTTTTGAACTTTTAGAAGTTTTACATACGCATACACTTACTATGTGTGTTTGTGTATTTGTGTAGGAGTATCTGTGTGAGTGTGTGTGACGCGTGTAACAACAGCAACAGTTGGCAGCCGTTGGCAACTATTGCCCTGTCTACCCCAGTGTATTCTACTACTCTAATTGTGCGAACAAATTGTAAAGCGAGGCTAGGCACATACATATACATGCATATATGTATATGCATATGTGTGTGTGTGTATTGTGATGAGTGTCGTTTGTGGGACTGCCTGCCTGCTTGGCTGTCCAATCCATTTGCTGCACTTTGCTGATAATCACTTTTGTCAGACAAACTCGAAGCAGTTGCCATCGCTATTTATACATAATTTTCAACATATATATGTTCGTGTTTATGTTTATTTCTCGATTGTATTCTATACCCACACGGTTCCCAGAAGAATGGGTTTAAATAGTACTACAATAAACAGTTGCATATGCTGGCTCCAGCGTACTTTTAAAAAATCGAGTAAAATACATTTAGATACATACTATCCATATGCTATTATCACTTCTTCAATCTCTCCAAATAGAGATCTACGTAAATATTAATTAGTGTCATAATTTTCTCCATTTCATGGGCTGCTTAACAGCCAATAGCCATAGGGTCTACTCCAGTCCAGGTCTTGCTTTCAATCATATTTATGCATTTCCCATTGGTTCACATTTAATGATGCTTTTGTTGCCAGAGATTAATGAATTCTGTTTCTAAGCTCGAGTTTCGCATTGACTAAACGTAAGCCACAAAATATTTTTACCCATATCTATTCATCAATATATACATATGTGAGAGAGAAATTTGGAAACATTTCCGGCTGGCAAAGTCGAACATAAAGGGGCAAAGCCAATTCTCATGCGACTCGACTTCATTAATAGAAACCAATTGGTTCGACTCGGCTCGTGTGAGATGAGACTTTGAAATTGAACAATTGCCAGTCACGCCATCAAATGAAAGCGCTCCAGAGATCTTCCCGGAGATGTGCTTAAGGAATTTCAAATGGCGGCCAGAAAGACCACAGAATATCATACGGAAGACGAATATATACTTTGCTTAGTTTCAATTCAAATTTATTTAGTTTATAGTATGTAAGATATATATACATACATATACATATGTATGTATAATATATGTTCATTGTGTTGTTAGATTATTAGGGGTTCTGTGCTCGCTTCAAGGCAATTAAAACGAATACTCTAACCTTGAGGCAAGTATAGAGATCAAGTATTATCTAACCAAAACATTTCCAGCATTCATTTAATGTTTTAGATTAAACCCTGAACCCATTGAAAATGGGAAATCATTTTTTTAATTCAATTTAAGAGTGGAACAATTTCATTAAATACGAACTAGCTGGAGTTGCAATTTCCTGTAATTTCCTAGAGCTAAATTAATAACTGCAATCTACATGTGTTTTTCACAGTGTCTGTCATTATTTTCAAGAGTTTTCTCAAGAGGTTTTTGAGTTGTTTTCATGTTTGACAGATATTATAAAGAAAAAAAAAAAAAAAAAAATTATATTTCACAACAAAAGCTTGAATTGCATAAATAAAGATAAAAGCTTAAGTATTAAGTATTATCACATAAACTCATATGTACGAGCTATGTATGTATGTATGTATGTGTATATAGAATGTGCACATCCATATGTACATAAGAATTGGGTCAAAAAGAAGAGCAGAATGTGCCGACCCCACAAAACTAAATGCACAACTTTAAAGGGGCAGAGGGTATGGAAAACAGAAAAGCTGCGAGTGGGGTCAAATGTGTTAAAGCAGCAACAGCAACAACCAGCAGAAAGAGACAGAGAAACAGTGTGTGAGAGAGAGAGAGGGAGCTCTAGAGAGAAGCAAACGAACATAAATCAACGCTGATTGCCAAACAATAGCAACAAAGGGGCATACGCAGAGTGGATGGTGGGAGCGGCGAGGAGTGCGGAGGGCGAGCATTGCATATTGTTGCTCTCTATTGTGGCGGCAACATTTAGCGGCAATCGGCAACGAGTGACGCGCAATTGTAAGTAGGAAATGAGCAATTTGCCAAAGTGAATAATTAAAAATAAATAAATGACACAAAAATATATAAAAAAAAAAAAAAAAAAAAAAAATCAAAAGAAAATTGAAAAATTAGCGAAGCAAAGCGAAAGCCAGAGCTGGGCAACAATTCAAATTGCTACACACACATATACAAAAACAGGTGGAATAATGAAGTAATAATGCCACGCCCCGCACCTCTTTTCCTTGAGTGTTTTGCATGCGCGAGTGGACACCGAACATGGACAGTGTTTTTTTTCCCCCATTGGCGGCCACAATTTACAGCTGTGGCTGCCTCCTCATATTGAAGTCATCAGCAGTAACACGCCCTGCCACAAATTGTGGCATGGAAGTCATTGTGCTGAGTCTCGAAGATGTCTCGATGCGAAAGCCACAAACGGAAAGGCAAAACAACAACAAAATGATATGTATAAAAGAAAATAAACAAAATCCCACGAGTAAATTAACTTGAATGGCTTTAGCTCAGGTTACCGATCCAGCTGAAATCATGTCTATATAGCTTAATCTGCAGCGTCGAAGCATGAGCTAATGCGCTGCCATCAAGTCATACGATCCCATCGGCCAGTATCAAGTACTGCCAGCACAGTGAAAGAAAATACACAGACTTTAAATCGAAACCATATTTAGCCGTTAAACAATCATTAGCTTCAATACAGATTGTTATTTTAAGTAAAGCAGCTTAGAGAGCAGATACAAATAATATATATATTTCCTGTTTAGATATTATTAAACCATTTGAAAATATCAGTCCAGCTTTTAATGGAAGCCCCATCTTTTTTTACTGTGCACAAACCTGGCGCTTATTTTGTGAAAACCTTTTGGTAATTGTAGCCGGCTCCTGGCTAGCGAAAATTCTTGACGGTCTGCTGAGCGCGACGTGAAATTGAGATTGTAAACGGTCTACGGCATTGTGAAGCTGTTTCCTGGCTTAATAACTATGCAAATGATTCATCATAATTAAGTTGGGGGCCTGTTTCGGGTTACTTCAAAGAAGACAAATCTGATAAGCCGCTTTAAATGAAACCAGCTGAAATCTAAAACCTATAAACAGAATCTAAAAGATACACACATCACGTAATTTTTGGCAACGAGCCAAGAAAGAACACGCATATCAATTTCTTGGAGAAAAACAAAGAAATGTGTGACAACAAAAATGTACATCTGTATGTATATTCATATATTCAGATATTGAATAATATCTTTTCTCAACATTTGTAAGATATAATTCCCAGAAGCGCGACACAGTTTCGCCGAAGTGCTGATAAATCATGACTTCGAAAATAAACAAAAAGCGATTAGAATTTCGAATATCTTATCTCGGAACAGCCCATTGTCAATTGTCGAAGAAGAGAGCAACGGGCATAAGCGAAAGGGGGCGGAGATCACAGTTCTCGGTGTTAAGTGCTGAGTGGGCGTTTCGCAATTACTTTATGCTAAAGGGAGAGCACACGCATACACATTCAAACATACATGCACACTCCACACATACACGCATGCATACATATACATATGTACATAAACTGCTCGTTACGCATGCTAATGACAAAAACTAACTAACCATAGTTGGCAGTTGACGCTGTGAAACCTACCAGCAGACGCAGACGCAAATGCAAATGCAGTTGCAGTTGCAGTTGCAGTTTCTGTTGCGTGCTTTGTTTTCGATTTCAATTGCTTTTTCTTTTTCGATAATTTTTGGTATTCCCAAGGCGTGTCATCGCTTTGCGAAATTTTCGCTGTTCTGCTTGTGTGTAAGCGTGTTGTTTGTGTATGTGAGTGAGAAAGCGCAAACGTGCCGCTTTTGTCAACAAAACACAATCTTAACTGTGCACTTTTGCTTCACTTTCGGTTGTTATTTGTTATTGCTCTTTGGCACTGGCTTTATAATTACTTTTTTCTGGAATTTTTTGTTCACACACTTCGAGTGCGCCCCGCTCTCTCGCACGATGTTCAAGTGCCGAGCTTCGAATCTCTGACTCGTAGCCCCAACGTGTATAAAGTAACTGACATCGTCTGTTGTGCTCAGCCAGCTGCTGATCGGACGCACGCACATATACGTACATACATACTTGTATACATTATTGTATATGCACTGAGCATTTGATTGTTGGATCCAACCCAATCCAACCCAACATACGCCTCAACGAACACGCAGTAGACATGTTGCAACTGGGCGCTGGTTGGACCGATCCAGAAATCGGTTCGAAGTACTGAAGCAAAGAATATTGCAGTAACAGGAGTTCATTAGGGTGGTGCCTTTGGTCGCACCTTTGTTGTTGGTGAAATACAGAATCAAGCATGGCAAAGAGATTAGCAGAAATTTATATGCAACAATTTTGGTTTGCAGTGGTTTGAAACACAAGTCTTGGTTCGATGAATCGTGTCTGACTCGCTCGAGCCTCGAGCTCACCTACACAATTGTTCGATCTCGCTCGCACGAATGCTCTTTTTCGAGTTTCGAACTCGACACACAGCTGCTTTTGTGAGAGAGATATTGCTTACTCATATTGCTATTGTTGTTTTATTGTTTGCTGCTATACGAATACGAATGTGTTTTTTTTTCGTATTTATTTTTGTTTTTGCTTTGCCTTGTTTGTCTATTTACCTGATACCGGCTGCTCTTTTTCGTTTGCTGCTTATGAATGAAATGTTTGTATGTAAGTTGTGGGGGGTGTGCTAGCTACCTCTCTCCGCTCTCGCGCCCTCCCTATTGGGCACTCCTACTATCTCACTGATCATACATACATACACATATGGTTCGGGCAGCTGTCTCGTTAATTAACGTTTAATAAAACATTTAGGAATGTTGCCAATTATTTGAGTTGCCAAGACATTTTGTTTGTTGTTTGTGTCTGTTTTATGGCGCTTCATTTTTGGTCTCCTTGCAATCCACTGCCCACGAAGGTATGCAGCGGAAAATTAATGAAATAGCTAAAAGCACATGTGTGCGTGTTGCAAGTAAATAAAATGTGCTAAAAATAACCAAAAGCGACGCAAATAAATTAAAGCAGCCTATTAGCGATTCCAAATAAACAAAGAGTTTAGGCAATTGAAATAATTAAAATGCCAAGCAATTACAGCAATGCGGGCAACTGTCTACCAAGTGTTGCGTATTTAACTGATAAATTAAGTTATTTTGCACGCCGCCACAAAGAGAAGTTGGAGCGGATGGAGGTAGATGAAAGGGGTGAACGCGTGGCGTTCAACACATTACCATATGAAACGCCTGATTTGCGCCGATCTAATACTAGCTGCAGCTGCGCTAACATAAATTAATTGTAATTTATGATTTGTTTAGCTTAGCTTAATTTAGTTAGCAAAAATGTTCTTTAATGTTCGCAGTGCGTGCTGGGTGCCAGATTTTGCGATCGTTAAGAATTTTATATATACCATTTGGTATTTTCGGTTTTTATTTTTTTACTTTTTGAACAATTGCACACACTGGCACTAAATGAAATATCCGGCAAACGACCGCCCGCCCGTTGATTCTATTGTTGGTTCTGCTCATGTTGTTTCTGTTGCTGTTGATTTACGTTAATTTTCTGGACGCCAATGCGGGTCAACTGCGTTCGTCCATTATTTAAAGCGGAAGATGTATGCATGTATGTAATATACATATATATGCACATGCATGCATATATATATATATATATTTGTAATTAAATGAGCATATATACAGAAATATACATATGTACATATGCCAGCCGATATTTAATGACGTCTATCAAACCTATATGGGCATTCCCTTTGTATTCGCTCGACTAATAATGATTCATGTTTCGGAATACTCTATTCACGTAGGCGTTTGTTCATCGTCACAATGATGGAATTATGAAAACGCAACAGCACTTTAATGGAAAGTGAAATGGGCAATACGTCGCCCATGCAAATTAAGCAATTAGAAAGTCATTATGGCAAACAACAAACACAATCGACAATTCCATTCAAATATGTGCACAAATAATAAAAAATGTTAAATATGAATATATTACTTTTCTTTACTTTACACTATATATCTTTTCTCTTGTATATAAATTTTTATTGACAGCAAAAGGATGAATTATTTTAAAATAATTATTTACATGATAATTATGTAAATATGTAGCAACTAAAATGTAATATCTTAAGCAAATAAATGCTTATATACATACATCCTACATACAAATATTTTTTAGTATATGCTCTAATCAGAAGATAATCAATCATTTTATTTGTATATCTAATTGTGCCAAATTTTTTATAATTTATGTATCTGATAAATCAATCAGGCGAAATTCAATTGCTCATTTCAACACGAATCTTCTATTAAGATGAATTCAGTCAACACATTTTGATTGATCTCCAATAGAGACTCATTAGAATCTTTGGGCAAACGTTTGAGGAAACAATTAAAATCAAATTCGAGCTGTTGGCGCCCGATAAACCTTTAAACAAATTGATTATATGGCACACGAGTTTTTGAGTATTTACAAACAGTTTGCTTTTTATTGGGATATATAAACTATATCTAAATGGTGTACACGTATTTAAGGCTAACCTAGGCTAGGTGCTGCTACTAAATCGTTCAGAAATGATGGCCAAGTAAACAGTAAACATTGCCTCGCGAAAAATGCCATATGGATGGAATGGGACAAGGGGGTGGGTGGTGGCACCCAGTAGGGAAATGATTAAAGGTGGCGCGAGCGTAAATAAACAAAATCCCGATGCGAGGCTTAAATGTAAACAGAAATGTGCTTAAGGGCTAATGGGACGCAGCTGGATGACCCAAAGCGTTTCCTGTAGTGCTAAATGAGGGGATCGGATCGAGTGATTGTTTCTAAAAGTGACTCACGCGCATCACGTTGCTGACATCGCCCAGGGGTCGCTTTGTCGTCATACTCGGAGGCGGGATCTGGGGCTTGGTGAAGTCCAGCTGCTGCATGGCATCCGGATCGCTGATGGAGCGCCGCAGTGTTGTGATGGAAGCGCGTTTGGCATGGAACGATCCGCGTAGGAAGCGAGCAAAATCCTTGCCAGCCTTGCAGACGCCACGTGGCGGCGTCACCTTGAAGGTGGGCAACAACGGGGCATGCATCTCGAAGCTGGAGTCGGGCGAGATGTTGCGGCTATTGGAGCTGCAGCTGCCTCCCGACTGTGTGGTTAAGTTGGAGCTGGCCGAGCTGATGCCATCGTCATGTTCCTCATCCTCGGAGCCGCTGCCTGTGCTTCCACCCGAGAGTGGCATGCAACCCAGCTGTTCCTGTTCCACCTGCTGTCCAGCACTGACGCGTAACAGCACAGGTGAATCGTCACAGGTGGCATCCGTGGCGTCCACTTCGCTGAGCTTCCGGCTACCGCTGCGCCGTTTGGTGGCCGAGCTGAAGAACTGCAGCACACGCGAGGCACTGCGGCAACTGCGTCGTTCCGCTTGGACGCGCGCCAACGCCATCGGCGGTGGCATCAAATCCTCTGCTTCAGCGGACTTGCGTGTGGGCAGCTCCTGTTCCTCTTCCAGCTCCTGTACGGGTGCTATGTGAATCTGAGGCGAGGCACTGCGTCTGCCACTGGCACTGCGATAAATCTCCTTGGCCTTGCGACACAAGAAGGGTGATCTGCACTTGGATTTGGGCGTCGAGGCCAGCGATTGACGCGCCTCGAACTCCTGCACAAAGCGTGTCAGTTGCTCCCGATCCAGCTCGGTGAGACAGCGATGCCGAACCTGTCGGCCATTGGTCATAGTCGTTCCCGTCGTCAGGCTGGGACTCTGCAGAATGTGTTTGATCTCGAAGCTGCCATCGAAGCAGCTGCCGGAATCGTTCAACTGGCCCAAGGATTGGACAAAACGTTCGACCATGTTGCCGATGCTGCCAGAATTGTTATTCCTGATGTTGATGTTGTTGTTGTTGTTGTTGTTGATGTTGCTCTCGTTTGTTAAGTTTGCCTTAGCGGAGCTCACTGTACTGCTCTTGCTCATGACGTGCGCTGTCAAAGGTGAAAGGAAACGGTTGTTGTTGTTGTTGTTGTTGTTGGTTGTCTTCTACGCAATTATTAAAACGCAAAGTTCTGATCGTCAGTTTAAGCAGAAGCCGAAAAAAAGGGGCATGCGCTTAGCTTGGCTGTTCGCGATGAACTGAATATTCCAGCGTGAATGCCACGGCAAAGGTAAACTATCGGCAAGCACACACACACATACACACACTCGCACACATGCGAAATGCGGGAAAAGCCATTTTCGCACTGGAGAACAAAAATGTGCGTTTGCCAGGTGATCAGCTGGGGCAGGGGCAGGGGCAGGCCGAGAGTGGAACACCGGCCGCCATGTCTGACGCACTTGAGACGACACAGATGTGCCAGAGACTGGGGCCAAGGATCTGCTGATGCCACATGACGCTGCCTCATGACGTCTTCAATCTGCCGTCATTCCATTCTTGTGCCATCTCTTTATTATCCGGCAATTGTTTTTCATTTTATACCCTGAACCCATGGAAAAGGGGAGGGGTAAGGGTTTTGGAAAGTGACGGGGGGGGGGCCATAAAGTTTTCGCGGGGGGGGGGGCCGCGCCGCCCCGCCGCCGCCGCCGCCGCCGCCGCCGCCGTCTGCGCCGGTGGGGCCTCAGGGGGTTTTTCGTTGGTTGTTTCCCCTTCACTTCTACCCCCCCCCCCCCTGCTTTCCTTTTTTCTACACCTCCCTCCCGGGGTTTTTTTTTATTTTTTTTTTTTTATATGTAGATGTCTCTGCTTTCTTTTTACCTGCCGCGCATGCCAAATGAGTTTGTTTTTTTTATGGCTCATTTGAATAGATATCTTTGTGTGTGTGTGTGTGTAAATGCTGAGTGGCCAATAAGGGAAATTGTCAATGCGTCACCGCAATACACTTTATAGCACCTTATGCAATTGGTTTACTTAAAGCAACTGCGGCGGATTTATGCACAATTTCATTTGTGAATTTCGATGCGCAATTTCGTGAAATAAAACCAACTAAATTAAACGCATTTCCCAGCTATCAAAGTGGCTTGAAATGAAATGAAAATATTGCAATGGCTCGTAAATAAGGTATGTTTTGGGAATGCTGTCTGGCAGTTAAATACCCTGTAATATTATGAGTGCAACGAGAAGAGAGTTTCGTTTGACAGATTGACATTCACTCTTTAATGGATAAGTTTTTGAATGTAAATAAGTATGTGGAGTCTATCAAATTTATATATAATCAATTTCCTTCCAGCCTAATATATATATACCCCACTTGTGCAACATACTCTATATGGCGCTAATTATTGCAACAGCGATATATTTATGGGCATTCCAAAAGTTCTTAAATTGAGCGTGTGCCTTGAAAATTGGAAATGGAAAATACCTTCAAAATATTCCATTAAGAGAAGGTAAATAGGAAATAAATAAAAATAAAGCGCAAGAGCTGGTGGGAGAAACGTGACTCGGCTCTACTAAAGCAAGGTAGAATATATACATATAAATATGTACATATATATGTATGTATATGTAGAGCAAATTGATAAGTATGCCAGGTTATGTGGGTTTAGTCTTAGGCAGCTTTCTCATACTAAAGATAAATTCTGAAGCATCACATTAAATACACGGCATAAATTACGGCTACACCCACTTTTTCCATAACAAAAAAAAATGTTTGAATTTGAGATGTCATCGCGTGACAAGAGCGTCGCCATTACGAATCATTTATAGAGTATAGAGTATCATCGAATGATCATTGTATAATTAACAACAACGTTTGCTAAAAAGTCACGACGTCGCGACGTTGTTGAATAAGTTAGCTATGTGTAAGCCAACCCCCTTGAATACACTGAGAGAAAAATCTGTGGAGTACTGTGCAAAGATGGAAGCGAACATCAAATTCTATTTCAGACATTTAGTTCGTTGTCTAATTTCAATTTGAGATTATTTTAAAGTTATTGAACATTTATGTAAGTCTGAAAATCAAACCAAAAATTTTGTAATTTAATATTTAAAAAAAAAAATACTATAATTATTCATCTAGCTTTTCTTCAAGTGTATTTCCCTCCAGCATTCTATGTATTGATTTTCATGCAGTCAGAGTCGGCCAGCCAGACAAAGATCAAAGCGCCTTTTGCAATGGCTGTGACATCATTTTATAGCCAGCTCATCTAATCACAAGCAACAATGCTAGAAAGAGATCTCAGATTGTGGCATTCTAATGCAGGTTTTGTTGTAATTTCTTGAACATTTCCTAGTCGCTGGCTTTCATGCGAACGCCAAAATGTAAGCAAATTTTCATTTAAATGGAAATGGAAAATTCGTTTCAATGGGATTTTAAGTGGAATCTATAGAATATAGAATTTTGTGTGTGTGATTTTTCATTTACATATGTATATTTTTGGCGCCGATATTGCCATTGAATGATCCACATTGATCAAGGAACGGGCCAAGCAGCACAGCTGGCGCGAACCAGCCCCAAAATTCTGCTTAAACTGTGCGAACGTGCGAATACTTTGCGTTTTAATGGCAATGTTAAATATAAGTTGTTTATATTTTTTTTATAAAGACTTCTAGGTAAAGTTTATAAAAGCAAGCACACACACACACACACATACAACACCTTTTTTGTCTAGCTAGGGAAAACACACAGACGCGTCAGAGTTCAAAAATTTCAGGCAAGTTTAAATTCTTAACTTGTTTTTTTTGCGTTTGTGGAGGGGAAATTTTTTGTATATAAAACGCGCGCGTTTTGGGCGCGATTTCTGAATGACGTCGATACGTTCCTAGCGTTTATTTACGCAAAATAACCTCCGGGCAATTACATGGAATATTTTTGGAGCATAGACCGATGGTGGGCGTGTATGCGGGTGCGTATGTGTGTGTGTGTGTGTGTACTGTTCATAAACTGAAAAATATTTGCATGTGCTTTTGTTATTATTATTACATTTTATCGCGATTTATTTTTAGCGCACAGATTAAGCCACAAGGCTCAAATTTAGAAATGCGTTCGATTTTCGCCACATGCACAAAATTGTGAAGCGGCAACGGTAATTAGCACGACTCGAATATTAATTTGTAGGTTTCTTGATTCATTTAATTGCACACTTTTGTTTATGATCGATTCATTTGACTGAACTCTTATAAATAATTATGAATTTCTGTTCATGCGTTGCGTACGAGCTGCGCTTGAAGACTGACTCACGCGTTGTGAGAGCTGTGCGCGCTTGGCTGTTGTTAACTTGGCTCAGTAATAGCAGCAGCAGCAGCAGTCGTAACAACAACAACAGCTAGCAGCAGCAGCTGTTGAGCGTCGCAGTGGAAAAATAGCGCGTGCGCGCGTTTTTAGTCGCCGTTTATTGGTGGTTGAAGCGGAATGTTGTTGCTGTTGTTGTTGCTGTTGCTGTTACTGCTGTTGTCATTCTCAATGCTGTTGTTGTAATGTTACCGCCAGTTAGTCACTGGGCACCTGATATCGAGGGCACAAAGCCAGAGTCAGGTGTGTATTTTATTTTATTCTGCGCTCGCTGTCAGCTTTCAGTAATTTAATTCCATAATTTGTAGAGAGTGTAGCTAACAAGCATATCAGCTATTTATAGAGTATATGAGCATGGTATATGTACTATATGTGTACGTGTATTAGTAACTTGTATCGAAATCAATGAACAACTATCTACATATAAAATAAAAGCTTTAAGTACATTGGCGACAGTTTCTTCCGGCAACCTTTCAATACAGTTAACAGTGCCAATGTTAACTGTATGTTAAGTAAGAATATTCAAGGAACAGCTTTTTAAATGTGTAAGCGATTTGTTATTAAGACCACTAATAATTGAACAAAATCAATAATAATCATATATTTCTGAACAAAAGTTCCCTTTTGTTTATTATCGTGAAAATATTTTCTACAAAATATTTTAATATTTTGTATATTGACTGATTCATATTTGTGGGTGTAAGAAAAGGGGAATTTCTTCAGATTCTACATAAAAAAAACTGCTTTTTAGAATAGAGTAATAAATAAAGAAATTCAAATTGGATCAGAATATTTAAAAGAGCAATTTTCGCACAAGTTAAATAGCTATACTTTTAATATAAAATGCAAACAAAGATTTATTTTGATTTACTTTAATGGCAATAGAGTAAACTACATTTTCCATGAGTAGATGCTACATCTGACGATTTGTTTTGTTTTGTTTTTTTTTTTTTTCAACAGAACTTTGATAACAGAACATACGAATTTTCAAGGAGTCTTAGTCATAGTGCATAATTAGTTTATTATGAGCATAACATGTTTATTATTTTAAATATTATTATCTGACACAAAACTACATAATTGTATAAACATATATTATTTTGGTATAGGAACAGATTTCGCTGTTGTCTAAATATAAAAAGAGACATTTATTTTGATTAATCAATTATTTGCGCTTGGCCTCTGGCTGGGCCGTGCGGCTGATAAGCTAATCAGCAGCAGGCGTCTGTTAAGCTAGAACTTGAACGGACAGATATTGGCAAAAAATAACATAATGCATTACATTCTTGTCATATCGACAATAGATAGCCGTGCCTCGCTGCAATACACATACGTGCATAATCACATGCAAATTGCAGCACATTGCAATGGCTTCCAACAATTCCCACGTCAGCTGGCAAATACGTTACGAGACACTGCTGGCAATCGCTGGAAAGGTCAATTGGTGGCTTACCGAACTGGCTGAAAACCAGAGAGCTACATAACAGGCCGTGGCACAGCTGAAACTGAAAACCCGCAACCTGAAGTCCAATCATTTCCAGAGAGCTGCCCATTTCCCATGACGTCGCCGAGCTGGGAGCTAGTCGAGCGGAAGGAACTATCCGAAGAAACTGCGGCAAGTGCCTTTCCTTGCCAGCTGACAACGCTAATAGACATTGCTGCGGCTGCTTGCCTCCTTTTGTGGCACGAGGGTTGTTTTTCAGACACCTGCAACGGCATGTGCCCTGTTGCAACTTGCCGCCAAAAAGGTGGTATGCAGCAACCTGTTGGGAATTGCTTGTCTAGCGGATTGCGTGCATGCACAAGTGAAAATACACTGAGAGAAACCAGAAAACTATTAAACAGAGCGTGAATAAACAATACTTGGAATATGATTTATTCTGCGGATTGATTAAATTTATAGCAATATCAACAGTATTTTAGTCTTTTTATTCAAGAAATCCAATTAATATAATAATAATTTAATATTCATTCGATTCCTAAGTAGGAAAAATGTGTCAGAAACTTCTATTTCACATTTCTCAAAGAAATTAATGGAAATCCACATGAAACTATTCATAAATTTAGCAATTAACCACAAATGAATTAAATACTTTCCTTATAAAGTATATAACATAGCATAATACCTATATCTTGACTTTAAACGAAACTCCCATTGAGCTTGATTGTAAAATATTTCTACATGGGCTTATATCATCGCCTCTGCTAATTGACTGAGTAATAATATCAACAATTGTCTATTTGTTAATAGTTATTTGTATTGAGCTGTGGTATTTGACTTTAGGTAAGGCAGGTGGTATCTGTGCCGCAGAGACCTAAACAGCGACGACAGAACTTAACAGGAATTGAGTAATCAGAAAATATATCGTTGATATCGCTGACTATGCAGAGCTCCAATGTAAGGGGTTGACAATGGTCGGGCAACCATGAAAAGTTAGCTAAGTGTGTCGACTCCGCGTTTCATGTTCTAATTTCAGTTCAGCTCAAAGTATATAATAAATAATATGCATGGGTAGATACCATAAACCATGTACATACACTGTATATATTCGTATTTGTTTTATAATTACTAAGGTAACCGGTTACACAGCGGTCATGACATTTCCAGAGGTCAATGCATGCTATATACCCTGTAAAAACTAATATGCATTGCGCTTACCGTATTCTCATCCGAACGGAAGCCAAAAACGAGTCCTCGAAATGACATTTTTATATTATGTGCGAATCCGAAATACAGTTGAAACGAGGATCTCAATATCTTTTAAGTTGTTTTCTTTTTCACTTTTCGCTTTTTTTTTGAATGCGTACTTAATGATAATTTATTTATTTATACATATATATGAAATATTTATACACATTTTGTAAAGTTCGCTGAGCTCGTGAACTTGCGTTGAACTTTTTATGGCACAATTCTTGTTTTTTTGTTTTGTATTTTTTAATAATTTTCTCGTTTTTATTGACAGATATAAGAAATATTAACAAACGCGCCAAGAACTGCTGAGCGACAATTGAAAATGAACAGCGCAGCGAAAGTGAAAAATCGAATGTAAAAAAAAAATCAGAAATAAGAAATGAACAATTTAATCGCGTGCTCACGAATCAAAAATCAAACGAAATCCCAGAGGCGTAGTCGAGGGGAGTCCACGGGCGCGACAAAGGAGTCGGACGACAGTTGAATGCCGAACGCCGAACGCCAATCTAAAGGTCAGCAAACGTCGTCGCCAAATGGCGAGCTTTTCGTATTTTTTCCCATTAATTGCTTTAGATTGAATTAAGCGGGCACAAAGCAGCGACTGCGACGAGGGCGAGGGCGAAAGCAATATCGGACGTAGGAGATGTGGACGCCGCAGCTAACACTCGCATGAGCCAGAGCTGGCGATATACATACGTGCATGACGTCACTGGCGATTTATTTTTAGTGGCCAACCCAGGTCGACAATTTCCGTTCCTTATCAGACGTGACGCGCACGCTGATTACAGCGGCGAGAGAGCAACAACGGAACGCGGCCAAACCTAAACCTATTGCAGAAGCGTTGCTGTGACTACTGAATAAGAGCAAAAGCAAAAGCAGAAGCAGCAGCAGCAGCAGCATGAGCGCTTGCAGGCCACAAACAAAGTACTCCCAACGCCTCAATCTAAATCCCAGCCAAGTTCCATTTCTGACAAAGAAAAATCACAAGTACCAACACTTGGACACACGACAATACCTATGCATATATCCAAGTAAGTGTGCTGGGTTCGCTTATCGAGCAAAGGAATGACAGAGACAGAGACAGAGGCAGAGGTGAGTGAGAGAGGCAGTAAAAAAGAGGGTGAGCGCAAGAGAGCAGCGCGATAAGTTCAGGTAACAAACCAATGTTGTCCAGGTAAACAAAGCTATCTAACTTCAGTGCCGGTTCTAGGGCAAAAGCTCCTCATAAATTTAACTAACATTTTTAATTGAAAAATTATCAAAAAAAAAAAAAAAGTAAAGTAAAGTTAGAAGTAGGTCACACAATAAAGTACTTTCATTTAAATTATAATAATAATAATAATATAAATTATTGTTGATATCAACAACGATGTTTATGATATATGGGATAAATATTTTGGATATGGATTACTTAGGAATATTTTTTAAGAATATAAATAAATTTTATTTGATTTGCCATTTACTGATAGCAAATATTTTAATCTTAAAAAATATATTCGTAAAAACATAAATAAATCAACTTTGGTTTATCAAAACAAGCTCCATCTATATAATTTTTCGTTCATAAAAATAGTTATTGAATAAATAACTATATAAATTTCATTATTGAGAATAAAATTAACTTTAAGTATTAAAATCTCATTTCGATTTGATATAGAGCTGTAAAAATGTTAATATTACTGAGTAATATTTAAAATTCAAAATATATATACTTTTATAAATTTTATACACTAATAATTTATAATCAGATACATATATAGTTTAAGTTTCACTTACCCCCAGATCTGGTTCACTGTTGGTAGCTTCTAGTAGGCAATGTGTGGATGATGATGATGGTGGAAGACCCGTTATTGGATTCGCTTGGGTTAGTTTATGTATGTTCTGGAGACTGCTCCAGGTGTCCATGGGCTGATCAGGGCAGGTCATGCCAGACGATTGGATGCTATCGATAGCCTCAAAGCCCAAAGATTGCCGCGAACGCGGCTTGCCAAAGACCTGGGCGCTGAGCTTGGATGGAGTTGGCTCAGACACTGTCGGCGTTGGCTGCATGGAGCGTCGCATCTTGCGTGGCACACAGGCTGGATGCACAAACATGTGTGACTCATCCTGTGAGGCAGCGGTGGAGTGCAGAGAAATATCATCCATGGAGGCGACAGCGGCTAGAACTGGCTGATCATCTACCAATAGATTGAGCACATCATCGCAAGATCGCGTGGCCGTTAGATTCGTGGCCGGACTCTTGATCAGATTGAAGCTGGCCAGCAGATTGGGGCGACGCAATGAACAGGATCCAGACGGTGATTTGGGATCAGGATCAGGCATGGCACGCACAGTCAAGCGGTTATCGGGCACACCCACAATGCCCTGTGGTCGCGCTGCAGCTGGAGCCATGGGCGCCAGCCCAAGCGCAGCTGCTGCCGGTGCGCCGGCAAAGTCTACAACCAAGATGCGATCAGATATGTTGGTGCAGTCATTGTTGAAGCCAATGCCCGAATCAGAATTGGAGGTCGTTGTGGAAATCTCACTGTGATTGGAGGGCTGCGGGGAGTGGGCTGCACCGGCAGGAGCACCCGCCTCATAATCCTGCGGCTGTTGACTGCGACTTGCAGGCGGTAGAATGCGCATGGTGTACATGCTGCGTATGAGATTCACCACATACTCCGAGTTGTTGGGAAACTCCAGACAAAGATTCGAAATGGGATCTCTGGTGCACTGCAAGCGGTACTCGTTCGCACGTGCCACATGCTGGCCATGCTCAATCAGCTTGGTATCAATGACAAAGACATGGCAACTGTGGGATATGCTGATGTGGCCGCCGCTGGCATTTGGCTTGTCATCCACCTCGTATTCCTCATCGATTTGTGTGTTGTGCACGGCGCTGGTCACCAGCCCAAAGAAACGGTTCTCGCTCTCGGACGAGGAGCTCACGTAATTTAACCGTGCCGATGCATATGTGGCCAGTGTTCCACCGCTAGCGCTCTGCAGCCTCAACGAGTTCGGGGTGATGCTCATGAGCACAATGGTTGGCTGTCGCTTCTCCTGGCGTAGTTTGCGTATGCAAGAGCGAACCGTTTGCAGTTTGGAGCTGTGCGATATCTGCTTGGGCATCTCAATCGTGCCCAGATAGCCAACAATGACACGATATTCCAGGGCAGCATTGCCCACAGCGCGCACCATGGCGCTAACATTGGCAACATCCGCCACCTTGCCAACATGCGCCAACGGTGCATCCTCTAGCACGGGCCGCAAGGTTGCATGATCCGGCAAGGCAGCTACCGCAACAGGGGCCGCAGCTTCTAGTGGCTCTGGTGGCTTCTTTTGTGGTGAGTTACGCAGTCGGTGCATTTTTGATTTGTGATGCAGAAAACGTGGCTTGTTGCGCACACCCGGTCCCAGGCTAGCCGCCAGCATCTGGCCACGCGTACTGCGTTGTATCAACAGCGTAGCATTGGCATTTTCCTCATCGGAGCTGTCCGAAAAATAGTTCTCTGCAATCTGCATGCGAATGCTGCCAAACGAATTGCCTATCAGCTGCACTACAGTCTCGTGCGGCAGCTTGGACACATTGAGGCCGTTCACCGAGATGAGAAAATCGCCGGCACGCAGACCAGCCTGCTCGGCGGGCGAATTGCTGATGATGCAGGACAAGCGACATGGCTGTTGGCCGGATATGGTAAAGCCAAAGCCATTATAGCCACGCCGCACCTCTACAGTGCGAGTGCCGTAGTTGGGGCGCTTTTTGCGTCGTCTCTGTTGTGGCTGCTGCGGCTGTGGCTGTTGCTGCTGCGACGAAGTGCCCGCTGCAGGTGACACAGCAGCATTAGCCGCACTCATTATGGGCAATGGCGGATGATGGTGATGCATGGCGCCTACTGCAAGCGTTTAAATGATTAAGTTTAAAATGGTAAAAATAAGTCAACTCCAGTTTAGATGGAACGCACCTTTTTCATTGATGGTCTACACAGTGGCCGCTGCTCTGTGGAATGCGGTTTGTGCTCAATGGCCAGCAGCTCGAGCGCTGGGGCTGGCCTCTAGCCAGGGCTTGTATGTAACAGTGTAACCCACACTAATGCAACAGCAAATGGTATACGCAGCAATCAAATGTATCTTGTTACACGCAGCACAATGAAACTGGATTCAATGAACTAAACAATCACTACCAATAATTATTTGGACACGCACGCACATATCATTAGCCACTTACACTCACTTTAAACTTGAATATATTAAACCAAACAATTAACACAAATCTCTTTAACTGCGCAAGCGTAGCCAGGTAAAAACACTCGGGTATCACAAAAACAAAAGCATCGATACCAAATAAAAATGCTGCGCTGCAGCCCTGGTTTATATGCTATGGTCACACCAACAGCTGCTACGATGCTATGGCTACCCAAATGTTGGTAGTGTGTGGTCACTCTACTTTATAGAAATGAGAAAATACATTGATATTATATTTAGCGCGCATTTAATAATTTCTGCACAGCCATGACAAAATTAAAAAACAATACAAGCTCGCAACGGGACTGGTTGAATTGGTGTCGCCTATGCGCCAACGAAAATGCAAACTGCAATGTGCGCCAAAAAGATGTTTATATGAGAATTATAAGCAAATGTTTTGATATCGAAGTGAGTAATTAAGTGACAAAGATTACATATATGAAATCACTTCTTAATTCAACAATACTTGTTGCAGATAGGTCTAGAGGAGCCCGAGCTCGGCGCCAAGCTGTGCATCAATTGCTATGACCTGATTGGCGAGCTTGTTAACTTTGTAGAAAACGTAAACAAGGTACAGCCCATCTTCGAACTGTTACGCCACACAGAGCCAAACGAACAAGTCGATGTCTTTGCTCTGAGACAAGAATATGGTCTACAAGATGGAGACCCAGAGCCTGCTTACAAAGTGGAACCAGCAGATGCTGAGAATAGTCGAGAGAACAGCTTGGACCGCGAGAGGCGGTTATATTTCGATGAAGTTGACATCAATAAACAACTGGATCAAACTTTAACCCCAATGCCTATTCCAATTAAAAGAAAACGTGGACGTCCCAAAGGCTCTAAAAAGAGAACAGAATTATACGGGTTGTCCCAAGTAAAAACTGAAAATATAAAATTAGAAGCGACCGATGATTTGCACAAGGATCTGTCAAGCACTTATGAAGGCGAAGATGATATCTGGCTTGATGATTGTAACTCAGAAGAGGAGGGAAAGCCATTAAATGATGCAATAAAGAGAAAGCATGGACGTCCCAAGTTATCACTTAAGTTGGAGCCATTCGATGAGTATGAAGAACCAGCTGCCTTCAATCTGTCAGATCTAAACTCAACAACAGAGTCACAGAAGCTCAGGCTAAAGCAATTTATTGCCAGTAAAGATGAGCCGTTCAATTCAGATCGAAGTACTATCAAAAGAAAACGTGGACGTCCCCGAAAGAATTATAACGTAAATGGCATGATTAAAGTGCACGACGAAACCGTTTCAAGATGTAAAAATGTAGCACTAGCTAGACTGTTGCTCACATCTCCGGGGCCCGATGCTGAAGTCGATGCTGCAGCACCTGAATATAATCCTAATATAAACCAATTTATGAAGTGTGCAGCTACATGCAACATTTGCCACAAGGAGCTGTCCTCGGAGAATGGACTTAGGTATCATATAGAGCGCGTACATTTGAAAAAGAAACCCTTCGTCTGCGATGTCTGTGGAAAGCGTGTACGAACGGTTTCAGAACTCAAAGAGCATATGCTCGTCCACACAGACGATCGTCCATTTGTCTGTCCCATCTGCGGCGCAGCATTTAAAAATAGGAAGCGACTCAATGTAAGTGAATGATTTCAGAAAACTATATTATCGATTTATTTACATAAGTATTCTTCATCACTAGATCCATAATCAAACACACGGTGAGCCCAGTTATGAGTGCGAGATCTGTGGCAAAAAATTGCAAACCCGCGCCATTTGGAATAAACACAAAAATGTTCATACGAACGAAAGACGATTTAAGTGCAGTATCTGTGGTACTGCGACTAAAAATTCAACGGCTCTAAAGATTCACCTGCTAAGTCACACAGGATTGCGACCATATAGTTGCAAGTATTGCAACAAGGACTTTGCCAGCGGCGCCAATTGCAGGGATCACAAGATTAGGAAACATCCACTTGAATATGAACAAGATGCGGACAAATCATGTCGTATACAAAGTGTGCCCACCTTGGATGAGCTACGTGCCTTGTAAGCAATTACTTAATTAATTCAGAAGTCATGAATTTAATTTAATTATATAATTACAGAGCTGCAGGAATGGAGAAAGGCGAACGGTTGCGAAAATCAAGAACTTTGATATCTGAATAAATCACAAGCCGTTGTAAATATATTTTAAAAATTAACATTTTAAAATTAATACAAAAAATACCAAACCAATGGAATAAATCGGTATTGGTTATATGGTCACTCTAATTTGCTGTTTACCTATTCCTTGTAACCAAAACATGTCTTAAAGAAACAAGTAAATTATCAATAAACATTTAAGTCAATCCAGCTGCCTTTTCTAGTTGCAATGGGCGATGGCCACTGGCTGAATTGGTGTCGGCTCTGTGCCAAAGACGACGCGCGGGGTAACGTAAAGATCTACACAAGCGCCAATGAGACCACTTGGAACAGTGTCCTGGTGATGGCAGTCAGAAAGTATTTTGATGTGCACGTAAGTAGCATTGCCAAATTAAATGCTTTATGTTTAGTAATTATTTCCAAATCAGATGCAACTCGAAGATGAGCTGGGGAGTGTGCTCTGCAAAGAGTGTTATACTTTAATTAGCGAGTTGATTGACTTTGCCGAGCATGTAACCAAGGTTCAGGCCATCTTTGAGGTATTGCGTCGATCTGATCCTAATAAGCAGCTAGACATGGAAGCTCTGCGTCAGCAGTATGGACTGCGTGAAGGTGACTGGACGCACATCATCAAGCCGGTGTCGGAATTTGAGAACAATACAACAAAACATATTACTATTGAGGAAAAACCAATTGCAGCAGAGCTGCCAAAGCAGGAATTCATAGACTTAAGCGCCGACATGGCGGATGAGGCGCCAAAGTCGCTGCCAAAAGATGAAATTGTCAATAATTTACCGATCGAAGAAATATTAGTAGCTGATTGGAATGATGACGTAGATGTAAAAGACAATCCCATTAAGCCGCGTGCAAGACGAAGAATTGTAAAAGTGTCCAAAAGTGAACCTACTGCTAAACCCGCGAAAAAGAAAAAAGCCAAGTTTGAAGAAAACGTGGAAGTGTCAAACTGCACTGAAGACGTCGTCAGGTCTCTAACGAAGAACGTCAATGATAAGCGTCCTTTCAGCCCGGAAGCAGACTTGGGATTACTTACAGTTTCTGGAACTCTCCAAAAAGATGCAGAACAACCCCTCGCAGATTTACCCAGCAGCGTCGAGAAGGATATTGATGACATTCCGTCTAAGCGCAGAAATATGAAGTGCAGTTGGTGTGGCAAAATGTATCACAACCCAGCCTCATATCAGAAGCACTTAAGGGTTTCTTGTCGTAAAATCCAGCAGCGCACAAAACTGGATAAGAACACATACTGCGAGCTCTGCAACAAGACACTATCGTCAGCTGCCGCGCTGAAGCTACATCGAGAGGGCATGCATGAAAATGCAAAGCCCTATGTGTGCGACCACTGTGGAAAGCAACTGAAAACCATAACGGCCCTTATCGAGCACAAGCTGGTGCATACGGAGGATCGTCCGTTTATCTGTTCGATATGCAAGGCGGGCTTTAAGAACAGAGCGCGACTGAAAATTCACTACCAAATCCATGAGGAACCAAATTACGTGTGCAACATTTGTGGGAAGAAGCTCCAAACACGTCGCACCTGGAACATGCACAAACTCGTGCATAGCGAGGAGCGTAAATTCAAATGTGATGTTTGCGGTGCTCTTTTCAAACGGTCTAAGACCCTCAAAACACACTTGCTAAGCCATACTGGATTGCGACCCTACATTTGCACCTATTGTGGCCAAACATTTGCTTGCAATGCCAATTGTCGCGCTCACAAGCTAAAGAAACATCCTCAGGAGCTTAAAAAAGAAGAAGCGGATGGTATATCGTCACGCCTCAGTGTGCCTTCACTGGAGGAGCTGCGGATCATGTAAGTCCCTGTGCATAGCAGCCACAAGAAGAATAAATACTAAATTAATTCACTTTACAGGTCACAAAAAATACCCAAAGTTGAAGTAGCCTAACTAATGCTCGTATTCGTCTAAAATTTAAGTAAAATATATGATTTTATCTCATATTAATTAAAAAACTACTAAACGTATTTATATACATACATAAGTAAACTCTTAAATACATATGTATCTAGTATAAGTATAATGAAATATGTACTTTAAAAACTATTATATAAAAGTCACTATAGGTGTTGTTATAATCAATTATTATATTTATTCAAACTACCATTTTTTGAATGCAATAAAATAAAACATTTCAAAAATTCGGATTAATTATTAATGAAAGTAAATAAATATGTATGTATGTATATTAATAAAAATTCAATTTGCATTTCGATAACAAAAACGGCTGACGATAACTAATTTGACAGTGGATGTAACTATATCGATACTTTAATACCAGCGCAGACTATCGAATGTTTAGGAAAGCCCAACAAAGTGAATTGTTTATTAATATTGTTTTGCTTTTTATTTGAACTTGAATAATGACGGGTAGCACTGCTGTTAGAGATGCCGCTAAGGTGTCCCTGACCAGCACAGATGCAACTGGCTGGCATCGTTGGTGTCGGCTCTGCGCCAAAGAGCATCCGGACAACGTAAATGTGTACTTCCGCAACGATGACCAGACATGGACGAGCGTGCTGGCTGTGGCTATTGGTAAATATTTTTGGGTCAATGTAAGTTCTTGCTACTTTATGCACAATCCAAGCATCGCTGATAGTTTGTAATTCATCAGATCAAAATGGAGGATGAGCTGAGCAACGCCTTATGCAAAGAATGCTACACGCTGGTAGAGGATCTAATTGAATTCTCCGATCGAGTGAGTCGTGTCCAAACGCTTTTCAGTAAACTGCAGCAGGCCGGTTCACAGAACACATTAGACTATGATGAATTGCGAAGGGAATGTGGCCTGCAAGCAGACGACTGGAAGCATATCGTTTCGAGGGAGTCTGCCATTAAAAAGACTGAAGCAGACGCAGTTGAATACATCGTCGACGAAATGGTGGAGTCAATTGACGAAGCTGCCGAAATAATGGACGAAATCGAAGAATCTGAAGAGTTCGTTGAGAATGATAATGACACTAACACATTCGACACGTACGCCGAGCCGATTGAACAAGAGGAAAACGCGGAAAAAGAGTATGTAGAAACAGAATTAATCAGAGACGAAACGTATGTTGAGCAAGAGGATCCAAATGAGGAGGCACAGACAGTGCTAGAACCAAAATCTCATATAGACTATACTGACACAGATGCAACAACATCGACTAATGGAGATGTACAAAAACGTGCAGAAACAGACCTTGATACCATGGAGGACCCCGAAGATGCAGATAGTGAGCACAATCAATTCAAATGCAAGTCATGTAGCAAAGGGTATAGGAATCAATTGGCTCTTAAGCGACACATGGCCGTGATTCACGGCCTGGTGCCCACAGATAAACACAATCTAGAATGCAAACGCTGTCACACCTACTTTGCGACAGAAACTCAACTAACTGCCCACTACCGTACCCATTTGCATGCCAAGGACAAGACGGAAAATACGTGTCCCTACTGTCCAAAGTTCTTCACAACAGCCGGAGCTCTCAAGCGGCACGTAACGTGTATTCATGAGAATATCAAGCCATATATCTGTGACTGCTGCGGCAAAGGCATGAAGACTCTTACTGCACTTAACGAGCACAAGCTGGTGCATACGGATGAGTGTCCTTTCGAATGTCCCATTTGCTTTAGGCGGTTCAAAAACAAGGCCCGTCTGAAGGTGAGCTTCTATTGAGTTTCCATATGATATGTCTACTGATCCACTTTGCTTTTAGATACATTCCGATACACATACGAATAACAACTATGAGTGTAATATCTGCGGCCTAAAGCTAAATACTCGTCGCACACTCAATATGCACCAGCTGGTTCACACGGATGCCAAACAGTACAAATGTGATGTGTGCGGTGCTGCATTTAAGCGTGGCAAAACGTTGAAGGCGCATCTGATACTCCATACGGGGATTAGGCCGTACAAGTGCAACTTTTGTGGAAAGGACTTTTCAAATGGCTCCAATTGCCGCATGCACAAGCGCAAAACTCATCCCAAAGAGCTGGCTGAGGAAGAGGCGCGAGGTGTAATGCGCTCCACCCTGCTGCCCATGATTACGGAGCTGACCGAAGCGTAAGTCGACCTTCTTTAAAATTACCTTTAATATATGCAATTGGTGCTCACATAATTCACAGATCCAAACGCGTTAAAAAGCCGGCGAAACCAGGCACAGCAGTCATGCGTATAAGGGTCACGGAGGAGACGACGGATCCAACAAATGAGAACATGTCCGACAACGAATTGGCAGCGGAGGGCGATAATGAGGTGCTTTATGAGATTGTGGAAGAATGCCCCTAAGTTGGTATATGAACTTAAATAAAGAATCCATTTATTTCAATTTGTTTGGTATATTCACATATACAGTAGACTTTATTCACAAATATAGCTTAGATACTAGAATATGGAAATTAGAAAATTTTCCGGGTGGTTGTATAGATCCTAAATGCTGCTAGGATAGTATAAAATTAGCCAACGCGAGCCCAAACAGCTTAGACAAAATTGCCAACACACAAATCACAAGAAATATAACGAACGAATTTCGAAACAATAAATAACAAAGATTTTTGTAGATGTAATAACAAATAAAAAATATTGAATATGTCACAATCAGATCTATTATTCTAATTAACAAACAATAGTTGGAATTGTGACAATTCAGTTGAGTAAATGTAAAAGTGGCAAAACTTTGGAATGTTTAGATCAGCGCAGAAGAGGAATACTTAAGAGCTGTGCTTGAACGTCGTATTGAGAAAAAAATACACCTTCATAAAATCAAACTTTTCACCTACCTGGACCCGATTCTAATACAACGTTTCAGCATTTCCTTAGTAAAGATCACATATGGGGATAAAATACAATTAGAACTATACATACAAAATTAATATAGATAATACAACTAAGGCTTACAGTTAGACAAATTGAGCATATTGTACACATATACATTTACAAATTCTTCTAAACACGTATAGAACATTGAGCTGTGCCTGATTTAATGACTTAATTAAGTCTAAGATAGCTCAGGACAGCTAACAGCACAGCGCTGAATATGGCCAAAGACGGACGCGTTGCATCGGCGTCGCATGCAAGATTATCCCGTGGATACTTGTTAAGAGGATCGGGCTCCTCGTTTGGTCGGCATTGTTTACCTTCGGCGGCAAACTGGGCGCCGCACATCTCATGGCAAGGTGGACACATTATGGCGCCTTTATGTAGCCAACCGTTCGCAGCGATGCGTATGGAGAGCTTTTGCCCAGGAAACGAGCATTTGTAACTATAGTTGCCAACTAGAATGTGCAGTCGGCCATCGAAGCAGTTGTATTTGTAGCAACCGCTGCCCCAATGCTGCCACTCACGAGTCTGGTGACAGGAGCGCTCCTCCCACATGGCTTCGCTGTGATCGAAGCATTTGGAACCATGTCCGTAGCTCTCCAGGGCAAAGTTCTTTTCGGGCTCTGCAAACGAGAATCAGTTTATCAGTCTGTGCAGCTCTTCTATATAGTCAAACGAATATCTTACTGGGATTATTCTCGACGAAGCGACAGTGAGAGCCTCGCACAATGACATTCTTGCTGCGCCAGGTAAACTCTTGTATGTAGGGACAGTGATCCGCTAGGGAAACAGAACCGCCATAGAAGCCCTCCTCGCCGGACTTGATGTTGCTGAGACTGTCGAAATTCTGATATGCCTTGGGCAGCTCGTACTCATGCTTGATGAGATTGCATAGGGCCACAGAATTGCGATCGTCTGTGCATTCCGTTTGCAGTGGATCCTGTTTGACTTTCGAGCAGAACGGATGTATGGAACGCCCCCTATACATGCCATGGATAGGGTAGATGAATGAGGCCTGAGAGTGAACAATTTAAACACTCACCTGTCATGGTTCATTTGTATCCACTCCTTGCAGCTGCGCATGGCAAACATGCAGCCCAAGCCCTTGCCCCAGGTCAACGGGGAGGCCATCGAATAGTTGGCACGATACCAGCCCGAGTCCTCCATCAAGGCCAGTGTAATGCGCGAAAAGACTGGTGACTGAGTGTGTGTGCCCGTCATAGCTTCGTTCTCGAGGATGCGCTTCTCCCAATGGGTGAGGGCAGTACCTTCGCCGCCCTGATCCTCTAGCTCGGCACCCTCCAGCTTATTGCAATTGAAGTGGGCTCGAACCTCGGCAACCACACGTGGCGTGACCAACATATCCACCACTTTCTTTACATGGCCTCCACGCACAGCCCAATTGTGACGCTCCACTTTGCGTATGGTCTCGTTGCTCCACTGATGGATCTGCAATCTGAAGGGAGTATACATTAGTGCTGGTATGTATTTTCCTTCTCTCAAACTCACTTTTCATTCAAATAGGGCTTGCCCGTGTCCGCTTTACGCGGCGTGCGCGGCTTTCCGTTATCGTCCCTGAAGAAGGCGTATAGACTAACCGAAAAGCCGAGTGCATGTAGAATCTCATGCTTCACTGTCGATATCAAGGTCTGCAGCTCCTGCGGCTTGGTGCTGATGCTCTCCGGACACAGGTTGGCATGCCCCGCTATGGGACGATCCAGCAGCGCCTCCTGCTGACAATGGGCCGCATATGCCACGGTCAGACCCTTGAAGCAGCGCTGCGTCTGCCGTGCCGAAACATAAAAAACAAAGTCAGCGTTCTCAATGCCTTCTCCAGGTTTTGTATTGTTGTCTATGCGACAATTCTGACCCGTGCTGTTGCACACACGGCACACCTGTTAACAAAGAGAAAGAGAGACAGAGAGAGAGAGGGAGACAGGATGTTCTTATAAATAAGTCTGTATTGTAGTAGACTTAATGAATGAGTGAACATTCAGTCTGTTTAACTGATTGACTTTATCACTTGATTCAATGAGGAGCTTTTTAATTGGCTGTCTCTTGATAGACCAACAATTCAAATTGATTAACAGACTTTTCAACTGGCTAACAGAATAGCTGATTGATTGAGTGACTGATTGACCGGCCGACTGACCTTATCACTGACTGATTGACTGACGGACCCCTTCATGGACTGACTGACGGAATAACCGACTGATTGATTGGCCAATTAGTCAATTGACCCTGACACTGTCTAACTGTCTTAGATGGCTTTACGAAATATCTACACACATTTATTATAATAAATTGATAAGTAACTGAGATAATTCGTGATTTAGCTGTGGGAAACTGCAGAGCTCTGTCAAATATTGCTTGGATTAGCCATTTAACTTCAAGGAGTTTCACTAGCTAGTTTTACTCACATCCAGATGCTCGTTGGGCACCACCACCTCGCCGCACATGGTCGTCGTCTTGCAATGGTCAATGCAGTGGGTGTGTCCATTCTTCACATACACCTGGGTGCTATCGCATTTGCTAAAGGTAATCGAATATATATACGAATATGCAAGTAGTATGAAATTTACGTTAAGCTTTCGTTGACCTAAGGGCCATCAGTACACACCGATTAAGCCGGATGACGCCCTTCGTCTCGCGCACCATCAACGCCTGTTCCCAGAATTGCACTGCCTCGGGCAGCACGGTGTCCTGCAAAGGTAATTTGAGCATTATTAAAAGATTTTTTACTTTTACCTATAAAGGAAAATGTAGACTTACATTAATTAAATTGAATTTCTCTTCTTCTAATCTGCAAGGTAATGAAAAAAGAAAACAAAATTAAGGTATATTTCAATTAATTACAGACAATTAAAAAATAAATCATTTAAGATGATAGACTGGTTGCTGTACTTTCATAAATATGTATACATAAAGTGAGTATATGAGATTATCTCTGTGCCAGCTACTCAATGGCACAATGCATATGCTCTGCTTTGCATAGGGTATGCGATTTGTGTTGTCGTGTTTATCATTCCTGGAATTGACCTTGTGCTTTGGCATTGTTAATGATCGGCGGCAATCGTCGACTTTGTTAGGTTGAAATTTTCAATCGGAGCCAAGTTATGGCATGTCGCAATCGAGCTCTACCTCAATCCAAGCAGAGACAGCGATAATTTCAACCAATTTTTGGCTGCAGGTGTTGCCCAATTGAAAGACAACTGGCTAACGTTTCGGCAACGCTTAACTTGACATTCGGCCAAGTCGAATGGTAAACTTTGGCCCATTAAAGCGCAATTAAAGTCAATTTGTTTGCCACACTCTTTTTTGACAAAGCGTTAAATGGGGTATATCTAGGTGTTGGCTATGGGCTGTGGCTTTGTTCAGTAAATCTGTCTCTCTCCCTCTTCATATCTGTCACACCACTTTTGAGTTTTTCCCATTGTAATACATATACGGATACATGTATAGATAGAAATACAGATATAGGGAAAGGTATAGATGTTGAGAAAGCAATGGATAGATACGTATGTATGTATGTAGATACAATCGATATTTGCTTCATCACAGTTTGATAATCAAGATGACTCTTAAGCTGTTTGTTAACGGAAATATTAATACAATACAGTAAAGCCTACATAAAGTTAAAAGCTTACCTAAGAGACCTAAGAGTATAAGAGTACAAATTTCTATATTAAATGTATTTTGAGTGCTGCAAACAGAGTATGGCGAGGTCGGTTATGCCCGACTGCTGTCTTGCTGCAATTGTTTTCCGCTGTTGCTTTGGCTGCAAATGTCTCGCTCACCTGTACACTGAATCATCGTAGACAAGCAGAATGCGCAGCGGTTGATCGGCCACAAGGCTGCGCCGTCGTACACTGTGCGCCGGCTGGTTTCCGTTGCCGTTCCAGTTCCCCTCGGAATGCTCGCTGGCGACGTCATCGACAGCTTCGGTATCATCGTGTATGCGCACGCCGTGGATGACCTGCAAAGGGAATGGAGGCGGGGAGGGGCGGATGAGAAATTCGGCTCTGCCTTAAAATGTCTGCTAAACGAAAGCGAAAATGTGGCCAGCAATTAGATGACGACATGGACACAAAAGGCCACACACAAAGGCAGCTGTAATTGGCTACCTTTTTCTCGTTTTTTTTTTTTTTGCTCTTTTTTATTTTTGGTGGATAAATTGCAGTGAAATTAATTTTTAAATTACCCGCCAAAATGTCGAACAGATTGAGACATCAAAATGTCAATGATTTGTGGCTTTTTGGCCAATTGGGTTTGTTAATTCGCATTTGTTATTGTTATTTTATTGTCGTTTTTTCCTCTTTTTTTTTTGCATTATAGTCAGCCGTTGTTTCGGCCATTGTGCAATGTGTGCCAATTATTGTGCATAAATTAGACCCTGTTGAATATTCAAAAGACCATGTCCAACCATTTAGACGGCTTATCTATTATAGTTTATGGTTGGTTGACCGGCCAATAGCACGCGCCACGCCTATGCTCACAAATTTGACTGGCGCATCTTTCAGATGCGGCTGAGTGCTCCAGATTAAGGGTGTGCGACTAAAAGATACCCTGTCTGTCCAAGGTACAGGCAGAAGATCAAGTACAGCTACAGAAAGTTCCTCTGGATTATTCTTATAATGCGAAAAATGGTCAATCATTTCGATATTTATCGATTATGATGCCCTAGAAGTTATCGACAGCTATTATCAATCTGATGCTAGTTACGCAAACTCGTTATCTTCAAACAATACAGGGTATAACAAATGGATTACATGTCCAGCCAGTCCAAGACCTCGGCAATGAAGATCGAAAGTTAGTTCACTTTCAACCACAAGCAAAAACAAAAGTGAATAGAGGTAAATCCAGCTTGCACATGATATAAACCCATTACCTGTTTTCTCGTATATCCATATAATTAAGTGCGCGCCGCGAGCAATATGCAATCTGAAATCTGCATAATCATTAACGATGTTAACAAGACTATATTCATTCCGATTCTCCAATTACTTTAATGCTACAATTTGTAGCTGATGAATTGGTCGTGAGAATCGATTCGAACCGGTGTGAATTCTTAATGCCGTCAAATGGCAAAAACCCAGACACCTGCACAATCTGCATAGCCACTAAGAAACTCTGTTTTGGGGAGATACCGGCTAAGAATGCATGCTCAACGAGCGATAGTGTGAGCCGCAGTCAAAAACCATTTGTTTCTGTTTTATTCTTCTTGGGGAAAGTTATACGATTATAGTTCCATAGATATTGATAAGTTCTAACACAAGCGTTTAGATTGGTTAGCATGTGCATATAGAAATATATATATAAAGTCTTATCTGAATAGCTGAATAGAAGTCGCAATAAATGTAGAATATCCTCTGTAAGTGTATGAATATCATTTGAGCTTATGTAAACATACTTAAGTGTATATATATATATATATATCCATTTACTTGGACGATCTCGACAACAATAACAGCAATTTATCTATATTTGTCTATTCAGCAACAAAGCAACGATCACCAAGAAGAAGAAGAAGAAGAAAGAGAATGAGACAACAAATAGCGACGCAATGTAGTGGGGGGCACTAAGTATGATCATTGCAGACGGGTATATACGACCGCATGTTACACTGTAATAGTACTATTGCTCAGATAGTGCCACCATAATCTAAATTAAAAGCTCTGCTATTGAAGTAGCTAACTCAATTCTTAATATATTGTATAAAATAGTAGAAGTTATTGGCTTGCCCTTGGCATTTCTATTAGAATAGAAAATCAAATATACTCTCTTCGCCATGCAAACGAGTATGCACAAATGTTGAATGTATGAAAACCATTAAGATAACAAAAGAACAAACATTGCAATAAGCAAGCGTCAAAAGCTAAAATCGTGACGGCCCTCAACAATTGAACAGCCGCTTGCATGATCTTCAATCAAAGAGGCTGCTTGAGCCCCGCCCGCCTTCCCGTCTACCCCATGCAGAGAAGACCCAACATGGTGTTTCATTTTGTGGTTTGCGCATTGCGAATTGTATTGCACCGAAATGCGTTTAACTGCTTTCAATCTTGCAAATTGCGGCATTCACCAGGTGAAAGATGAGCCGCAGCACCTGACGCACAATGCGCTTGGTAGTTGATGGCAAGCGCTGCCACAACGACCCAGCTGTGCAACATGTGGCAAGTTTATAGCGCCAGTGTCGATGCCATGCCGCAAGCCAACAACCGTATTTCAATCAGCGCACAGTGGTGCGAAACTAGTTCTGAATAGTACAAAATAAACACTAATTATAAATGTTAATTATTTACATTTCATTAATTGATATTGAATGATTTTCAATTACTAGACTACGACGATTATACAAATAGGTATTAAATTTCGTTTGATTCGTCAATATGCGAGACGCTCATATAATCATATTATTTTTCGCTCACATGAATTTGGTAAGTTTACTGATTCTCATATATAGAATTTTAAAGTTACCCTCTTTCCTTATAGGTGGGATGCTTTTTTAAATTTCTCAATATGGAGTGCGAAATTATGGACGCAAAAATTCTATCTTTGCAAGAATGCCGCATTAGAGCCTACAATCACTCTCAAAATTACTTAAATATTAAACTAAATTTGAAGCAAAATGTAACAAAAGTAAGCACATTATTTATATGAAACAATACAATAGAAATATCTATAATATGGTATAAGTTTGCTTCCAGGCCAAAATGTCATTCAAATTCCTTAAGCGCGAACGGGGCGGTTGGCATCCGTTTCTATATGCAATGACAGTCGATGTGTGTAAATTCTTTGACGGCTCCTTTACAAATCCCTTGACCTCACTTATTTACAACTATATGAGAAAGTATACGAATCTCAACCACAGATGTCCCTTTTTGGTATTTCCAGTTCCTATTTTTGGTTTCGGCTAATTTAATTCCAGTCTATTTCTTTAGGAAAATACTGATATCAAATTAATACGGTTCAATCTGAATGAACTGGACATTCTAAGCCGATTTCCACTCGACGATGGGGTTTATGGTCTGCACACAGCCTGGTACATCAAAAATACTTTGGCCTGTCGTATGAATTCCTCGTCCACTTTAACCAAATCATATAGAAGGCCATAACAGTTAGTTTCATTATGGAAAATGAAAAGTTGTTGTTGGTTATCATTTTTGTTTTAGTATATATGCTTGATAAAAATAAATATGGGATTTGAAACATTTTTAATGTATATATAGATATATTTATATATATATATATAGGAATATATTTTGAAAGCAAACCAACTTATTACGAAAGAAAGCTTGTATATGTGTATGTTAAATAATCTTAACTGATGATTTTACTGACCAATGAGTTTTTAATATATAATAATATTTCAACAAGCGCTAATCATTATTTCAGTTGCATTTTCGATGCACGCATGTTAACAGAATCACATCTGTGATTCAAATCAGCTTAATAGATCCACAAAATCTATCTGCGAAAGACTGTCGTATTAAAGCCTTTAATCACTCTCAAAATTACTTACTCAATGACTAGTCATTCTGACGAAAGCTTTAAGAAACATTTGCATCTTAAAGTGTTTATTAAAGTTTGTTTTGATTTTTTTAAATCTAATCTTGCCTCACTGTAACTCAAGTTTTTCGAATGTTGCAACAATAGGAACCGTGATAGACTTTGCAATTTATCCACCATTATCTGGGATAACAGACATTATTGAAGGCATTTTAATATTATTGAAGCATTGACAATATTTACGTATAGAAAAGTTATCAATACCAAACAAATATTTTCAAATGTTGCAATTGAAATCAATAAAATTATACTTATGTATTTGTATGGATTTTCTAACATCAAGTCTTCCCTCTACGTATTTCGAAGTATTTCTGCTAAGTATTTCCTCTTATTATTTCCCTTACGTAATGTCTCTACGTATTTGCCTTACGTAATTCCTCTACGTAATTCCATTACGTATTCCTCCACGTAGTTCCACAACGTTCACACACTCGACTTCACTGTATTGCGCTGACCCCCAGCAGGCCTGGACGACTGAAGACTGACTGAAGAAATGCTGCAGCTGCTGCCCTTTATATAGGGCCACTTTTACTCAAGCACTGTCTCTCCCAAATGTTGAGCCCGGCGGCAGATAGAGCTCGCTGCAATCGAGCTTCAAGTGAGCAATGGGAACGCTCTCTGCTGCTGTGAGCATTCTAGCTTCGTTTTACCTAAATGCAAATACCAAATCAATACTGCTACATACACATAGACAACTTGAATGATCTTCTGCACTTCTTCTCTCCTTGCTTTTACTCTTACTCAAGTACTGTCTCTGCTTCAATAATTTGTTCAGGGGATTTGCTAGTTGAGCGGAATCGACTTGAGCTTTCATACTTCTTTTAAATATTTAAATATATTAGACTTAGCAAATCTCTAATCTAATTTTAATATAAGAAATCATTTATTCAGTTAAAATTTGTACAATTCAATGTGGGTTTATATGTCAGATTATTTTAACTGATGCATTTAATGACTAATGACTTTTTAATATACATATAATCTGTGAACTAATGCTAATCCCTAAACCAATCGACTACGGAAATAGAAACAGAAGTAATATTTCGTTTGGTTGGTCAAGATGGGTTGTGCATTTATCGTAGTATTTCTCATACAAATGAGTTTGGTAAGCTGGCAAAATCACATCTATAGTATCATTATAGAACTACTTCTTTTACTGTATATCAAGGTGGGGTGCTTTTTTAAATTTCGGAATGTGGAGTGTGACGTCGTGGATCCACAAGTTGTAGCTATAGAAGAATGCCGTATAAGAGCCTTCAATCGCTCTGAGAATTACATAAATATTATAGCCAATTTGAAGAAAAATGTCACAAAAGTAAGCAAATTCATTTCAAATATCAATTCTATTCATATAAATATTTAATATTCGCTTCCAGCCAAAAATTTTCTTTCGATTTATTAAGCGCGAGCGTGGAGGATGGCATCCGTTCCTATATGCCATGACAATCGATGTGTGTAAATTCTTTGACGGCTCCTTTAAAAATCCGTTGACCACGATAATCTACAAATATTTAGTAGCGTACACGAATGCCAATCATAGCTGTCCCTATATGGTATTTCGAATAATTATTTAAATCTAATCTGCTTCTTTTCAATTCAACGTTTTTTTTTATTTAGAAAAATACTGCTATCAAATTAATTCGACTCAATCTAAATGAACTGGACATACTTGGTCGATTTCCACTCGAAGACGGTATATATGGTATTCAATCATCGTGGTACAACAATAACAAATTGAGCTTTCATTTGAATGGGTCGGCGTCTTTGACAAAGTCTTACAAAAAGCATTAACAATATAGTTAAGTATAAAAATTAAATATACTATTTCTTATAAGTATTTAAACACACTTTAAAATATTTATTGCAGAATACAGATACCGAAGACCTTGGCTAATGTTGTATATTCTTCTGCAGACGGCAAATAGTTTATACATCTTGATAAGAATAACTAGCTTGGTCAAATTATCTATAAACAAATGTTTTTTATGTGTCTATATAAATAAATGTCTATATAAATACATGTTTATACCCTGAACGCATTGAAAACTATATAATATTTTTGTGAAAATCTACGTATATATTGATATCAAATTTTGTACACGAGTATAAGTGCAGTATGATTTGAATATTGGTTCTTTGCAGGGTTCAGGGTATCTCCTAGTCGAGTAATCTCGACTAGATCACTCTTACTGGTTTCAACTAATGAATTTAATGACTTTTTAATATACATGTGCATGTACATATCATTTGTGAACTAATGATAATCCCTAGACTAATCGAATACGGAAATAGAAACAGAGGTAATATTTCGTTCGGTTCGTCAACATGGGATGTGCATTTATCGTAGTATTTCTTATACAAATGAGTCTGGTAAGCTGGCAGAATCGCATCTATAGTAGTCCTTATATAACTACTTTTTCCATTGCATATAAAGGTGGGGTGTTTTTTTAAATTTGTGAATGTGGAGTGTGACGTCAAGGATCAACAAGTTGTAGCTATAGAAGAATGCCGTATAAGAGCTTTTAATCGCTCTGAAAATTACTTAAATATTATAGCAAATTTGAGGCGAACTTTAAAAGTAAGCAAATTCATTTCAAATATCAATTGTATTCATATAAATATTTAATATGTGTTTCCAGCTTAAAGTTTCATTTCGATTTATTAAACGCGAACGTGGAGGTTGGCATCCGTTCCTATATGCAATGACTGTCGATTTATGTAAATTCTTTGATGGCTCCTTTAAAAATCCTTTGACCACTATAATCTACGATTATTTAGTAGAGTACACGAATCTCAATCATAGCTGTCCCTATATGGTATTTCAAAAATAATTATTTAAATCTAATCTGCTTCTTTTCAATTCAAAGTATTTTGTTTAGAAAAATACTTCTATCAAATTAATTCGACTCAATCTAAATGAACTGGACATACTTGGTCGATTTCCACTCGAAGACGGTGTATATGGTATTCAATCATCGTGGTACAACAATAACAAATTGATACTTTATGTGAATGCCTCGGCAACTTTAACAAAGTCTTTCAAAAAGCATTAACAATATAGTTAAGTATAAAATTCATATATACTATTTCTATTTGATGTATTTAAGCACAATTTAAAATGTTTTTTGTTGAAAACAGATTGCGTAGACCTTGGCTAATGCTGTATATTGTACTGAAGACTGCAAATAATAGATAAGAACAACTAGTTTGGTCAAACTATCTACAAAAAAAAAAATAGTTATTTCTGTGTTTATATACATCTATTTTTTTTATTAGTTTAATCTGCATCTTGCCCCACTGTTTCACAAACTTTTCGAATGTTGCAACAATAGGAACTGTGATAGGCTTTGCCATTCGCGAACAACAGCTGCGAAAACAGCTTTATTGAAGACTTTTCAAAATAATTGACAAACACTAAGTATGCTTATGAATACATATACATATATGTATATATATGTACATATATTTTCATTTATTAATACGCAAACAAAAAATTGCAGTTGGAATTGAAAGTTCATTAAGTTATTAAACCTGTATGACAAAAATAAATATGACTTCAAATGTTTAATATTTAGAGACTGCACTTGGCTTTAAATTCTTATGCATAATTAAAATTTTCACAAGTACACACACAGACTCAATCACCCATACAATATTTATTTTTCGATTATATTAAGTTTAATTTATATTCCAACGTAAATTGATTTGATTTGTATTAAATTCATTAAATTTAAATTTAATTCGTTTCTTAACAAAGAAACTCTAGAGATGAGGAAGGGGTTATCAGGTGGGGGTACTGGAATTGCCGAGATCCCGCTGCGATTGGCTTTTTATAGCATATTTGAATGTACATAAATATTATTTAAAGAGATATAAGATCGTTTTTCAAATGACGTCAATGAAATACCTTGCCAAGCTTCAGATTTATTAGTTACTTATCAAGAATTCTAAAATCAATAGAATACCTTAAACGAATATGCATGGAACATAGCTCTGCCTCTCCGGCAAATCTGTTTATAATAATAATAATGGTAATATTTAAGAGCGTATAGTTATCTTTAAAATCTATTCCACTTTAACATTGTATAAACTGGATTTATTAGGATCATCGTCGGTCGTTTTATATTTAAAAAATATAAATTAGCTGATTGTAATTAGCTGATTAGTACTCCCAGCCATAATATCAATACAAATACTATTTCAGTGTTTTTTTTTTTTTTTTCATATAACTCAAATACTTTATGAGATTGATATCTAAAAAGTTTTATATAGCTGCTCCTAAAGCATAAAGCGCTAATGACTATATAATTTGTTTATTTGTACTCCGCTGCATTCGAAGTCTTCAACTGTGGCTTTTACACACACTATCAAGCCGATCTCTTTTACCATTTACATATGTACACTGTAAATAAATTAGAAGAGTAAAAAATTGATAAAAAGCAGATTAATGATTATGGAATGGGTGCAGGAGCAGCCGCCACACTTTCTAACCACAGCAAATATGCTTATTCAATCTGAGATAAGACGTAATGCTCAAGTAGTTCACAAATTGCGAATGCCTAACGAAATTTATTTTTGCGTGTCACAGTCGAGCGTGTCCAGGTTTCCAATGAGACTCACGTCTAAGGCGATAGAAATGTGGTGAGGGGTGTGCAAGTAGAGGAGGACGGGGCAAAGAAAAAAAAAAGAGAAATGTGCCGTTTGCTGCGCCTGGCTGACTCCCGTCTTTGCATTTTTAGTCAAACGAACAAACAAAAACGCCCATAAACCGTAAACACGACAGGCAGTGGGCGCCGGGCACTTAACAGTTGCGCATGCTAATTTGAGCAGGTGAATCGATCAACAGCAGAGACGAGCGGGCGCTATGTTAAGTAATTATTTACGTGCGTCGTGTAGTCAATCTGTCAATCGTTCACTGAGCCAGGCCAACCATGACGACATTTCACTCTCCCTCTCTGTCTCGCACACTCTTCATCTTGCTCTCTTCTTCTTCTTCTACACGTCTTTACTTTTTTGTCAACACTTTGGCGCTCTTCCGCAGTGCCGGCCAGATCAATCGAAGCTTTCAAGCTTGACTGACTGCGAGTGAGCGAGACAGTGCGATAACAGTACATGTGCTTTCACTTTCGTTCAATCTTCACTGTAGCCCTGGCCACTTTAATTGTTTCTTTTACAAGCAACACACATGCAAAGGTACGTGTTTGTGCCAGTGTGTGTGTGTCTGTCGGTACATGCATTATTGATCAGCGACTACTTTGCATGCTGTGCTACTTTATGGTTTATTTGCTTCTCTCGCGCTCAATTTGTTTGTTACCTCACAATATGACCGCAGCGGACATGTTACTTAATTAAAGTGATGAATACAACACAAAGGCACATTAATAAACTAACCACATCAATACGCACACATACAAACTTTATGCAGTTGCCATGCGACGTACATTAACACACACGCACTATTCTGCCAGAGGCAATGCTTAGAATGAATTATTTCCAATTTGAGTGGCTAACAGGCGTAAATTGAATAAAATCGGATGGCCGTTTATTATTGCATTTGTAGGCCCATATGTTTGTATGTATGTATATACATATGTATATGTAGATATAGGCATGATGTGCGTTAGCATAAAGCATTTAGAATCCATTATTTGCGTGGAACGGCACGTAGCATTGCAGGAGAGCAAAATCCCTGACAATAATTGAGACTGAGAGACTGAAATCCAATTTGAAGTTCACTGGAAATGCGTCTAAATTCGTTTTGCAATTATCAAGAGGCGTAGTCCGAATGCAGGCTGAACCAAAAGATGATGATGGGCAGAGTGAACAATGAATAGGCAAAATAAACACAATGAGAGAGGAGACAGCGCTCGAGAGAGAGAGGAGTGTAGCTGTTCAAGGTTGCCACCTACTTAAAGTATTTCACTCTGGACTCTGGACTAAGCCACACACTTTGCATCATTCACAGTTGTCGTTTTTGGTCAACTTGTTGCGTTTTATCTGCGCTTTGTAAATAAATAAAGCGCCAATTCATAATATTGACCTGGTGTGTGTTTCAAAATTAGCCTCCAGCGATGTAGCATAATCAACTAACTGGCTGGCTACTCTGCGGTTTTCGACAAACTTGTTTCTCTGTCAGTTGCAGGCACACACACACACACACACACACATTTATATACAGCATCAGCTGGAGATAAGTTGTGCGATTTTATCGTTCGCACTTGTTTATTTGCCCGTTTGTTTACACAACGCCTTCAATGAGCTTCGGTACTATATATGTATGTACGTATGTATATAATTACATGTATTATATACATTACGTGTATATAAACAGAAAGAACAATTTCTTACCTAATATCGAATATTAAACTCCCTGAGTTAAAGTATGCCTATTGAAGAACTCATGTACCGTTTCTGCAGTTGCAATTGAGAATACAATTCTTTCTCCCACTTTTCAGTCCAGCAAAACAAGCAGCAATTTGCAAGGACACCCAGTTACACACGCATGCCCACATACATACACCCACATTTGAAATTCATAAATCCATAAGCGTGTGCGTGTGAATCTGTGAGTGTCTGTGTGCGCGTGTGTATATGTATGTATGCAAATCTGTAACCTGCTGCCAATTATGAGGGCAAACAAAAACAGAAATCTGTGCACAAATTTCGAGGTCAGAGATGTTAGCTCCAATAACCTCCCCAGTTTTGCTACTGGCCAGACTGAAGACAACCTTTCAAGAGGTCTTCAGGTAATTTTGCTTGGCATTGAGTGCACAATAGAAGTTTAGTTACATATACGGAATATATACAGCTGTGTTCATGGAAATCTTAGTACGACTGAGCATTAAATATTGTTTAGCAAAATTTTGTGATATATACAATATATAAACTTTATGTAGAGCGGCGCTAATAAACCAGAAAACCAATGGTACATACATACATATATAGAGCAGTGGCATATAATCAATAACAAATTAAAGGAATGCATATCCAATAGATTAAATCACATCTGTACATTACAATCATGACAATTCTCTTCGCTTCAATTGTTCATTCTAAGTACATATATTGTTATTTCCAGCCAATTCCAAAATTAAACCATAACAAAAAAAATAAAATAAATAAATAAATAAACAAATAAATAATTATAAACAATAATACCTATTTATACATAACAAATTTGTTATCTTCGGCTAAAATATATGAAGTGCTACACATACATAAGCATCTTCTTGTTCTTTATCTCTATTCTCTATCTTTCTGCTTTATCTTGGTGGCTATCAGCAGCAACAGCATTGAGTAACCAGAGAGATGATTCAATTTGTTGCCTTTCCCTGTTTCAATTCATTTAAGTCTAATTAAAACAGAGCTCTATGTTTGATTGGCACGACTGGACGGGAGCACGGTGTGTACGAGTGGCTGGCACTTAGTCGCCAACAGTGCCCGCATTTATATTCACATTTACATACTCGTATAAATCCGAGCAATCACCGCATAACTCAGGATCTGGACGGGCAGCAATCGCGGCGGGGCATTCGACGGGAATGCCTGCATATAACACAGTTCAAATTACAAATAATTAAATTAATTAGTTATGCGGAAAAACTGAAACAGAAATTGACCCCAAATAGTGGGTGGCTGGGCTACACCCTGTAATAAAAATGTGATTGGTCGAGGCAGAGTAACAAACGAAACTCTGTGCCACAATTTTCGTGCTCTTCTGATTCTATGCTTAGAATGAATCAAGAGTATAATGTAGAGAAGTATCTCTATCTATTCTAGAGATTTCAATAACGCTTAAACTTTTAAAATTATTTACTCTAATTCTTAACGCCTTAGTTCCCAACTCCTCGTTGAAATTTGGTCAAATGTCCATCAATTAAATTGATCTATATTAAAGCTAATTATTAGCCCTCTTAGAACACGTTTAAATAGACGCAAAACATTTTTAAATGTTGTTTTTAGTCGATTAGTCACGTAGAGGTTGTTTAGGCATATATTTAAGCTTATAATAACAATAGATATACACATATGTATAACGATTATTTATTTTGTCATTTTAGCTAAGACAACCACAAAAAATTCTAGGGTATTAAAAGGTTAATTGCCCTGTAATTCGACTCGCTTTCTACAGACTCTCATTTAAATGCAATACACATAAATATATATATATTCATATATATTTGCATAGAAATACATATATCTTTCGATACAATTCTCAGTATCTGAACCGGTCACAGCCAGCATCGGCGCTAGCTTTACAATAATTATGTAAATTATTCGTTTTACCGCAATTGTCGGTGACCTTTTCCGTTTTTTTTCCTTTTTATGCGAGTGCGCCAATTAAAATGGATGTCGATTGCATTTAGAACGTCGCAACGTTGCAAGCATGCGTTGCACTTGGCCATCGAGTCGACGCAACAGGTGTCGGACATTAAACCGGGCGGCAGCCGGTTTGAGCCACGCGCTCTGCTCGAGCTGTGGGCGATTCGGTAACTGGCATACCGTTAGAGGCCGTTGCATGAGACTGCACTGAATCATATGAGTCAGATGCGATTACCAAATGAGCTTAGTCAATCCATCCATCAGTCGTCGGCTTCACGCGAAGCTGATGTGTGAGAACTGAACTGAACTGAACTGAACTGAAGCTGTTGTCAAAATTGCAAATCTATGTGTGTGTATATTAATCAGATTTCAACAGCATTTGTTAAAGTGGCAACGCATTCAAAAGTTTATTATTCTTGCAGCTCTTCGAAACCAGTTCAAACTCAGTTCAGAACTAGTTTCAAACGCTTCTGAAACTATTGCAAATTTATTTTTCATTTTTAAGGGCAATCAAATGTTAATGTCCATGTCAATCAGTAGCTCATACAGCTAAATCAGCTACCCGAGACTAGATTGAAAATGGTTTTATCAAAATACCAAGAATAAATCGAAATTCAAGAAGCGCACAATTTAAATAGCTTGTTAATTCGTATAAATGCTCTAATTAGTTGCGCTGGGAGCCAATTATAAGTTTTCCCCGAATACGATAACACGTCAACATCTAATGACGAGCTTAGGCCTCACACACGCCTCCCACATACACGCCCCCACACAGGCACACGGGCGGAAATGAACAATGGCAAATTGCAAATCAACGGATAAAGGATTTCGAGGTGAATCAATGATGAACTGTGGGATGTGGGGAGCCAGTGTGGTACTCACCTCGTGGGCTTTGGGATGTTGGTGCTGGCAGTTGTGCGCATTAACTGTAAACCAGCAGCAGCAGCAGCAGCAGAGGTACACAAGAATGGCCAATTGAAGCTGGTCCGGACGTTGCATGGCTTTTCTCAATGCGTGGGCGGGTATTGTTGGTTGAGTTGAAGCGTTGTTGTGGGAACTAATTGTCGAGCTAGCTCCGTACTAATTATAGAACTAATGCAGGAACCTCTCACTCAATGCCAGGTGTGCATGGTGAGGATTGTTATTGTTCTTGTTGTTGACGTAGAACAGCTTCAGTTGAAAACCTGCACACACACACACACACAACGAACATGCAAATAGTTGTGTGTGTGTTTGCACATGCACAAACATTTAAGCATTTGTTTGCAGCGTTTCTCGATTGTTGTTGCATGCTTTATTGGCCGATATTTGCTCATACGCTTTATGCTTCTTTCTTTGTATATGTATATTTTGCTTATTTTTTTGTTGTCAATTAACTCGCGCAACGAAACCGGCTGGGCAGCCCATGCTCCTGTCCCTGCCTCGCCCGCGCATACACACACACGTAATATATACACACACACACACACAGGCACAGACACTTGCGCTTAGTTACACAGCAAATTGGAATTGGGGCTTTGGTTGTGGATTTGGGTGGGTGCGTCCGCGTCCGCGAATTTGGTCTACAAGCAGCCGCAACGCCAACAAGCCGCCGCTACCGTGCCACAATATTAGCCTGCAGTTGCTTGTGTTGTTGTTACAACAGCATTTAAATGTCAAATTCTCATGAACTGTATTGACAGGCGTTTTATTTAACACTGAATAGTCAACACATTATTTATAAAATAACAGTCTAGCACATAATATTACATTTATTTATACATTTTCATTCAATATAACAAATAAACACAAACACAATAAACACGGTCTATGGAGTCAACAATAGGAAAGACGCGGTAATAGCGTCCTACTTGGTTGACGTTCGCTTCCGAATTGAATGAATGAGCAAATGATTGTTGTTTCTTGAACAAAAAATCGATACTCCGATATTTTTGGGTTAATTAGTGCGACCTATCGTTGTGTGTGAATGCAATACAAAATATATCGAATATTGACATCGATAACAAACTAATAATAACAGCTGTTTAACTTGCTCGTTATGAATTCAAAATATATTTCGCTATTTTCAAAACAAGAATTCAAATATGATGAATTTACGTGTACATATTAGAGACCTTTTTATAAATAAGAATCCTGCATGGTTTCCCTGTTATAGTGTTTTAGCTGCCAGCTGCTTACGAAATCGACTTTGCGCCTCCACAGGCCAATTTTTGAGCTCGACTTTGCCACATTCCAGGCAAAAGGTTTTTGTGTAATAGAAACTGCATGAAGTATCCTTACACACAACTTTGTTACAACTGGAACAGTTTACGCCCAATGCCACGTAGAACTCTGGTTTACATTGCCAACGTGGCGGCGGCGCCTGAAAGGGATCTCGTAACACATAGCTGTCTTCACGAAATTTAATGCCTAAAGCGAAAGGCGGCGTTCGTCCATAGTAATGTACCATTTCGTGCATATTGCAACCACTGCAATGAAATTCGATTGTGGCCACACGTTCATCTAAATCTTCCTGTGGTTGCGGCTCCACTGGAGCTGTCAGCTGAAGTCGTTGAATCTCGGACGCCTCGTTGTCGAGGCAAAGATCATCATCCTCAATGGTGTAGTCGGCCGAATCCTGTGCCATTTGGAGCACTGCAAGAGTGAAGGCCACAACGAAACTAATAACACAACTTCAAAAACTAGAATCTATCTCTTATATACAATACAAATTGAAAAAAAATTGCAAACAATGATGTAAAAGGCATTCAAGTCTCCAATGCTTATTCCATCGCAGCAAAGCTACGCTTGTTGACTGCTTCCTTGGGCCACCAACTCGGACGATCCACATAGCAGCGCTCTCCGTCTAGCATCAATTGCTGCTCGCTGTTTAGCGCCGGCTCGACACGCAATAAAGCAACGCCATGATTATGTGCATAACCGAAAACGCGTCCAAGATTCGCGCCAGCTACAGATTTTACCGTAAAATGATTGGAAACGGGCGCCGTAAAACGAATAGGCATATAACGTTTACGTATGACACCAGAGTGATGAACCCGAGCCGTTAACTCCTGGCCCACATAACAGCCCTTGTGGAAGCTAACTCCATTGAGATAGTCGGCGTTGGCTTCCAGCGGAAAGCACTTGCCGGGTGGTAACTCTGCGATACCCTCACCAATGCCTTGCTTATAGCGCAGCAACTTATAGTTGCATTCGGGCGTGGAATTAACGGCGACAACATCGTGATGACACCATAAATCCTTAGTTAGCTTGGTGGCATTAATATCGCCGGGAGCCAAGACACGTGTACCCATGATACCAATACGCGGGTCAGGCGCTATAAATAAATCCATTGCTTTGTGAGTTCGTATATTGCCGCTCCCCTTCCCATTGAAGAGCACCCATGGCACATACTCATCATCAATGGTGTCGATGTCGATCCGTTTCCGTACGCGATATGTTCGCAAATGGCGTCGAAAATCAGACGATGCATCTCGATCGCATTCCAGCAGAAATGTATCCGGATCATTGGTTCGATAGATAATTGTATCGTACAATAAACGACCGCCTCGGTTTAGAAATAGAGCATACATCGATGATGGTCCACTCGGTTCCTGCAGGCGCGACACATCGTTGGTGACGAGACCCTGCAGAAATGGTACTACCTCCGCACCATGAACGCGTATAAGTTCTCGCTGGTGCAGTGGCTCTAAGGTGAATGTATTACTTGTCGATCTGGGTGATACCGTACGTCCGCCAAAGTTGCGTATACAATCACGTGCAACTCGTAGAAACTTGAAATTTTTACATACATTCATTCTGCGAATAAACGTACGTTTGCGAATCTCAACGAATGTTGCATAAATTCTGCTTACCTTCAATTTTTAATATTCAAAATTCACAAATTAGAAAGAAATCATCAAATACACGAAATTTGTGAGTGAACACAACCAAGTAACAAACAGCTGACTGAAATAATAATAATCGTTCCCGATGACAAGCTCATTGCTATGGCTACGGCTACGGCTACTAGATACAATTACATACAATTGTGCAGCGGCTGCACGGCAGTCCATTTGGAGTGTTATTGGAATTGTTTTTATTATTATTCGACCTGAAATGCAAAATGTTATATAAGAACTAGACGTGTCCAACAAATTTCTCAATCGTTTGAATATCGCTTTAAAGTTTATAAAACTAGGGCACACTATATTCAAACGATAGCACTGTACATCACTAACGTATTTCAAAAATTAAAAAATTCAGTCCGTTTTAGGACAATACAGATTGACAAACCAATCAATCAAGAAGCGATTATCGCACACCCTGCATTTTAGTTTAAGTAAGTTTCTTTAAAAACTCGGTTTATTAATGGTTAGCAATGAAGGAAAATCTAAACCCATACAATATTTGCTGCGCTGTCAGTAAACTATTTACATAAATGCCTAACATGAATATAAACTCAGAATTCGAAGATTCTAACTTTCATCTTAATTACTTGCTTTTGGAGCTATTTTCTTGGCCAGCGTATTCATTTGGCTATTAGTTTTCTTTTTTGGCTTTTTGTTCTTTTTGATTGCATCAACTTTAACTCCTCGGTATTCAGATTTCTTTTTGCCAGCTTGTGATTTGGAGGGTTCTTGGCCTTTTGCATTCTCTTTCCTTTGCCGTTTATCTATGCGTTTCTTTGCACCCACCGCATTCGGTTTCATTTTGGACTTAGTATGCGGTCCCGACGCAGCAACAGCATCGCGTGCCTGCTTAGCTCCCAGTTTCTTCACAGAGTAGCGCTCCACGTGTATGGGTCTATCATCCAGTAGTGTCTCATTGAGCTCCAGTGCTAGACCGACAGCATCCGGTTTTTGGAAACAAACATATGCAACACCCTTGCAGCCCTTTTCGCCGTCCTGTAGGCAGCGGATGTAGTCAATTTCGCCACAGCTGGAGAAGATCTCACGCAGCTTTTGCTCACTAGCCGCTACAAGCAATACAGAATCAATAAAGGAAACAGTACTATTTCATAGAAGATTACATACAGTATTTAAGATTCCCTATGAACACGGTTCGCTTGACGTCGGCGTCGCTAGATGCGTGCTCATTGCCAACACCGTTTACTTCGCCGGACTTCGCTGCAGGCGTAACACGCAAGTGATTCTCCTTAAATTGCGTACCATTCAGCGCCAGCGCTTTTTGAGCTATCTCTGGGTTGTCCAGTACCACGTAAGCATTTAAGGAGCCAGCTGCTTTCCGCTGCTTGTGCTTGAACAGCTGCTTTCCACCAGCCGTACGCAGACGAATTGAATGGACGGTTCCAAAAGGCTTCAGTAAGCGCCCAAGTTGAACACGTTTCGTATTTATGGGCAGATTTCCAATAAATATTGTCGCAGCTTCGGCGGCAGGATCTCGCGCCCATTTCACTTTATCTATGAAAACAAATTTCAAAAGTTATGAGAGTTGATTAGATTCAAACTTAGTCTCTTACCTCCATTCTCAACATCTTTCTTCTTGTTTATTTTCCCTTTCGTTTTTTTGGCTAACTTTGTTGCTGATTTTGCTTCTGGTATACTCTTTTCCTTGTCAGGTGCTATCTCTGTTTTTGGCACGGCTCTGACTTTTAAATTGGATTTCTTTTCTACTGCATCGACCGTTGACTTTTTCTGCTGTCTCTTTAACTTTTGTGCTTGTTTTTTAGCTTTTTTCTTTTCAATTTTGGCCAATTCAGCAACAGATAATTTCTTCTGGGTCTCTTTTGCCTCCTTCACGGTCGCCTCATTTTTGGCTAGTTTCGCCGCTTTAGGTTTAATCAATTTCGATGCCTTTTTGATTGTTTTGCTTTTCTCTGCAACATCAACAAGTTTTTCTTGATGTTTCAAGTCATCATTCTTCTTTAACTTATCTTTAGCCGACTTCATTTAGATTCTTTAAAACTTCACGTGTTGTATGCGCTAAGTGTTGGAAAATGCTTAAATCAAAACTGTCTGATGCATGTGCTATATTATTGTCGTGTTTGTGTTATTATACATCGGTATTGACAGCACGTATTTCGAAAAAAAAAGAAATATACTAGTGTTGGGTAATGCTCTAATCGACTAGCATCAATTTTTATCGACCTCCACTAAGCGGTTTGTTATTGCCATCTCTATTTGGCTTGTTATTCCTGTACATTTTGTTAGTGAATTATGAAGAGATATAAGCAGAAACTGCGGGAAGTCTGGCTCCAAATGCCAGAATTTAGACAGTGGTTACGGCGAGACCCCGAGGACTCATATAGAGCACGTTGTCGTTTCTGCAAATGTGGAGTAAATACAAAGATATGCGACTTGCGAGCTCATGCGCTTACAAAGAAACACAAGAAAATGCATCCAACAGCTGAAGCAAGGAAATTTGACTCGGTGAGCATAATTCTTGTAATGCAATCTAATCACCGTAAATTGTTCGTTATTTGAATTACAGAGCAACGATGATGATTCTTCTTTTGACCACGATATGGACTACAAACCCAGAAAAGTTACAGAACCCAAGCGCTTAAAAGGCCATACTCATGACAGTAAAACCAATATGAAATTGTCTGCTGTAAAAACAGAGAAGAGCGCAAGTAATGGACCAGACTACGAGGCCATTATTGAAAGTCTAGCGCTATATGAACCAGAACAAGTATTGTTCTCTAATGGGTCCACAACACAGTCTGACGATCACACAGAGAATCCTGCACCCACAGCACTATTAGATGAGGAAAGCATTTCAAAAGCTGTCACTGTGGCCGTCAAGAATCTTAAGGATTCATCGCAAATATTTGGCGATTTTGTTGCTGATCGATTACGGCAATTATCGTTTGCAACATCGGAAAATACCAAGGACAAAATAATGCAGGTGCTTTTGGAAGCTGCTGCACTAGACAGGACAACCAATTGCACGGCTTAAATGTATATTATAAGTGTATTTGTATATTAACTTGAATAAATATCACGATCAGCCTTAAGTACAACACAAAATTTTTGATTACCAGTTTATTAATAAAAATTGACATATACATATAAATACTACACGGTGTTTATATTGCATTTCACATACCACGCATTAATGCGTGTTAACTCCTTCAAAATAGAGCGGTTTGCTGATTTACAAAAGCAGATGTGTATATCGAAATATCGAGTTAGTTCTTAGCATTAAACCGATAACTCTAAAGATCGCTACAATCGCGTTGTGAAATAGAAATAAATTTATTTGGGCTTGTTAACATGAGTGCGAACGAAGAAAAAGAGTTGGCGGACATTTCGAGCATGGATAATCACCCACCAAATATACCAGAGGCTGTAGAAACTGTTAAGCGGAAGCTTTCCGACGGCCGAGATGCAAATGCGAATACCAGTGCAATAAATAAACGAAGGAGATCTGAGGATGACCAAGACGCAGTATCTGGGGACAAAGCGACTATAAAAATGGAAGCTCCAGACGAGATAGAGTCCGCCAGCAGCAGTATTCCAGTGACCATTAAAGAAGAACCAGTTGAAGAAAATGATGATTCATCTGCCGCCAATGTTAGTAAAGTTTCTACGATTAGCACTAACTCCAACACTGCAACTATTCCAATAAAAAAAGAACTAACCAGGGAGGACCCATCTGCTGATTCCGATGAACATCATGATGATTCACCTGCCGTCGATGTCAGTGGCATCGCTACGGCTAACACTACTCCCAACTCCTCAACCGTTCCAATCAAAAAGGAGTCATCTAACGACGATACATTTGTTAAAACAGATGCAGTTAGCAGTTCAGCAGTTATTGTGAAAACTGAGCCAAATACTAGCATACAAGTAACGATTGCCGATAGCTCAGTTTCCTCCAGCACGTTAAGACCATCCTGTCGTTTTGGAATAAAGTGTTACAGGTAATGCAAGATTATACAAAGTTGTTAGATGCCTACAGATACTATAACCATTTTAACGTTTAGACGCAATCCGGCTCATCGGAGTAGCGAGGCTCATCCGGGGGATACGGATTACAGGCGTCCGAGTTTTCCAATACCACCATTGGGCACACCAGCCTGTCCATTTGGAAACTCTTGCTATCGTCGCAATCCTATACATTTTCAACAGTATTCGCATCCATCTGATTGTAAGTAATATACTATAGACGAGGCAGATGGCAGCTAAATTGCAACTTAGTCAATTCCGCCCAGAATATTCGAAATCGTTTGAGGCAGCGACGCAACCAGGCGCGAAATTCCAATGGGCGCACAGACGAACTCTCGGATTTGGAATCAGACGAGGAGGATCCATTTTACGAACAGGGTGATTCTGATTTGGATTATAAACCTGGAGCTGAAATCGACGATGACGAGGATGATGATGATGATCTCGAATTCAATAGCGAGCGCCAGAATTGTGATGAATATGATTAGAATACTACAAAAAATTTGTCAATGTTAATATCATGTTAAATGCGAAGGCTCTCTGTTATCTAACAATATACATATATCAATGTTATCACTTATAAGTAAACTGTGATTTTACTTTGTGATGGACGTAACAGTCTTTCATATATCAGAGCTTAGCAGTCTGGCAACATTGGTTTGGTGTTTATCGAGACATAAGAAACGGGCACACTGCTTCGTCGTGTTTTTACTTCGTATCTTCGTCACATCTGTGTGTGTCAGACGAGACGCATTTTTTCTTAATTGTAATTTTTTAAAGTTTTACGTCCATTACAGTGTTCAATTTGATAAAGAGTAAACACAGAAAGGTCTCAAACTGGCGGAGAAAAAAGTACAGATGGCTTTATGCCAAACCTCAGTGGTAAGCCATACGCATATTCTTCAATCTACTGAACATACATATATCATAGACTTACTATGCATATTTTGCAACAAATCTGTGCCCTGTAAAACACAAAATTAACCCAATTGACATGTACATAGAATATTTGGTGCTTAGTCAATTATTAATAGTTCTTAAGTTGATTAATAAGTGATAAACTGTGACATATGGAACCATAGAAATGAATGACCTCAAAAGTGAAAGTTTGCCCCTTCAGAAGTAAAGAGCGTGAGTTGCCTTATGCCTGCGGCGGCGGCGTGTCTGCCGCTTGTATTCGTTCGTTTGTGTGTATCTGTATACGAATGCGGCGTGCAGAAGGATTCGCATACATATCCATACATGTATGGCTATGTGTTCATGTTGTGTTTAATCATATGTTTGCGATTGACGCGTTAACGCAAGCATTTTAAATAGATTTCTTATTTTGTTTATACACTTTGTCTTATTATCAGCATAAAATTTCTTATCTTAGCTTTGATAGTAGCCACAATTACGTGTCGCATCTATTTGTGTATATGTCTGCAGATACATTAAATGTGCGAAAGAATGTAGCAGCAGCAGAGACCATGCTTGCAATCAAAAATAGCACTTGAATTGTAATGCATACATACAGACAAACACAGGCATACATGCTTAGGTACATATGTATATACACATGCATAGGCAATTCGCAGTGTGAATAATAATTGAGAACTTTCGATTGCACTCGAAATTGAATTGTTTTAATACAGAAAAGACAAGCGTAGGAGATATCATAACAGTAAATAGGAATTCATCACACACACATATGTATTTATGATGCTGACTGCAGTTCACTTACTATCTGACCTCAATTTATTAATTCGAATAAATTGAATAGTTTAGTCACTGCAGCAGATTTTCTAAGAACTAGACCTAGTCCTCATCTATTTGGCTGATAACAATCAGCAACACAGTTAGTTAAATATTGCATATGTAATATATGCACATGTATTTAATATTTATGATATATAATAGTGACTTTGTATATATACACATGAATATATTATTCCATTAGCTCTATTTTTTCAAGTGTTGCAGGTGTTGGTTAATTGGAGTGATTTATTTGTTTTAAAGTTCTAAATTACTTGATTGTTGATAAGTAACCAAACTGTTTTGATTCTATTGTGACAGCTGAAAGTGTATCATGCCGTTATTGAGGATGTCATCAACAATGTGCGCGATGCCTTTCTAGATGAGGGCGTCGATGAGCAAGTGCTGCAGGAGATGAAACAAATATGGCGTAATAAGCTATTAGCAAGTAAGGCGGTTGAATTGAATCCCGAACCCGGCGAGCCAGGCCATCACCCACCGCCCATTGTGGCGAATAATCCAAAGGTAAGCAAGGTGCTCGTCTCGTTGCCAAGGCCTTCGATGGATGTGTAGCGCGTTTGTCCATCTTTGTGTGTGTGTGTGCGTAGAGCTAATCGTACTTATATGTATTGTATAAATTGTGTTAAAATCCAAGTATAACTTGACTTAACTTTGTTGCTTTTTCTCTCTCTCTCTCTCTCTATCTGTGTCCAATTTCAACAACAATTGATCGCGCACATCAACATAATATATAAATATATATACCAACACCGACTGCTGCTTTATGTATATGTAACTGCTATCATCTTACAACACAAAAACACACACTCATCCACACTCGCCCACATACTTTGCTGCAGAGCTCCAAGGTAATGCAGTAATTAGGACTCGTTCACATAGCATATTAAACTAATTATTCTCCTATTTGAAAGGCGGCTAATGCCAAGGCTAAAAAAGCCGCCGCCGCTGCGGCCGCTTCACAGCAAAGCAACGGAGGTGGTGGCACCGTCACCAACAGCACAGACAACAGTAAGCTGGCGTCGCCATCGATTGCGGGCAAATCAGGAAATGCCATTACCGCAGCTGGCAGCGGCATGAAGAACGGCATTGGTACCATTAAACAGGAGGTCACATCACAGAACCCACCGCCGCTGCATCCCACAGGCGGCTCGACAATGCTGCAAAAGCAACAAGCTGCGGCTGGAGGTGGTGGCTCCACATCCGCTGGCCAGACGCCAATTCCAATTGTCGCCCAATTGGATCCCAATCGCATTATGCCTGTTAACGTAAGCATGCCCAGAGTGTAAGAGGACTTAATTACAACAAATACTTTGCAGATAACGTTGCCTTCTCCACCGGGCTCAACAAATCCTGAATCTCGTGTGCTCACCATACAGGTGCCGGCATCAGCACTACAGGAGAATCAGCTTACCCAGATATTGACCGCTCATCTAATTTCATCAATCATGTCATTGCCTACCACGTTAGCCTCATCCGTGCTGCAGCAGCACGTGAATGCTGCTCTTAACAGTGCCAATCATCAGAGTAAGATAGCTACGCGCTGAATATTAACGGGGCTATTTTTACAATAAAACTTGTTTGTAGAAAATTTGGCGATTTCCAAGCAGCTGGACGGCGCCTTAGACTCTTCAGAGGAGGATGAAAGCGAGGAGAGTGACGACAACATAGACAATGATGACGATGATGATCTAGACAAAGATGACGATGATGATGCAGAGCACGAGGACGCTGCCGAAGAGGAGCCTTTAAATAGCGAGGACGATGTCACTGACGAGGATTCGGCTGAAGTGTTTGACACAGATAATGTTATTGTGTGCCAGTATGATAAAGTAAGACAATGATTACTTCTGTAAACGAATTAATTAATATTCATCCAAAAATTTAATTTGTATAGATCACACGCTCTCGCAACAAATGGAAATTTTATCTCAAGGATGGTATCATGAATATGCGAGGCAAGGATTACGTATTTCAGAAATCCAATGGCGATGCCGAATGGTAATCGACTCGGACCGACAACCAGCATAGTGTGAATATCCATTAGAAAAGAAATAACAAAACTAACAAACAAACAAAAGACAAACGAAATGCCTCACAGTGCGCCTTTAAATACGTTAATAGCACTCCTCCTCCTCTCTCTCCACACGCACACACACACAACTACACATACACAGACACAATCGCACATGCATATACATACATACACCACCCACCCACATGACCAAACGATGTCCAACAATGGCAGCCACAGTGAAATTTCCTTTAATCACGTTGCCTGGCCGGGCATATAAAATTGTTCTAATATTAGTTTCGACTATTTGTATTGAATGCGTCAAGTTTAGTTGTTTTCTTTAACAAAATTGTAATCGTAATATATATGTATTAATTACACTGCTCCGCATATTATTGTCAATAAAATGAAACTGTAAAGAAACGGAGATTTGCATAAGGACCATTACATTATATATGTAAAATATATATATATTTGTAAGAATACACACCGCACAGCACCTAGATTGTTCAGTAGTAGTCTTTACCATGGACGTGTCAAATTACAAAAATAGACAGTAGCTTTATGCATTCAGAGCGCTTGAGCCTTATCAATATATAGTATCGTCAGACAACAGAAAACTATTTATATCAAGTCGAACCAAATCAAAGCAATAAAATCTACACAAGCTCTTAGGAAATCATACAATTTATAGAATGTAAAATATATGTATATGTATCGTATATTTAAAATTACTTTTTTAATTAAGGAGTACAACATTTTACAATTAAAACCCTTAGAACAACAGCTCGTTATTGGCTTATTGTTTATGTTTATGCTCTATGTACACTGCAACGGCTTAGTATCTGTTTTAAACGTGTGTAGATAATAATATATAATCAACATCATACATGCGAATTGCCGCACGCTTCAAACGATACGCTGCCTCGGGGACTGCAATTTGATTACTTAAGCACGCTCCCTACCAGTTTACTATAAACAATCTAATTACAATGACTTTATTGCAATGGTCATCGCTGTGGTCTTACGCTTCTAAACTTAAACCAAATATGTATATATAATTGAAATAATCAGTAGCCAAATTATTAAATGATGCTGATTCGTTTTTAAAGATTTATGCTTGAGATAAAGTTCAAATTTAAATTCATAATCTATACAGAGCCTAATATTGCGCTACTCTCAGGGCACAATTGTTTACAGTACGTAAAACCAACTTGTTAATTTAGATATATATATCTATTAGAGTTTATATATATATAGGTATATATATATATATAGGTATTACTATACTTATGCGACACAATTATGATTCTATAAACAATTGGAGTCGTGGAGAGATGCTTATCTCTTAGTTTAGCTGAATTGGTTATATGGTGTTTTTGCCCGCAAATAATCTTGTGCTAAGCACCAAAGGTTCGTAATCTTCACATACTACAATTTGTATATGCGTCTATGTGTGTTATTTACACATTAAGTTGTCAATAGCGCTATATTGATTTCCTTGACCATTTTAACGCGATGCAGCATACGTTGTAGTGCATCCTGGCTGAGCGCTTGCGTTGAATACCAAACGGGCGAATCGGGTACGCAGGATCGTTCCGGCTGCAAATAGAACACATCGTTGCGCGTTTTTACACTCTCCGGGCTGCAATTTAGAAATTAATAATTAAACAGAATATTAAAATTATTATTATTTGAACTTACCATTTGGAGAGATAAAATTCGTATAGACGCACAGGACAACGCAGAGGATTCTCTTCGTTCTCCTGCTGTTCGTACACCTTTTTCTTGCGCGGATTAGCATCTGTAAGACATAAATAGTATTATTAACTATTTAAATATAATCAATATATTACTTACCCAAACCTGCCTGCGGTGGATAGAATCGCAAGAGCACATTTCGTGTGCCTGGCACCTTGGAGTTTTGCGATGAACGTTTCCAATGCTTCATAATGTGCGAAAATGATAATTGCATATGCTCCTCAACAGTCTGTGGGAATTTAACAAATTGCAGATCAAGCATTTGATATTAACCCCAAGAAGTATTTGCTTACAGTTAGATTAAAATGCTTAGTATTGAAAAACATTAGCGTGCTGAGCAGCACATGGGGCGAATGGGCGCCTAGTTGTTTGCATTCCCATAAATGCTCCTCCTCCACGCGTGTGACAATGTATTCTATGGGAGTAGAAATAAACGAGTTAGAACTTAAATTACATCGGATTATTATAATACGTACGTGAATCATTGTAAAGCACGGAAAATTTGCGTGCCACCTCATCGAGGCATTCTGTAAAACGTTCATAGTACGGATCATAGAATATGTTGTCGATGCGTCCGTTTACATAAAGGTATTGCTGAATGCCTGTGCAAAAAAACAAGAGTATTAGCAACTGATCTAGATAACAGAATTTGGCTAATATTTACCCAGTACAAGGTAATATATTGTATCCGGCGCATACTCTGTGCCATTGGGCTTGCGCACCTCCTTAACAAACAGACAGAGCGAATAGTTTAGCTCGTCGGCGGTCATTTGCAGCAACTCCGTTTTGAAGGGTCGCCTCCGCATCGAGCTCTTCTCGATATCTGCATTCTTGGTCATCACCCATTGCTTCCAGGCATTGACGCCGAATGTGTATTTGAGGAACATTTGTGCATCGGGCTTTTCCTGCGGCTGCTGTGCCTGCTGAGACTGTTGTTGCAGGGCCGAGTGATCCATTTCGTTGCCACGCTGTCGTTTAACAGGCGATCGACTGTTTCGTGACGGAGAGTCAAGTACGGCGATGGTGCCACCACCACGTTTACGACCACGCGGAGATCTGAAAAACATTTAATTCAATTAAAATATGAACATCTTTCAAATTGATACTTGAAAAAATCAACGTTGTGACGATTCTTACATATGATGTTGCTGATCCAGATGATGCACGCCCATTTGACCCATATCATGTCCCATGGGAGACTGACTCGTTATCGTATTGGCCGTCATTGTTGACTCCAGATCAACGGTTGTTGTCTGATGAGGATTTTCAAAGTCGCCTGTAGCCATTTTTAGGGCTATTTGGAGCATGTCATCGCCGTAATGATTATGGCTAGCGACATTAACATCCACAACCTGTTGCTGCTGTTGTTGTTGCTGCTGCTGTTGCTCAAGACTATTCTGATATTGCAGGGTGACCAGACCCGGATCCGGTTTTATTTCGTTGTCCGAATCGGAATCCGATTCGTGCTTCTCTTCAGCTACCATTTCGGCCATCATCAGCAATTCGGCTTCCAGCGGATCTTCTGGCATTTTATCCTGTATCTTCTTAATCTCCTTCAATATGCCAGCTGCGGTGTTTCGTGTCGTGGGTATAAAGATTGGCACCGGTATGGGCAGAGGAATGGGCACGGGCACCGGGAACGGCGCTGAATACATATACATCGGTTGCGGTACGAATATGGGCACAGGTACGGGTATTAGCACCTTGTTCGAATAATCCTTCTCGGTCTGCGTTGCGCAATCTCGCACGGACGGCGTTACCTGAGCGCTTGACGAAACGGTCATGGGCTTGCAGCTGATATTTACATTACGAACCGCTTTTGGATACGGAGGAACGGTGATGATCTTTGTTTCCGTTACTGGCGCTGTTAATTCATTGCTAGGAGTGCCTATGCTGCGTCGCAACGGCTGCGGTGGTGAGGGTGACCGTGCAACAGTATAGTCCACGTGCTTGCGCGGACGACCACGACCACGAGACTCCCCCAACGAAGATGAGGACGCCGTAATGTTCACCGATAATGGTGGCGGTGAGTCCGCTTTACGACCGCGCTTACGACGTACGGTTACGCTGCCAATGCGTGCCTCAGTTTCGCCGCTCGCCAGCGATTGAACGGTGGAAATAACGGGCACAACGGTTCCACTAGCTGATTTCTTATTTAAGCCACCAGAGGCATTATTTTTCAGGCCGGACTGCAAAGAAATTTGATCAAAGACTTTAGTATAATTGCAACAAAGCGTTCATTACACTTACTTTCCACCTTAAATGCATTCTTAATTCTTCTACAAAATTTAGTATCAAATTGGAAAGCCGCGCAGAGGGTTTATAGACTGCATGAGTAAGAGCGTTGCCACATCGCGAAAAAGTATTTGCTTGTATTTTCAGTTGCACCAGATGGGATATTAATTTAAATCTATGAGCCAATATTCGTTAAACAGGTCTTCAGATGGTCTAATCAAATCGACATAAATTCAAACTCCAAAATATGAATCTCCATTTTTCATTTCGAATAAAGATACCATCGGTATATATGTATTTCATATTTTGCATTCTCAATATCCTTTCAACACTACTAAAATGCGACTATCGCAAAAAGGGTGCTATCGATAACAGGTTCTTTCTTCAGTATGCATTAGAGATCGAGTTTAAAGTAAATACATACCGGCTGTTGAGACAACTTCAATTTGACCCGTTTCGGTAGTCCGGTGGGAAAGGGTGCTCCATTTTTGTTACTGCCACGAGCTTGTGATGCAGATAGATGTTGCTGCTGTTGCGCTTTGCTGGCGGACGTTGACGGCACATCGCCGTCCAAAGTAAGTGGCGTGCGGGCGAACTGATTTTGGAACTGCATTACACACTGATATGTACAAAAATTGCGCATCGATGCGTCCGACATGGTGAGATGATATTGCGGGGTGCTTGTATTGCTGCAATTGTCGCACTTGGTGACAGCGCGTGCTGAAATGTTACAGCTAACACCATGCATGGTCAGACAGTTGATAGAACAAGTGAGCGTCTCCTGGTCGTTTTGCTGCTTGTAGATCATATCAAAGTTATATTTCTTCACCTTACACCACTGACAGGAGACAATGTGACGATTGACAATGATGTACACATTGATGCAGATGCGCGAGCAGAACATTTTTGGCGCCTGCTGATCATTGCTGTAAATGGTGTACGCATCGGTGCTCTTTCGCTCAAAGTACTTGCAGCACATGGAGCACGGATCGGCATTGACGTTGCTCACAAACTTGAAAGCCGAAAAGCAGGGATTTGAGCAGAAATAGTGCTCTTTGTCGTCCAACAGCATCTCTACGCGCACAGGCTTTTCGTTGTTGCAAACGCCGCACATGTCTGTGCGTAGTTTCTTCTTGGGATTGCACATATTATCATAGCGCCGCAGACAAGCCTGTGAGCAGAAGTCCTTGAACTGATCCTTGTCGCCGACGGGCGCCAGAAAGCCCTCCTGGCCGCTGCTAATATCCTTCTGACAACAGCTGCAGGTCTTCAGTCCCTTCTTGTACGTATTAAGACAGGCCGCGCAACAAAACTGACGCACCTCGAAGCCAAATCGGACACAGTATTTGCCCAGAGCAATGGAACTGACCTCCTGTTTGCAGGTTTCACAGTTGCCGCCAAAGGAACGCTGATAGCTGCCCAGACACACCTCGTTGCAAAAGTCCATTGTCTCCCAGATTAGCTGCTTGTCACTCACATTCACCTCCTGCTGGCAATCGGCGCAACGTCGCCTAAAGCTCTCGATGCGATCGAGACGCGCCGCCTCCGCTTCGGCATTGGTGCGGGCGACCACATTTGTTTCGGGCTTCTTGCTGGGCGAGCGTAATGTGGTGGCGCCAATGTTTCGTACGCGTATTGAGTGACGTTTCAGTTTGTATTTATCCGGCTCTTCGGCGTTTAGGAGATTGAAACAATCATCATTGCATATGTAGTACGTATCCTGGTCTTGCCGGAGAAAGTATTTGCAATTTGTCTGCTCCTTGCACTGCAGGCAGGCGTGTTTCTTGTTCGTTATAGCGGCGTCTATTGCATCACCTTCATTGGGCTCAGCAGCTGTTGCCTCTGCATTCATGCTTGTGTCATCATCAACGGCAGCCGCACTGCTGGACTCCTGACTAACCTCTTCGACAAGGAACTTCTTGCGCCGCAAAAAGTATTTGCCCGGCTCTGCAGCCAAGAATGCATCACAACACGATTGATCGCATAAATACTCGAATGTTCCTCCTGTTGCAGGTGCTTCACTTGCTGCCGTGTCTTCAGCATTTTCACCTGCAGGCTCTTCGCTGTGTTTGAAGCGGTACACGCAGGTCTTTTCAATGCCACATTGTCTACATTTTTGTGTGCTGCCCACAATCCAGACGATGATTATCTTGGCATGTCCGCCCGCTTCATCCTCGGCAGTCCCCGACGCTTCCTGGCTGGGTTCATCGGCCTCCTGCGCATCTGGTTCAGGAGTGTCCTCGTCGTCATTAGCTGCAGTGTTCACTGTATAATGCAAAAAGTATTATTCTATATTTTATTTCTCATTTAATAAATTAAGTATTAAATTAGATTTCCTTTGTGAATAATTCTCGTATTACTTGAGCTTATGAAAGTATTGAGAATTATTTGTAAAGCTCACCTTCGGGACGATCTGAAACATCAGCTCCAGCTGGCTTATCAGCCAGAGCCTCTGCTGCTCAAATGGAGGATTAAATAGGAGCACACGGAGAGCAATCGACAACTTAGCTTAACAATTCAATTACAATAACTTTGCTTATTTTATTACCGTTTGCACTTTCAGATGTGTCTTCCGTTTGTGGATTCACAGTACTAGCGGCTGCATCGTCCTTGTCGCTTTGTTCTTCTGTTCCAGCTTCAGCCTCATTGCCAGGTGATTTCGATCCAGATTGCGTTTGCTCGGCGGCTTCCTCCTCTTCGGCTGCCTTTTCCGCATTCTCACGAGCAATCTCCTTTTCGGCCTCGGTTACTTCCGTTTCGGGATCGTCCGGTATGAGACAAACATCAGATTCCTCGGGCTCCAGCACGTTCTCGACAGTATCTGCGTAAGTAACCGAAGCTTTATATAAATCGATTTTATTTTTAATGCAAATAAACTTACCATCTCCATGCTCTGCTTCGGCTGTTTCTTCCGTTTGTTCTGCTTCGCCAGCTTCATCTGGTTGCTCGGTACCTTCATCGGCTGCTTCATCTTGTTGCTCGTTTTCGCCTTCGGCTTCGGCAGCATCTTCAATTCGCTCTGCCTCGGCCTCGGCCTCTGCGTTATCTGCATCATCTTCTTCATGTGTGGACAGATTGTCTGTAGCTGCTGAAGCATTCTGTTCTTCTGTCCTATCAACTTCATCTCTGCCCTCAGAGGGCGTGTCTTCTGCAGACTTGTCGCCCGGGTCAGTTTGCTCGGCTGCTGCGTGCTGGGAATCGCCCCCTTCGGATCGCATTTCAACATCATCGGCATCAGCTGTTGTTTCTGCGGGCGCAGACTCTGCTTCGGCATCACCTTCCTCGTCTACTTCCATACCTTCAATGGAGGCGGGTGCACCATCGACTACATCTGTCTCAGGCGCTCCTTTGCCTTGCTCTACGTTTTCGAAAGCATCATGTTGTTGCTGAGCATCTGCTTCTGCATTGGAATCTATATTGTAATGTTCTTGCTCTTCATCTGCCGCAGCTGGCTCCACATCTTGTTCCGGGGCATCCTCAGCCGTTGGCTCAGCTGCACTGTGCGCTGCATCCAACTCTTCATTAGCTTTAGATATCGGATTTTGCTCATCTTTTGCAACAGCATCGGATTTGTCTTGCGATTGTCCTTCGTCCATGTCCAAAGAACCCTCTGATATCTGCTCAAAATCGTCATCCTCGCCTGTTGCTGGCGCCGCAGCTATTTTTTCAGCGTCTTCACTAATATTTTCCACAGGTGATGGTGAGGCTGGTGTATCCTGAAGAGCTGTTCTTGCTTCAGCTTTCTCCCTTGAATTGTCCTCGTCCAATTTGGATGTTTCTGACTCAGGCCTTGCGCTCGAATCAGCGCCAAAAGAGTCGAGACTGGATATTTCCTCCATGTTATATTAATTGAATGAATCGTTTGCCAACTTTTAAACGGGTAGGTACCGAAACATCAACTGTAAGTGAATAAATTTGAGCGCGAATGTTCATTAATTTTATTCATCTTCAAATTAATTTTTCTTTATTGTATTTATGTATGTATGTATGTAATATATGTTTGCCCCCATTGTCGTTTCGCGCGCATTTCATCCCCAATGCATATCGATAGAGGAAACACAGCGATATTTATCGAGCACACTGCGAGGGCCTCACACCACACCGCCTAAAATGTGTACAAAGTCACTAACACAGACACACACACACACACAACACAAGCATAATGATGTGGTGTACAGTGCACAAGAAAACAAAACATGCGCCACAAAAAGAGAAAGAAAAACAAATAGTATAGAACTTCTTAAGCACCTAATTGAAACTTCTAATTAAGGCATTAAACACATTGCAATTACTTTATGTCTGCTGCACAGTGGGAAATGTAGTTGCGTTCTGGCGATTGCGCCGTTTACTATATCTGTATAAGAGATCCGACGTCGGCAACGAAAATCTAAATAGCAAACCATTAACTGCCTTTCATTGCTGTTATAAGCGAACAACACTTTTCCAGATTTTTTTTTGTTGCACGTGCACTAGCTTTGAAAATTGTTTACACTCTTTTTCAATTCGCTATTTATATTTTTCAAGCACTGTAACACTGTAACACCCGGAAAAATGCTGTACGAAAACCACAAGTTGAGGACCAGATAGGGATGGCTAAATATATCGATAGTTGCAACGCAATAGCTTGCTGCATGTGCCTCATCTTGAACTTCAATTGTTCGTTCGCTCCTGAGAATTTCCGTTCAATTATGCGAATAAAATATTATATAACGAATATTTGATTGTAGTGTATTGTAAATAGCAAAATTACCGTTTTGAAGCGAATAACTGGGCAGTAAATATAGCAACCTCTTAGTATTTGTTTGTATTTCGATGATAAATGTATACAATAAAAAACAATCTACTGGTTCTCTTATAAACGATGAATCGATAACAGCAGAAATCTTGTATATTTATTGGCTATAATAAAAATATTTGTCATAAGACAGGGCTGTATGCAAGCAGATCTCTAGGCTTATGTTAAAAAAAATACCAGAAGACTGTTTTATTACACTGAAATTTTTTCAATGCTAGAATTCACATAGCCATGTTAGCTTGTTAAATTAGGTCGTCATTAATTAAGACGGACGAACAATAAATCCTTCGGCGTCGAGAAGCATGCTGGGAAAATAGTTGATAATTTTAATGAAATGTGGAAATTGTTGTGCATTTTGAAATATTAAATTATTTTCTTTCTGGTAGTCCTGTACTATTTGAATTATTTCGTTTGTGGATAGCGCCTGTGTGAAAATAAATTTTATAATTAATAATTTAAATAATGCAAAATATACAGAATGTACTTCGGTGGCTAGCCAGAATTGTATGACATAGTTAAATGCGTAAAGCTGTAGTTTTTTAAGTCCAGGTTCGTTTTTAAGAGCAGCTGCGTTTTCTACAATTTTCTGAAAAGGTATCGAAAGCAATAGTTAAACAAGATATGAGAGCAATTTAAATGCAAAGAGAGCTTACGGCTATACTAAAATTTTCCAGATCATAAATATTATGACGGAATGCCAGATTGAAGGCTGGAAATATACCAGCTAATGGCCACGTAATGTTCTTTAGTTCTTGCGAGAAGCTGAGCAGGAGGTCTGGTAAATTATATGCACAGGACAATATGAATATATCCCCAATAAGGAATAGATCGACTTCCGCCGTTGCCAGCTCAAATGTGTAAATGAATTCCAGAAAGATTTCCACACTTTGGGGCGAGACTCCATTTATTTGCAATACTCCGTTCCAGTTTTTGTTTTCGAAAATGTCATGTTCCAGTTTCGCAGATGCTGTTGCTAGGAATAGGCGATGGCATTTGAATTTCCTATAACAGGTGCTCGCACCATCATCAGCACTATTCGCATTCTTCGCCACATGCACTTCACAGTCGGAATCTATGCCGCTCCGCAAATATTCGAGACGTCGCTTTTTGGTCGACGGAGCATCTAGACTAATAGGCGTTTCCGTCTTTGCGATCGGTGCTGATGGGGCGGCAACTTCATCTTGGGCCTCTGCTGCAGGGTTAGCCGCAATAGCAGAGGCAGCCCGGCTGGACGTTCTGGAGGTTCTAGACGCTCTTGAATTAGCCCTGTCAGACGACTTTCGAAATTTTGACATTTTAAACAGACAATTTAAGCAAGCTTTAGGCAAAAATCTAACAAATAAAACCAAGATATGATGAACATGTCACTACAAGGAAAATCTCGAATTTGAGAATGAAAAAAACATTCAGGAATTATCGGTTTTAGTGCCAAATTTATGTTGTGTATAAAATTTTCGAATATCTAACTGATGTTTTGCAAGTTACGTCGTTTGGAATTGCTCCGTTCTGGACAACTGTCGGATTGTGAGCTAAAAGTCTGGTATACAAATAAATCGATGACTTGTTGCTGCCGCGAATTCAAGTGCCACAGGATTCTGTTGGCGTCCGCCTCGGAGGAGTTTGAGAGCATGTTTCGCGAAACGGATTTCAATAAATCCAAGCTGGTGATCAATGTGAATGACGCGATGCCCGATGCGTACGAAACTCTGTTGCTTTATATATACACGTATGAGATATACAATGATATAAAGATAGAGATGTTTCCCGATCTCGTCTATTTGGCCACCAAATACAAAATGCCCGACTTTGTGGACGGCTACATTGGCAAATTCGTCGATAAGGACTGGCCCATGTCTACGGTGCTCAAAATGTTTCAATTGGCCAATGAGCACAATCGGCCGGCCATGATGAAACTGGTGGGCAAGGTAACTGCAATTAATTATCAACTATTTTATAATACTAATAATGAACGTCCTCGCCTCTATTGCAGAAAATTGTGCCAATGGCTAAGAGGCTGATTAGTGATAATAGTTTTCTGAAATTTACCGTTAAGGAGCTGCATGCTCTAATGATAATTTTGAAAGGCGCGAACACCATTCCCGATAATGAATTGCTCGTGGCACTGAAGAAATATCAGAAATGCAATAATCTCTATTATAGAAATATGTCCTGCTTTCAACAATTTGTCCAAGTGACGCATCTATTTGGTGACTTGCTTTTCGAGCCGGACGGCACTTTGGCCGTAAAGGACGACAACGAGACGGGACAAGCAGAAGCGGCTGCGACAGTAGCAACAGCAGCAGCAGGAGCCGAAGCAGCAGCAGAAGATTTACAAAACGAACAACGACCAACTGAAGCAGAAGCAGCAGCAAATAAATTCAATGTGGAAGAGGAACCAAAGCCGCAGGCTATGGAGAACGAAGCTGAAACACGAGAGCCTCCTATGGAAGATTCAGAGAATAAAGCTGCCTCTTTTAGTGATCCAGACAAATCAAAGAGAATGAGTTGTAAAGCATTTAGAGCAAGAACAAGCAATATCTGCCAACTATTAAATCGAAATTCAAAACGGCAATAGACCCATATTGATATGCACAACCAATCAAGCAGCAGTTCATCAAATTAGTCGCATTTGTTTAAAAAATATCTGGTTCGGTTCCTAGTTCCAATAAATGCATCTTCAATTTTGCAACAAATAAAATAGAATGAAAGGTGGTGAATGTAGATATAGCTTTAATTTGACCTGAAAGACCATCTAGATCTGTAGATCATCGAATTCTTAATATTCAAGAATAACTTTTATACATTAACTTTAATTGAAACGCTTAGAGATTAGTTACTATATTAAAAGAATACACAATATTAATTGATTGAAAACGATCCAACGCAACAAATCTTATATAAATAGATCAACTAACTAGACTGATTTTCCGTAGTTAAAGTTGATTCGATGGACTTAAATTCTAAATGTGATTGAAACATAATGGCTGGTGTCGGACGGATGGAACCCCATGATGCAGTCCCAATCAGCGCATCCAGGGAGTCCAAGTCCATATCTTTAAGAGGTCTCTTACTCTTGACCATGCTGTTTATAAGCTTAACGCATAGGAAATTTTCGTTGTCCAACTTAACGTCCTCGTCATACGTTTGCTCTTGAACATCATCAACATCATCTTCGCCTGCCTTCCCCTCCTTCTGCGGAAAAGGAGGATGATTAGTTTTTCCTTTCCTCATCATGCTCATCGTTTGCCGCCGCCGAAAATAGCCCCTATGATGCAGTTATGGGCAGCACAGCTAGGGAATCCGAGTCTGAACTCGAGTCCGAGTGCGAGCTATAGTCCGATGTAGATTCGGAGACACAGTCCAAGTCAGACTCCGAGTCTTTATCTTCAAGCGGCCTATTATTCTTGACCATGCTCTGTATGGGATTAATGCATAGGAAATCTTTGCTGTCCAGCTTGACGCCCACGTCATACGTTTGCTTTTGTTCTGATTCTTTATCATAGAAATCAACATCGTCTGCCTCTTCCTCCTTTTGCAAAAGAGGAACAGGAAAAGGTATAGGAGCATGCTGAACTTCCCTTCGCTTTTCGTGCTCCCCGTTTGACACTACATATACTAACCCCTAGGAAGCACTCACGGGCAGTGCATCCACGGAAGACATAATGGCATCCGAGTCATCAGTCATCTTCTCATCAGCGGCCCCATTTTTGATCATCCCGTGTATTGGCTTGACGGAAAGGAAGTCTTCATTATCTAGCATAACGTCCTCATCGTCTGTTAACTCTTCATCTGGTTCTTCTTTAAATTCAAAATCTGCATCATCTTCGTCATCCGCCTCCTCCCCCTCCTCTTCTTCAACTTCTTCCTCTTCTTCTTCTTCACCCTCATCCGATTCCTCCTCCTCTGATTCTTCTTCTTGCTTTTCAGGCGACCGGTCTACAACATTGCTCTGCTTTACGTTATTTGTAGTGGCCATCATAGGGTTATCTGCATAATGTTTTGAGCTTTTATCTAGCGGTTCACGTTTTGCAGTGATGAACGACTTTAAAATTTGATTAAAGTTGAGACCCGTCTCCTTGGTCTGAAACTTACAAGCGACCGCAATGCGCAGATTGACTATCAGCGAGAATAGCTTGATCGTGGGTCCCACTTTCAGCTTAAAGTAGGTGGCCAAATCTTTTCGCCCCAACATTAGCAAAGCTCGTCCATCGATTTCTTCATCGAAAAGCATTTTCGCAATTCTGGATGATTTAAGCGCTCGCTCCAAAAACTCATAGACGTCCCAGTTGGTCCAGTAGAGGGGATTACTCCTCAGCTGTGTCATATCAAAGTCACTGTTCCGTTGCCAAAGGCGGTAATTGCGTGCAAGATTTGGCCCATATTCCGTCACAATGCTCTTGGCTATAGTTAGGCAACGCGGATTGAGTTCGCCCTGTCCAGTTGTGGATGTTTTGACCTTGGTATCAGTGGGTAACGGTGTTTTTACATCGCGCTTTATGTTAGCCGGTGGCTTCGAATCTAAGCTCGGTCGTGGCGTGTCCACCTTTTTGAGAGTATTTCCCTTAGCTGACACTGGCTTCGAATTCGTGTTCAATTGCGATGCTGAACCGGGACCCGTTGAAGCCTTTGCATGAGACTGCGGCCTTGGGGATGATCGTGACTGTGATGGCGAAGACGAAAGCGACGGCGACAATGATGGTGACTGCGATTGCGATTGCGACATCGATGGTGATGGCGACGACGACGGCGACTGTGGCATTGGTGAGTCTGCTCGCTTGATATGCTCGGGAAGGACACGCGGTGGCTTTACCGTCTTGGCACGCCACTGCCGCCAGTTGTCCGGCGCATAGGGACAGCAGTCGCGCAGAGCATGCATGTTGAGGTTGAAGCGTTTGGCGTTTCCAAACCCACGACAGCCTGGCACATCGCAGGGCATCAGCGGGGGACCCTGCCTGAAGTTGGGCGGAACTTCTAGTTCATGTGAGGTAGCCTGACACCAACCGATCGGATGTAGATCTGGACTATCGTCCTCCAGCCAAAAATAGTACTCTGCAGGCCAGCAATCCAGATGCAATTGAATGCGATAGCCCTTGCGTGTAACCACGGTCGCTGGACGTATCAGACAGGGATTACGTTGATCGACTACCTCGAGTTTCATGCGTGCCTGAAACTCCATGGGATCGCGTGGCTTGAATAACCTTTCGGGGGCTGCAATGCCTCCTGTTTCCTCAATATAACTCGCCCAGTTGAATGTAAGATTCTGATAGTCGGGTGGTACGATCAGCTGCTGGCGACCATCATGCCAGCCGCAGGGATGGATATAGGGCGAGTTAATGTGCACCCAAAAGTCGTAGCAATCGTCCCAGCCATCAAAATGTACGCGTATACGCTCATCTAGTATATCCGCAACGGTAGCTACACATATCTTGCCCGTATCATTCAAGTCCTCCGCCTCCAGATGCATGCCCACGCAGAAGTCATTGATCTCCGTATGGCTGGATGTTTTCAGATGAGTGAAGAGTATTGAAGGCGCTGCTTCAGCATTTGTTTTCAGCAGATACCGATGCCAGTTAAATTTATCCGAGCAATAACCCTTGGGTGCTTGGAGAACACGCGAGGTGCGTTCACACCAGCCGGGCGGAAAAATGTCCATTGAATCAGCGTTGACCCAAAAATCATACATACTGGGATAGCCATCGAAAGTGAGCTTCAAGCGATAGCCACGCACTTCGACAATGGTGCACACACAGAAGAGCGAACAGTTCTCCGGATCGATGGCCTCCAGTTTCATGCCGAGCTTAAACTGATTCGGACTAATAGGAAACGGATTTGGGAATAGATGTATTGGCGCTGCACCACCATTGCCTTTCATCTTTAGATATTCGGTCCATTGAAATATTGGCTTCGAATCGTTTAATCTAGGCTCACGATAGCGTTCCTTTTCGCGATTTTGCTGCTGCTGCTGCTGTAGCTGTTGTTGTTGCAGCTGTAGCTGTTGTTGTTGTAGCTGCTGGAGTTGCTGATGATGCTGATGCAGTTGCTGTACATGACCATTCGTAACCCTTGGCTCCATGCGACTTATTTTATTTTCGATGGCAGCGCTGGGCGGATTGAGCTGGCGACGTTTGGGAACGCGTCGCACACAGCTAATCGAGCAAAATCCTGCAAAGAAACGGAATATTAGACTGTGGACAAGATTTGGTTAGATTTTGGAGTTGACTCACTTGGTGCCAAAAAATCAGAGGCGGGTCCATGGCAATTGCAGCGTGAGCATAAATAGAGTAATGGATCGCTGTTGTTGTTCTGTCGTCGCACATGTCGATCAAAGAGAGACCTCTCAAAGTACTCAGCTGGACCATGACGTGGTTCACAGCGCTCTGCCAGCTGCAGCAAATTGTAACGATTGAGCTCGAAGCGCATTTTAGAATTCTGGAGCATGCTTGGCTGCTGGTTCCGCCACCGCAGCATGCTGAAACTTTGTTGCATGCCGCGCCTGAAGGTGCTCAATGCAAAGGCCACATTTGGCACCAGCTCGACACTTTTGTTTTGCAGCCGTGCAATGGGTGTCACACTGATGTTGCCCGACTTGGCTACATTGCTGGCACACACGGACAACGGTGAGCTGTTCTCCAAAAGCTCATCGCAGCGCAACGACTTCTCAAATTCCTCTTTAGATACCGGCAATGTTTCGGCTTTAACAATATTGATGATGGTACCATTACCTAGATGCTTTATTTCCAGCGGCTGCTGTTTGGGTTGCTTCGGCTCCTCCGGTTTACTGCATGGCAAAATGATCATTTCCACATCGCTGCTGCAGCTGCTCGCAATGCTGCTACTCCGACTAGCTGTTGAGTTTTTTCTCGAAGCTGATACTGAAATTATTGGAGTTGCTGTTTGTTGCAGGCTTTGCTGCTGCTGCGGTTGCTTCTGCTGTTGCTGTTGGCTCTGCTGCTGTTGCTGCTGTTGTTGCTGCTGTTGTTGCTGCTGTTGCTGTTGCTGCTGTTGCTTCTGCTGCTGTTGCTGCTGTTGTTGCAGTTGCTGCTGCTGCTGCTGCTGCTGCTGTTGCTGCTGTTGTTGCTGTTGTTGCTGCTGCAGTTGCTGCTGTTGTTGCTGTATGTTGCTGCTGTTGTTGCTGCTGTTGCTGTTGCTGCTGTTTCCGCTTTTCCTCTGCCTCCTTCTCCTCCTCACTGTCATCGTCGTCTATGGTTATGGTTTCTATATGAGTTGGCTGCTCCACTACATCCACCTCCTTTGCCATAATGGCTACCGAGTGCCGTCGCTCCGCTGCATTGTGTTGTACCAAAATGATTGTGGCATTCTCTTCACTGCCGGCTAACGATTTGGAGCGCTGCAGCTTGGGCGAGCCCAGTTGCTCACTTGGCTGAGTTAATTTTGCGATTGTTGTTAGCGGTGGTCCTGCAGGCATGATTGCAGCTACTGTTGGTGCTAGTGGCGGGGCTGGCGTCACTGGCGTCACTGGCGTCACTGGCGTCACTGGCACAATTACAGCCAGTGGACTCGGTTGTACTTTCATAATTTTGGTGCTATTTGTGGGAGCTGCAGGTAGTGGAGTAATCTTGATCTCTGGCAAAGCGTTGGTGGCCATTGCCATGGATGTGGGCATCGATGTGGGCACCAGCGGAGGCATAGGAGGAGTGTTCGTTACCGTGGGCATGCAGCTGGACCCAGTGCCTGGTGGTAACCTAGAGTTCAAATTGTTGCTGTTGTTGTTGGTACTGTTGTTGTTGCTGTTGTTGATGTTGTTGTTGTTGCTGCTGTTGTTGTTGTTGTTGTTGCTGCTGCTGTTGTTGTTGTTGCTGTTGTTATTGCGGTTGTTGTTAACGTTTGGGCTGCCGTTCTGGTTACAATTGGCCTTCAATGGTTTGGTCAAGACGAGCGCACCGGAATTAGCCTGTGCCTGCACCTGACCAAATTTCAATCGGATTTTCTCCACAGCCGCCTTGCTCAATATAACCGGAGTTTGTTTTTTCGCCAGCAACGAAATTTGGGCTGGCGCAGCAGCGGCTGAAAGCAGAAAACAAGAAAAAAAGAAATTAACATTATATAGTAAATTTATATAAGCATACATAAATGAAAAAGCATTTTTACGTTTATATACATGCATAAATTCTACGCAGGTATATATGTATGTATAAATATATATATACATACATATATTTATATACAAATATATATATGTATATATATCTATATACATATATCAATTTATATACTGTGATAAAAATGAATGTTTCTTGTTGCTGTTGTTGTTGTTGTTGTTGGAAATGTTGAGTCACTCGGGAAGGCTAGGCTGTTAAATGTTTGTTAAATTCCATTTTGCAAATTCGAAAGCTTGAAGCATTGTCCTCGCTGCATTCCTCCTATACAAAATATCAATTTAATGTTTTCTTCACTCGTTCGCTTGGGACAGCTGCAGCTGCAAAAACCTGATCATCGTCATAGACGAAGTGCACGCCCGCCCGCAACTTTAGCATATATGTATATATAAATATTTATGTATATATAAACACATTCATGTCGAACACACATAACGTTGATAAATAACAACAACAATGAGAAGAAAAAGAAGAAGAAGAAGCAACAGAAGAAAACATTTTAAGTATTATATTTACAAGTGACTTTTAGCTTCTTAAAGAAAAAAAACTGCCACATAAAACGTTTGTGACATCAGCTTAAAACCAGAAAATGAATTTCAGTTAAATCATTTGTCAATCGATTTAATAAAAACAGCAAAACCAACAACAACAGTAGCATAAAATCAAAAACGTGAACTATATAAATCTGAAAATAGCCACATGAAACTTATTTTCGTACTCAATCTAATTAATATTATGAAATAGAGAAAAAAAATTGTAAAGTCGTTATACGACAGAAATATCGCTAGTTAAATAGACAGCTACAATGATAACAACAACAATAAGTAGTAATATATGTATAATAGTAATAATAAAAGACTACACTCACACAGACGCACACACACACACATACATACACAGTCAGAAATTTATTTCAGCGCGGCCAGCGACAACAAACTAAATGAGCGACTCGCAGCAAATGAAATGGATTGAAAGGCAAAACCGAAATCGAATCGAAACGAGGCAGCAGCGCCAGCAGCAACAGCATGGAAGTCGACACAAACAATTACATATGTATGTATATACATATAGGGTTATGCTATGCTGATCGAACTTCAAATCTTAATCTATATTATATAAGTGCTAAAATGGAACTTACCCGTTTTGATAGAACCTTTGGCAGCTACCATATTTATTAGTTGCGTCTGAGTTGAGACGGCAGCTGTTCCTGATGACTGAAGCGAACTATTGTGAATGGCAGCATTTTTCTGGAGTTGCTGCTGCTGCTTCTCCTGTTGATGCTGCTGTGGTTGTTGTTTTTGCTGTGGTATTTGTTGTGGCTGTTGTTGCTGGGTCGATATAGTAGCTGGCGTGGTGGCCGATCGTATGAGCATAGGCGGTGCCTGAGCCTCTGCCTGAACCTGTGGCTGTGGCTGTGGTTGTGGTTGTGACTGCAACTGCAACTGCAACTGTGGATTAGCCTGTGTAGGTACCACCGTCTGGACATTGGTCTTGGTGCAAGTGGGATTGAGTAGTGTTTTGGGCGTCAATATCGAAAGCAGAGAGCTGGCATTCCCATTGGGTCCATTACTAACCAGTTGTATAAGAGGCGGCACTGGTGCTGTTAAATTATTATGATTTTGATTAAAATTAGTTTTAAATGGCTTCGGTACCACATTTATTGGCGTTAGTTTCGGTTTAATAGCAGACGATGTATTATTGTTAATTTTTTTACTAATTTTACTATTAAATTTACAAGTATTACTGCTGTTGTTATTGTAGTTATTTGTACTGTTGCTATAGTTGTTAATAGTTATATTACAGGGTTTGGCTGGCTTTGGGGCAATGGGCACAAAACGCATCTCCTCGGGCTGCTTGACTGTGGCCGTTGCCTTGTTGCTGAATGATTTTACGGGCGACGTCGTCTTGGGCACTTCTCGTCTGGGATTTACAGTTCCCACATTGGCGGGCAACATGATTAATTTTAGTTTATTTGGTTTTTAACTTTGATGTTCCTTTACGATTGGGAGCACGAACACTAGTATTTGACTGTTTCTTTCAAAACTTATTCAAAGTCAACTCAAATGGCGTCTTTTTACACTTTTCAACTGCAGGCAAAAGAATTCGTACGTTGCCGCACAAGTTTTGGCATTTTATTCAATCACTACACCTTTGCCCACACATTCGGTATTTTTTCCGCGGTTAATTATTCGTTTTCGCTTAATATAAATAGTATTTTACTATAGTGCGTATTTGGGTCTAAAACTTTTCATATTTAGCACAACATTTAAAATATATCCTGTTGATTATGTATATATTAAATGTTATCACGCGCTAACTGTTTTGCAAATGTTAGTATTTAAATATGGATTTTTGCGCTGTAGTATTTTATTTGCCAAACATGGCAGTTCTATATTGTTGTTCGATTTTTTAAAAAGTTTTCAGTTAGAATTTCACATGATTTTTCCTGAAACGATTGAAAACTGTTAGCAATTAAGTAGAATGTATTGGTTTCTAAAAATTAAACATATTTATGATAAATTGACGCCTATAATGAATAATAAGACGCCGTTAATTTTCGCGCCTGTTTGCCAACGCATATATTTAATCCAGTTGGCAGCACTTCGAATGAAGAATATTGCTATAAATTGTTGGTATGCTGCATAGAGATTTATATATTTGCTTAGACAACATTTACAACATTTAATAATGGCCTAAGCCCACGTGCTGGATTTATAGCTACGTTAACTTCATCTTTAACAAATTAGCCTTTATGTTTTGCAATTTAAAGTTGTTACGTATGTCTATGAATATGACTATACTGATGCCAATGTCATATATACATATACATACATATGTACATACCTTATCTGGGCTTTACTTATTATGCCAAAAGCATAGTTAAAATTCGCATTTACTTTAAAATTTAGATGATGTAAAACCTAAAGAAGTATTACCTTTGAAAGTTGAGATGAATTCAACTCCGAGCATTCGTTCTACCATTTGCTTTTGGCTGGCAGGCACACGCAAAACTATAAGTGGAATAAGTTAACGTTGAAAATGTAAACAGTTAGATAAAAGATAAACATTACCTCTTCCTAGTTATAGAGATATTACAATGTTTCTATCCATCTATACGGAAATGTATATTTATATACTTTGCACAAATGCTAACCATTCTTTGACTATAGAGCAACACTTCAAGTATATATATGAACATATGTATAAGTAAATAGATGTGGACTTTTTTGCGCTTTATCAGGACAATGTATTAGAATTTAGCACAACCGCATACTTTTCAATTTGGTAAATAGTTCCTATACGACCTGTTTTCAGTTCAACGTTAAAAACTATAATGGCAAAAAGCATGCGTGTGTATTTTAATTCGTCGATCGAATGCTTCCCAGGTGGCAACTCTGCAATGTCTCATTTCGGTTATTTTTTAAAATAATCAGCATTAAATATTGAATTTCAGTAGAGTTTTTATGTTGTTTATATTTATTATTGCTATCAACATAACTTTGAGTATAGCTCGAGATAACATTGCTATTAAGTATTTGAAATTGTCCCTCTAACGGAGCTTCACAGCGTTAAACAGCAGCAACAGTTGTTTATTGTTTTAATCAGTATTATGCTCAATGGGAGCATCTAAAAGTACTCGTGAATAAAATTTTATTGTTCAACGAACATAAATTTTATGTGTGATTTGAGATTTTTAATATGAATGTTCTGGATTTAAACTTTTAAGATTCTAGTTGGAGCTGCTGCTTCTTCTTTTCTCAATTTCTAATTAAATGTAACAGTGCTGTAAAATGATGGAAAGATAGTGTGGAACAGCGTATTTTTAACCAAAAAGTGGTAGTTTAGTGTTTCGTGTAATTTCTCTCCATAAAATTAAAAAATTCATTTAACTGATAGTTGACCCGTCGCTATAATATAATTCATCATGTCGATAATCAACAACGATGATACCATAATGGCTATTGACGAAGATCCGCAGGGTATGTACGTTGGATTGATGTGGATGTGGAACATTTGGGCGCGTCCAACTGTGGGAAGAGTAATAATTTCATTGGTTGTTTTGTAGTTATTATCAACGATGATGAGCCTTCGACGACGCAAAATATCGCGAATGGCCGCTCCATGGACTCGCTGCGCTCCTCCTTTACCAATCAGAGCTCAACTCCAGATTCATCTCATAATTCGCTTGACACCCTGGACGTGGGGCCAGATGACATACAGGAGAAATCTCGTTTAATTACGCAGGTTCTGGAGTTACAAAACACGCTGGATGATTTGTCACAGCGCGTGGACTCTGTCAAGGAAGAGAATCTAAAATTACGCTCGGAAAATCAAGTGCTTGGTCAATATATTGAGAACCTGATGTCCGCCTCTTCTGTCTTTCAATCGACCAGCCCGAGTGCATCAAAAAAGAAGTAGGAGAAAGATGAGCGCTACCTACCGACACAAAATATGCCTTGTCATTTTTTATATACATTAATGCTTTTGTTGTTGCTGCAAAGTAATTGATGTTTGCTAATCTGTCGAATTTGTGCACAATATAATTTTTATTATTAGTTAGAACATACGCTTATATATGCTATATACATATACCATATATATTATAATTATATATAACTATACACTTTAATTATTTATTAATATAGCTAATTAATAAATCAATATTAACCCGCTGGTCATTCTCATGTTTGAATGTGGGATTTTTCACTTTTTGTGACGGTTGGGCAACCCTAAATCGTAAACAGCTGCCAGCTGGTCGTCTCGCAACAACAAATGTAAAGCAAAGAACTTATTTTCATTATTACAAAACACAAAAAAGTATAAAAAAATAACTGCGAAAATGTTTTAAATTCGCTTTGTAACAAGAATATGCTGAAAATAAGTATATACATCTAAAATGTGTACGATTTGAGTTCAAAATTGTAAGCAATTGGTGAAAAAGTGATTGCGAAATACGCAGCAAACAAAAACGAATGCACATTGCTTTGGCCCCCACTACAGGAACACCAGCAGCAATAGCAACAACAATAACAAAAGCGGACGAACGCCAGTGTTGCACAACCTTCAGAAAAATTGCTGGCTGAATCGCATACACTCACATTTACTTACATTTATATATCAGTGCGATTGTTGTTTAGTGTTCAATTTTAATACATATACTCCAGTTGTGTGCCTTCTTTTTGTAATGCAACGCAATTAAGGAAGTCAACGTCACAGCTCATATCAGTTCATGCCACAACGCAGTTAACGTCAATGCGTATGGCGGAAGCAGCGCCAGCGCCAGCGCCAGTCACAGCTACATCATCAACAACAACAACAGCAGCAGCAATAACCGTATAACAGTAACAACAAAGACGGCTGCGCTCATTTAGAGTCTCGAGCGAACAACAATCATACCAAAGGCCCAACACTCAGACGGAGATTTTATTTGAACGGCAACTGTCGCACTCATACAATCACAATTTACGCAACTACAAGTCAAATGAAAAATGTGTTGATCTCCTTGCAAGCGTTGCAAACAATTTCTCTGTGACGCACCGAGCATCCATCGGAGCCACCAGTCCCTCAGCATAAATACTAATAGCCTTCAACTAAAGCAGGAGCGATGTCGTTCTCCGATTTCGATGCCATCTACGAGGATGAGCAGCTGGATGACCTGGAGCATTTCCAGGATCAGACAGTGATGCCAGTGCCCGAACCAATTATCATACGAGGCGCGGGCAATATGACGGTGTAAGTGAACAGTAATTAAATGAGTATAATGTATTTATGTACTTATAAACACATACATATATACATTATACGCTCATACATAATGTATTAATTCTCAATGTAGCTCAAGGCTCTTGATACCTAAAAATGGTGTGTTCTCGGGCTCGTATTCATTTTGTTTACATTGATAGCAGGCGTGCAGCACATGCGTTTGACCTTGTGCAATTTGGCGGCCAGTTGTCAATAATTGATTACCTGATTGACTGACTGACGGTCTGACAGATTGCATAACTGAATTAGATAAACATAAACAAAGCGAATTGCCTATACGAATTTCTTCTTTCTTCCATTGCAGCTTTGGCCTGAGCAATCGGTTTAATGTCGAATTTCCCTGCGGCTTGCTATCGCGCGTTGCGCCGGAGGAATTCAAAGCTACCATCGGTCGCATCAATGGCATATTAAAGAAGACTCTGCCCCTAAATGTCAAGTGGCTCTTTTGCGGCTGCGTTTGTTGTTGCTGCACCCTGGGCTGCTCTCTCTGGCCGGTTATATGTTTGAGCAAACGCGTAAGATTGAAGCTTCAATAATATTCATGCATATTTTTCTCTGACAATGTCAATAGATATTAACTTTCCTCTTATCATTTGCTTGCAGACGCAATTGACTCTGGATAAGCTGCTCGAGTGGGAAAATAGTCATTTATATCATAAGCTCGGCCTGCACTGGCGTTTACATAAGCAACAATGTGATTCCAATTCCATGATGGAGTATGTTATTTTAATTGAATTTATACCCAAGACGCCCATCTATCGGCCCGACTAAATATATATATATATATATAATATATATATAGGCAGTGTGGATCATTGCAGTCGTTGGGGCAATCGTTTGGGAGGGGTGTTCATTAAGGGGGGCATCTAATCGTAATTGTAATATACAGAAAAAAACTAAACTAAAAAAAAAAAAAAACAACTAGCAACTAATAATTATAAATATAATTATAATAATAGTTATGCTTTAGCCGTTTAATCTTGTGCAACAACTAAACACAATTAGTTTAGTGAAACATACACATACACATTTTAAGCTAGTGCTAGTTAATATGTAGTATTTAGTTTAAACAAATTTTTGAAAATATATATATATAGCTAATAAGAACAATTGATTTCTCGCTAGTTTCTAATGTGTTTTCATATTTCGTTTAATTCTTAATTATTGATTATATTGTTTCAAATAATGCAATACTAAATACAATTCTTGTTAAGAAAACTGGAAATTGAAAACTGATTCTTGAGCTTTTGAATGCATTGAGGTGTGCGAAATGCAGAAATGGAAGCCGACACTTAAGAACTCTTCAATGCTGCATTCGGTATATACTTATATGCATATACCTATATATATTTACAATTTTCCACCAATTTTAAGAAAAATACAATCTTGATTCAGCTTTTTTAAATTTACATAATTTCATATATTCAGAAATGATACGGTTTCCATATCTGCTTCGATTTCGATATTGCTTAAATATCACTATGTATGCGTTTATTTTGATGTTTCAATAGATTTAATAGCACAAACAATGCTTAAATATAATCAAGTCTTTTAACAATGTGGGCTTTGCTCTAGGAATATGTATATATATAATCTATATATATATGCCTAAATGTTTTTTTTTTTTTCAAAAATTAAGGAATGTGTTTGGAAATGTTTCTGGTTTTGGACATCAGGAATGACAATATTATAGATCTCTATTCTTGTGATAATACTTGAAACTAGGATATATTTATATGTATACCTATACATATATATGTATATATACATATATTAACATATTTGTGCGTCGATCGAGCTGCTGCTTCGATTGGAGGATAATTCGCTGACTGTGTTAACAGACGATTCCATAGCAGCTTCGGTTTCATTGCAATCTTCACTCTGCTGAGTTTCCTGCTCGTATTGGTCCAGCTCTTCATCTTCTTTGTCCTCCTCATCCTCCGTCTCTTCTTCCTCAAGCTTTTGAATATCCTCTTGCACCTGAGCATCAGATTTCAGTAAGGGGCCGCCACTCGACGTGTCCTCCTGCTGCTGGTCCTTGGCTTTAGCGGATGGTTTACTCTTTGCCACCTCCTCTACCTCGTCCAGCTCACACGGAATCAGCTTCTTAGCTGTTCGAAGCAATACTTCCGTTTGTTTACGCAGAGCACTCATGACCAAAGTATCCTGCTTCAGCTGGAATTGATGCTCGCGACGTACAAACTGTTTTTGCTGCTGGAAGAAATTATGGAGCATCTCTTTTTGTGCCTCCCGCATTGCAGTGGCCAGGTGGGTAAGCTCCTTCTGGAATACCTCATCCTGTTGTTCCTTGCGACGCTGCGCCTCCTCAGCAAGTTTTTGACGCCTCTGTTCTTCCGCGGCAGCAGCTTCAGCTGCAGCTTCTTCATTGCTGCTTTGCTGATTGGGATTCTCGTAGAGTGTGGAGCTGCGCTGCAGCTTGATCGGCACAGGTGACGACTGCTGACCCAATTGAAGACGCCGCTTTCGAGGATGCTGTTGCTGTTCAGTGAGCAGCTGCGCCTGCCTGCTCGTCGAGGCATATGGAATGGAATACTTCGGCATAGGCTGGGTGGGCATGGGCGGCGATGGTGATTGTGGCGGCGATATGGACTGCTCCAGATCAGGTATCATGCGATCAGGACGCAGCATGTATCCCGTGTCACGCACAGGTACGGGTTTCATCGCACGTGCATTTGCCGGCTGCACGCTGATCTCACGGGGAATGCGCAGCGGTTGCTGCTTGCGGGGCAGAATCAATTTGGTATTGGGATGCACGAAATTAATGCTGCTGGTGCTATGCAAAGGCATGCAGCGATTGCCCCGACCAGGGCCACCGTTCACGGCAGGCCTGTTGAGCTGAGAGACAGGTCGTTCGATTTGGAGTATGCCATGTGTGGGCGTGGGCGTAGATGCGACGATTGGCTGTGCATCGTTTGCAAAGGCGGCAACGCGCAGCGGCGGCAAGGACAAGGACTGCGACTTGCTCGGATACATCGTGGACGAATCGTTCAGTTCTCGTTGTTCCAAGCTACTCGGCGGTGGCGAGGGCGACGTCGGAGCCGTAGGGGGCGGTGTATTGGTGCTATCCATGCCCAAATCCATTTCGGGTTCGTGCTTCACATTGACCGTGAAGGGCATGTGCTCCAGGGCTTGCGTCTGGTCGTGCGCTCGTACAAAGTCCTCGTTTTTCAGGTCCTCTTCGCACGAGTTGGGATGATTGTTGTTAGGCATCGTTTCGTAACCTGACAAATTAAATATTTCATATTTGAACATTTGATTTTTGACTCAAAACACATTGTGCTTACCCGTATCCAGGGGTTCCGGCTTGATTAGACCCAAGCGAAAGCCAAATATGGGATGCTCCACCCCCAGCTCCTCCTTGATCTCGGTATTCTTGGGCACTGCCTTGGCCAGCTCCGCATTGGAGCTGTCCCTGGAGTTGCCACACTCACTGCTGATGCCACTGCCAATGCTGTTTGCATTCGCATGCTCGCGCAGCATGCGGCAAAGCACACGGTACACCTCCTCCGGCACGACCTTGGGTATGCCATTGCCGTGCCTCGTCGTTGTGTTGTATGTGGACTTGAGGAACTTCCATTTGGTCCAGATCTGTATGCTTGACTTTTTCACAAGGCCCTTTTTGCGCATCGCCTCCTCGATCTGGCGAAACACATGCTCGCTCTTCACATTCCGATCGCTGAGCTGGTCCAGGGCGTTCATCTCCTGCATTATGTTCAGCATCTCGAGCATCTCAACGCGACTCCACAGGTTGCGCTCCGGTCTAGTGGTCCCTTCCTTGCCGCCACTGCCGCTGCCACTGCCATTGCCATTGGACGTGGTGTCACTTTTGATGCGCATTGGCGTCAATAGTTCGTCCACATCGCCCACCAGCCCATTGCCCGTGGCAGCCGTATTGATTAGCTTGTTGATGCTTTGATTTTGACCTTGGTTTTGAATTTGATTTTGTTGCTTCTGCTTTTGTTGTTGCTGCTGTTGGCGCATATTGTGCTCCACTTTGCTAATTAAACGCATTTTCGTATGGGCGGCCACTGTGGTAGAGGCGTGGTTGTGCTTACCAGCAAAACTTTTCTCGCTTTGGCTTTCCTGCTCGGAATACCGCGGCATCAACATCGATGCGTCTTTTATATTTCCCTCAAGTGGTTACGTAAACTCTATTGAGAACAGAACCAAAGTGCAAAAATTAGTTATGTATATTCGACAATATAATTAAAAAGTCTAATTTTCAAAATACGAAAATATGTTTTCTAAAAAAAACATTCAGTTAAATGGCTTAGAATATACAAATGGTATGAAAATTCAAATCACAGCTGCTTTGAATATTTAGAAAAATGTACTAAACCAGATTTGAATTCAGTTTAATATGAAAAAAAATCACACACACGTATAAAATTAGATATATCGAACAAACTGTCAATTCATTACGTTTTGTGATTATTTTTATTAAGATTCTTTTTGTTACTCAGAAATTGATATAAGTCAAATGAGAATAACACTCGAAAACCCCTTAATAATGTTTATTGGTACATAGTACACCTGCGATACGTTCTCAACTTACAAATACAACGAAATCTAAATAGGCAAATAAATATATATTTTTATCGATTTTGATTACAAATTTCAATACGAAATATAACGACAAAGGGAAGGTAAACAAGTAAGAAAGCTCTAGTCGAGACTGCTCGACTAGGAAATCCCCTGAACCCTTCGGAGAACTGATATTTCAATAATATTCCGCGTCTTTTTGCTTACAAAACACACACATACATAGGCACATATAGGCACGCACGCATAAACACGCATGGGCTGCAGTGTGGGCTTCTCATGGAAACTTAATTGTTTAATAACTTTTTTCGTGGATGTACGTTCTTCATGAAACTTTTAGATTGTCATTATATCATTACTATGCATGTCTATGCCGAATCTCAAGTCTCTAGTATTTGAAATACGCATTTTACAAAGTGAGGGTGAGGGGGTTGATATAGGGGTGGGGGGTAAATTATAACAAAAACCGAAATTGTATAAAATGCATATAAGTCCACATTTAAAGTTTGGAGTTTGTAGCTCTAAAGATGTAGGAGATATAATTTTATAACTAGCTTTCGATAAGGTTTTTCATCGATACAAAAATAATCGGACGAGTTATCGAAATTATATGATAAACTCGATATGCGCGTGCTATATACGGACATTTTAAAAAAAAGTTGAAGTCTCTAGCTATTGTATCTTCGGAAATCGACGCGTTCAAACATACGGACAGACGGACAGACGGACAGACGGACAGACGGACATGGCTAAATCGACTCAGTTCGTCGCCCTGATCAAGAATATATATACTTTATGGGGTCTGCCACGCCTCCTTCTCCCTGTTACATACTTTTAACAAAACCATTATACCCTGATTTCCCATTTTCAATGGGTTCAGGGTATAAAAAGAATAAAAGTGAACACACACACACAAGCACACACAGAGAAACACACATATTCACCTTAACTCTCACACACACACATAAACTAAATTTAGAGATAGTGAGTAAACGATTTTAAAATGTTAATAAACATGCCAAATACGATTACGAGCTCGTGAAGCACTTGGGGTACAAAGATTTCGTCACTTTTTTCGAAACGAAGCGCTATTATGTTTATAACTGCGTTCATATTCAATTATTTATATACAAATATGCACATACATAAATACATTATGTATATATAATATTTGTATATATAATAAAAATAAATGAGACTTGAGCACCCGAGATAGATGCGTAATGATATTCAAAGACGCTGCTGATACTGAAACACAATGACTGAAAAAAAAACCTCTATTTAGTTTTGATTGAATCTGAGATGTCGCATATATGTACATATGGATTTTTAAAGATGGAAGGGGATGTTGAGCCGGGAGAACCCGATAGCTGCATTCGAAACTCAAATCACAATTTGTGGAGCTAAAGCTGAGTAATTTTCCAGCTGTCAGAAAATCACATAAGATTGAGAGACTACATACAGTGGTTACAAGCTTCTTAAAAGCCGGTCGAAAATTACTTTTGACACTCAATTGCTTATCAACACTTTTTAAAATAATCATTTCATTTTGACAAAGGCTTCGAAAGCTACAAATTTTGGCATATTGGAAACGAATACGCTTATACTAATAACTATTTGATTTAAATTTCCCATGTCCCACTGTCATGTGGAAAAGATATAAAACGAGCGAGAGAGACAGAGAGAACGGGAGAGCGCAACTAGCGCACGAAAATCAAGAGAGCGCCGCGTTGTCTTTCTCTCACATATTTAAATACAATCACACACACACACACACTCAGGCTATCACATGGCACAAATTTACGCTTATTATGTTGAGAATTTTTCAAGAATAAAAGAACATAAGAAAAACGTTAATTACATTTAACAAACCAATCGTTGACAGCTTCACATAACACAGGCAATATATTTGTAATTAATAATTGACACTGACACTTCCAATCAGCTGAATCGTTGCGTAAAATTTCGAGTTTCAATTCAGCTGCTCTCACGGTTGTTTTTTAATAATAACTTTACTTAACTATTTTTCAACACAGCAACGCAAACACCTTGCCGAACAACAAAACACACACATATACACATACACATAGACGCACCGAGAGACTCTCACAGACACGCAGACTAGCACGAAACGACACGACCGCGAGAGCGCTTACTCTCGCAGCAACATGAAGAGGAAACAGAACAGAATTTCAACCAACAACCACCACCACGATTTCAATACTGCGAAACTCAAAAATTCAAAAGCAACGAAAGCCTACAAAAACAAACTATATACTTGCTAAACGTAAAATACATCACTACATGCATGCATGCATACGTATGTATATACTACGAACGTACATATAAGCCGTTCGTTCGTGCTAGTAGTGCACACATACCTTTACACTCCAAACTGCCTGCATGTGTGTAAAGATGTACACATATACATACGTATGTATAAAATACAATACTTCGCTGTTATATTTCGGAAAGGCACAAATAATGGTTATGGAATAGCTTTGGCTTTGCTAGCTGTCATATTGAGCTTGCGAGATTGAATGGGAACAGCGGCAAGGCATATGTATCTGCTGGAATTCTGACATAAATAACGGGAATTGTAAAAGTCATTTAGATTATATTCAATTAAAAGCGACTCTAATAGAATAATTATTATGTGCTCAATTATATATTTCGAAGAATATAATATTTGGGACTTTTTTTAAAATGGATTTTCAGTCACTAGTTTGTATACTCATTCCCAGTTAATTTGTCGAATTTAATGCACAATTTGCTTGGCCAATTTCCTGTTGTAGCGAAATGCCAAACGAGATTTACAAGTATTGAGAGGAAAGTAACCAATAAGAATGCTCTAGCATCCAGAACGTACTTTGAATGGGTAAGGGTAGGGAGGGCTATGAGAGGGGCCAAGGCTACAGCGAAAACAGGAAATTTGAACTTGCAGGAAAAATTCGGAAAAGCGTAGCCTTTGCATGCAAGCACACACACACGCACACACATCATATTTATATGTAAGTATATACAAATACATATGTATATGGCTAAGGCGAATCTTTATCTGTATTTATATTTATACATATGTATGTACATATGTGCATGCGGTACACGTATCATTTACAGACTTATTACAGCTATATAATATTGAGCTTCAAATAAATTGTTTTTTGTTGTTGATAAAAGTCGAACACACTCACACAAATGCCGATACGAGGTGGAAAACAAAAAGATATGCATGAATGTATGTACGTTTGTATGTGCGTATGTATTTATTTATATTTACGTACATTTGTGTAGAGCAACTAGAAAACGAAGATGATTCATTCGGTTAGGTTAGGTTGTTGCTATATCTTGGCACAACTAGCGAGCTAGAATCACGAATTGAAACTGAATTTTGCAAAAAATAAAGAAAACCCAGAACCTGCTGCCTCAAATGTTCGCCGCAGTCTCAGTGTTTCGCGACTCAGCTGATTTTTTCTTTTCTTTTTTTTTTCATTTTTATTTATTTTTGTCGCTTCGGAAAAGACAGCAAAAACTATCAGAATAAGAAGAGCGAAAACTTAAAACTTAATTTAATTTATTTAAAAATATTTAATTCGATTTTGAAATGTAATGAGTACTTAGTTATAGCTATATTTCATTTATTAATACATAATGTAAAATATATTAAGAGTTAAAATAAAAGTATTGTTTACCAATAAAATAAATATAATACTAAAATATTTAAAAACATTTTTAATTTTTAAAGTTAATTTAAACTTTAATTTTTAAAGTTTAATTTAGCTATCGATTTTTAATTATTTTATTAAATGTAGAACGTTAAAAAATTCAAATAATTTTTATAAACATCAACCAATAAAAAATTAATTTATTTAACAATCTTTTAAAATATGAGTAATCAAATACAAATCTTGATTAATGAAGCGGAATCGGTATATAGGCATTAATCTTATCAATCTGTCGCTGGGAAATGCATTCGGCAATCCAGACGATATTGCGGCACTCGAGCTCCTTTAGTTTGAGATAGGAGTAGAAGACGCCATAGTGGAACTGGTGCAGAAACGAGTCCACATGCATCTTGGCCTCCAAAGTTAGTAGGCGATCTTCGAGGGTGATCAGATTCTCCGTGTCCCTCTCAATGCTGGACAGGACGTTGGCATAGTTCAGGTTGTGGTTGAGAATCGTGTGCACTTGATCTTCCTCTGTGCAGATGGCCAATGCGCTTCTAGTCAACGGGCACAATGTGCCACATTGAGGGTATAATTTAAGGCGTAGCTTGGACTCCATATTAATTTGTAGAGAATTCACTGTGATTGCGATGATGCGGCGATCCGCTTGGAAACCTAAAAGTTTGCACATCACATCGGCCGTGGTACCGCCCACTTTTTTGCAAAACCTGTAAAAGTCGTCCATATACGCTTTGAACAGGAAGCTACGCTGGATCTCCACGTCCGTATTATGTATTGTCGATCGAGTCAAGTTCTCAGCAACGAAATTGGAGAGCGGAGTATCGATCAGGATCACATTGTATAACTCCTCTACGGTGCTCGCCACCTCGATGGCCTCCAATTGGTCGAAGAGCCCTAATGGGTGGCACATGGGCATCAGTTTTTTCATATCGCGATGATTGATTAGGCCGGTTATCAGCAATGCAACATTGTCGATCATATGCTCATATCGTATATATTCGAGGAATGTGCTCAAAGGCTCCACTGAATTTTCTCGAATATAATTGTATTCTATTACAATACGCTTCCGCAGACTTTTCTCAATCGATTCCACATCTAACGTCTGCTCGGTGTTATGCATTGGGCCATAATCTGTGTTTTGTATGTTGAGCACTAGATCGGCCAGGGTTTCGCATTCTGTTAAATTTAGATAATCGGATTGACTTAGCAAACTATTCTTAAAGCCACGCACTAATCCTTCTAAATAACCATTTTCCATATTGAAGTTCAAACTGTTCGACATTTTTTATATTATTCAATTGCTATGAATGTTTTTGGAAAGCGATAAATGACAATAGAAATTTGCCATTCAAAGAGAACTTGATTACTTTTTATTTGAATACGCAATGTGGCGCGCCTATAAAGCGTTGCCACTTAGTCGTTGCTATTGTTGCCAACTAGCAGGCAACAATAGACATCTGGCAGCGCCATGCTATCGAATTTAGGCGCCAAATTTACAGAATTTGAAAATTATGTAAGTTCTTTTTGACTGAAGCATATAAATAATAATAAATTAATATGCAATTAACTAAAGGAAATTGCCATTAAAATATGTTTATTTGTTTTTTATTTTCTCTTCTAATATAGTTACTCAATATTACAATCGTTGCTTGTAATACGTTTGCACTACACTGCACTGCACATGCGCTTTGCTTGGGATGCTGAGGGACCTGTTGCTGTTTACTTTTTAGTTTATTCAGTTTACTTGTTGCGCTCGGTCGTTCACGGCATTATTACTTTGGCAACGAATCGAGAAAACTGACAGAAATTACATCTTATATTAGAATCGTAGTTTTTAATGAAAATAAACAAAGTTTGTTTACACTCTGTAAATTGCGTCGTTTATGTATGATTTCTGTCATAAATATCAAACAAAATGCATGCCGCAATTAAATGCATAATTCTGGCCGCGTTTTATTGTCGCCAAGAGAAGCGTCAATGTTATATTAACATCATGTCCGATCTGCTTATGGCTAAGCAATAACAGCTCGTTCACTCTCTATGTAGATGTGCGTGTGTGTTTGTGTGTGTGTGTGTATGATTCTGTGTTCCAAATGCGACTGTAGAAAATCAGAAAGACAATTGCATCAAGGTGCGTCCAGGTGAGAAAATAAATAAATTTAGCGTCAACATAGATTTGCATGTAAATATATATGATAGATAAATAAAGAAAGAAATTATATATCATATATAGCCTTGATATGTCATATATTGTATAGGAAAAGATATGAAAGGGAATAAAAGAGACAGAAATAGAAAGCGAGACAGACAAGTAAAGAGTTTCTCTCTTAAAAAATAAAAGCGAAATAGCCAATCAGATAGAAAGAGCTCGAAAATCAAAACAAAAATATCATTCAGAGGCATAAGTATATTCAGAAACCAGTCTATCGATATCCGTTTTATCGCAACAAGAGAAGCTTTAAGTCCTATATTAGAAACTGATAAAAATCGAGTAGCAGACCGAAGCACGTAATGGCTTAAAATAAAGTTATAAACCATCTTTGAATGGTCATGTTTCTAGGCAAAGTACAAATTAGACATGGGTCGCCATAGATGACACAAGACAACAGATAGTTAAGACTGACTGACTGATTGATGGACTGATTAGCTGACTGATTGACAGGTTGAGCGCAAACAGAATATAATAAAGTAATCAAAATTAAGCGAAAATAAAAGCTAATATCTCACACTTTGCGACAGCGGTCGCCATACTGATTAGTCTCTGACAGGTCCATGCGGAACGTATTAGAGCAGGTTATATATTATATATTTCATATATATACTCGGTTTATATTATATTTACGACTTACGATTGCCGAACTAAAAAATTTAAAATATTTCAAAATACATTAGCATCATTGAAAACTTAGCAATAGAAAATAAGGAAGTTTTCTCTCAGTGTTTACATTGAAAATTATGAAAACATTTCTTGACACTGTCTGTTTACAAAGTTTTATTGATGGAATTCGTAAGAGAGATATGAAAGAACCGAATAATATATGATATATGTATATATATGTATACCTAATTATATATTAATTTTAAATTGATTTCTCACAAAATTGTATTCTCTCTTATCATTATAAAATATTTTCACCTCTAAGACATTCATTTTTGTTTTGTCACGCTTATAGTTGAATAAACAATTCCAAAAAAAATATATGTAAATAATTATAATTGTTTATTCAAGTATGAGCTAAAATTAGATTTTATTGGCTTATTATAATTTGTGTTATATTTTAAATGAAGTCAGATAAAAGGCTTTAGTGTGCTTTGTGCGCTCTTAAAGTAGAAAATTCTAGTTAGGAACACGCGACGGATATCTTCTTGTATATTGTTTTATATGGATTTAAGGGGAGTTACTTTGCTATTATAAAAATAATTTTACTGGGATTATACATTCGGCTCACTTTTGTTAGGGATGAAACAGATTCAGATTCAGAAACGGTGGAATTATTAATCAGTGAGGCAAAAGCTGGTAAGTGTATCCAAAAGAGAGTAAAATAGGGAGGAAAGTTTATAATATTTCGACAATTAATTAAAATTAGTCAACTAGTTAGTCTGACAATCAGTCAAACATCAGCTTGTCGGTCAATCATTGAACATTCGGTAATTCAATCAAGTGTCAATCTGTCAGCTCACAGATAATGATGGGCCAAATTCCGAATATTTTTGGTGATTAATTAGGCAGACAATTGGTAAAGGAAAGTTAGTAGCTAGTCGGACAGTGGTATACATCAGATGTTATATGGCATACGATTCGCAAATCAAAGCTGTGATTTTTTATGGACTCACTTGAGATAAAACAATTTATGAGCCACGATTTTGCAACGCATTGCTCGAGTTTTTCAATGGTCACCTGATGGTGCGATAGGATTGGGCTGTGTGCTTCCCTAATGCTATTGATTATATTGTGCTGCGTAGTGTAGCTACAGTAAGAGCTGATGAAAAAGAACAGCAAATATTTGTACTAATCATTAGCCAATAAATTTATGTGTATAAATATAAAAAATGGTAGTTATATTATATAAATTTAAAAAAAATTAAATTTAAATCTAAGCAAAAAGACTTCAGCAAACTATAGCGAGGTTCCACTGTAGCTCGCTGTGAGACAATAGGTGGATTCGTTGTGCGAACTGCGAATCGCTTCAATTGACCGTCATAAATAAAACAATTTGACAGTCGTTTGTCCGTCGGCAGAGTGAAGAGAGATGAAGAGATAGGAAGACAGAGAGAGAGAGGGACAGAGAGAACAGCGTATGGCGTCTTCGCAAATTGATTTTGACATTTTCGATTATGATTCGATTTGAATTCATTATAAATTGCTGATTGAGCTGCTCACAATCACAATTAGAACACAAATATGATTTGTTTATTTACGATTAACGATTCTATTCAAATTTAATGAATCAAGATTTATTCTTTATAATCCAGATTAAATGAGTGTGTAAAGAATTGGTTTGTGTGTGTGTGTATGTTTTTTTTTTTTTTCAGAGAATATACTCATTCAACTCTAATCTACTTATCAGGTCTATCTATATCCCATCTAAGAAGATGAGCATTACTCATACGCCATGTGAGCCATTCCAGCTTTTAGTTAGTTAAGCTAAGAGCTTTTGTACGCCATATCTGATGTTTATTTAAATACATATTAGAGTTATTTTTTTTAGATTTTTATATTCACTTTGCACGCTAATTTACAATTTTGGCCCCATTAAATTTTTTCGAAAATGTCTAATAGTTGCCATAATTTACACTTGATTTCAGCTTTATAATCTGTGAAAATAGGAGAATGAACCAATTTTAAAGCTGTGCCAAAATCAATTAATAATTGTGCCTCATTGTGGCTAGAAAAACAATTTGTGTATAGCATGTGCTCTATCATATAGTATATCCCTTATTTCATATAGCATATAGATCAATGTGAAACTTCTTGTGTATTTTATGGTCTATTTGAATTTGGCTTATATCCAAGAACAATTCGAACACTGCTGCAAGCAGCTGTTGCTGCTTAAATTTAATTATGCCAAGTACGTGCAAATCAGGTCGAAATACAACACAAACAGCCGGTAGCAGGGTTGGTAGCAGCAATTAAAGGAAAATATTTCACTCATTTGTCTATTTGTTTTCACATTTGTTTTCATACTCGCTTACCAAAGTGAAAAGAGGGTATATAAGTTTGACACAGAATGCTCCTATGCAAGAAGTTTCATGTTGAACTATATACTTCTGTAAGATAGATAATCTTATATCATATATAGCTATATATATATATATATATATATACTCATATATATTATCCTGTAAAGACTTTGTTTGTTGTAAAAATATTTATCTTTTACAGCTTAATAGCTGCTATATTAGTAGTATTTGCTGTTGGCTGCGTCTTTAGATAGATAAGAATACTATGATACCTGGTAAATCCATAGGTTGAAATCCAGGTTGGCAAACTTTAATTGCCTATCCGCTCTGTGGCTAAACTGATAATTATTTACTACCCAATTACCCAATATTAACTAATCAGCAATAATTATTTTGTAATTAAATCGAATTCGCAAGTCATCCTTAGTAAACCTACTCTTTAGATAGTTAACTTTATAAATAGATAATATATATGTCCATCACTCGAAATTCGTATATTTAGTTACTCTAGCACTGTGAACGAGTATTGAGCAGTCGGTGCGGCCTTCTTCTGACTATTTATTCTTTGTTTGCTTTTGGTTCAGCTCTGACAAGCTGACAAAGTGGATCTCTGATTGCTCATTAAACTGACATTCGTATCTCAGATATACCAAACGTGATTCATATACGAAGACTGCCTCTTTTATTTAATAAACATTTTAAGCTCTTTAATCTTAACGCTGACTGCTTTGCTAGATAGTATTTCCGATATATGAAAATGATCTTGAGGTCATATACTATATATGTACATATATAGATCAAACAGTCAAAAAGTCAGCTGATATATATTTATAACTATATGGGAATATAAGACTTTTACATAGATTAACTATTAATATCATTGTATCGTTGCAGGGTATATACACTTTTAAGCACATCATGTGACATCAGCTTTTAATCTAATCTTCATTTGTTTATAGAGCCATTTGCATATCATGAGCGTCGATTGGCTGTTGCCATCATTATGGTAATTGGTTGCGGGCACAGTTCGATTTCATTTCGCCAGCTGGCAGCTGCCCCACTCTGTGCGACCTTGTGGCAATTTCTCCTCCTTTGTGGCACTTGCAGCCTGACCTTGAGTTCGTGTTGACTGCCACTGCAAGTTGATCAAGTTTTTTATTAGGTTTTCAAGTGCCTTGCATGGGCAAGTGCAACCGAGACGGGTTGGGAGTGGGGGGTACAGGAGGATAGCGCGTGCAACATGCAGTGCCATCAAATTGTTGACCAACTGCAAAGTTGTTAACACAATTGTTGAGTGTGTTTAACGTGAACTTGACCTTGTTTCCCCATCGCACCACTCCATTTATGCCGTTTACAGTTACATGGGAATATTTCATGGGGGAAAAGTCTCTGGTCGCTCGCCCGCTTGGCCAGGGCGAAAAGTTGTCGAACAACCTTTTCAAATTCGATCCCATTGCAGTTACACGAGCTGTCTGAAATTTATACGAGTTTCCATTAAAATGCAATACATAAAAAAACATAAATATATTGTATAAATACATAAATTTGAACACTGAAAAATATGAATGTTGACTCGGAAATACCCTGTAGAATAATAAATAAATATTTGAGAATGAAATAGTGGAAGAATATTGTAGATTCTATTTGAGAATCAGATAAAAAAGGAAGCAGGAAGTTAACTACAAAAAAAGTTTAAGGAATAGAAAATGAGAATATGTATTTGAAAAATTGATAATAAAGATTTGAGAAGCAGAAAATATAACTAACAAGCAGATCTTACATTTGAGTAAGAAGTTCCTGAAAATGAGGGAATCCAAGAAGCAGAGATTGAGGAAACTCAATGGGAAAAACTAAATTATAGGGTATACATTTACAAGGCTGTTAACAGGGTATTTACCAGTCAAGCTTCTCATACCTATTTCCTCGAATACGATTCCAGGCACTTGCTACATTTCATTGACCGCTTGACTCAAGTTGAACGCTCGCCGTTTCGCTCATTGAGGCAGGTCAGGATTAGAACAAGTTTATTGGACGCGCTCAACTTTGAACCGGGCAATAGCGAGCGCTTGACAAATGTTGACCTCGACGCATGACCCCCCGCGCGCGCACAGTTGGATGCTGTCGTAATGAGGCGTTAAAACGCAATTGCTACCAAAATAAATGCTTTGTTGCCAATTGACCATCATCAGCCGGTCAACAGACGGACAAATGTTCGCATGATGGATGGCTGCCTGCTGGACATCATTTCAGACGACTGCGAGGTCAACCGTATGAAGCGGCAGTAGCTGCCGGATAGCTGAACACATTTCAGTCGACATCCAGCTATTCAGCATCTGCTTGGTATGAATTTGCTTTCGCATTGCAACAGTTTGTCCGAGCTAAACATTTGCAGTGCCCACAGATCAGCAAAGATAGTTTATAATCTAGTATAACAAGCGGGCTTTACATGTACATATATTTGCTAAACTTATCCCCGATTGGTGTTGTCTAGTCTGGACGGCACGCGCTGTCAGCACACATCACAAATACCCTGTAGGTACACATGAGTGGAGACGCGGGTGTATAAGTTCATGAGGTGAGCTGGAAAACTTTAGAAATTAGAAATTTCTGGATTTCAATTGCCGAAAATTCAAATCTAAATTAAAACCCCAAAGTTGATCTGATTGATAGGTATACTCAGTACATTGGGTATATGTCAAGACTTCATATGTTAACATATTTCAAGGAATCACAAGTAATTAAATTCAAAAGCTAGAACCATATCCAACACGAACATGACAAAGTTCATAGATATTATAAGAGATTCTACAAATATATCTGGTACTGTCAGCTGTGTACGGCGTATGTAGTTAGTCAAGACAGGCAATAATCTAAATATATATTCACATATATTTATATAGAAACATTGTTGTTGTTTTCATTTTTTTTTTTTTTGCAAATATTTTATTGTCTAATCAGCTGGTTTTTGGGTAAACAGAAAATCATGAAGTATCAGAAGAAGATAAGTAGCTAGCTTACTTTCCTGCCGAGTACAGTTGGCTCCAAATGAAACCTAGATAACTGTCATAGCAGTAAATTTTGACTGCAGCTGCTACTGAAATTTATAAGTCACATAGACACACACACACACACTCGCACACACTCGCACACATCAAGTCAACAAATGTCACGGGACGACAAATTATGATATAGATATGGAATACAAAACTTAGCCCAGTTGACGGGCACGAGTTTGAATTTATGAGCAGATTTGGCCAGCTTCTCCCAGTTGACATAGAGGAATACCCTGGATTTTCAACAAAATGATTCAATGAGGTAACAATACAGGAATGATTCAGTTTTTGACAGCATAAACTAGCGTTTGATTTAGGAAATTATATTCACACTTAAGATCTTCAAATGAATTCGTGATATTTGTTTAGAAAATTGAGAACTTTACATGGAAATCTAGATAGTTAGGCTAGAAGCTTACGAAGAGATGAAATTAGATTGGTCATCATACTGTTTGGTTAACTCAAGCTCAAGGATAACCGATAATTCTCGATTGACAGTAAATCTAATTATCGATTACATGATATTTAAGATATATCGATATTACTTGTTAATCAGTTCGTTGACTACTTTGTCATTTGGATAACTATTGGTTTGGGGTAAATCTAGTTAGCTTAGCAATTGACTCATTGTAATTATAGAAACACAAAATTGAATATAAATATTAGTTGAACATAGCCCGATTTTCGAAGCTAATCCAATTTCACTCTTGTTGTATATGAGACACACGAAACTGAAGAAGAATTAGTTAAATTTCGCATTGCCGAATCAACATGCCAGGCATATTAGGTAGAAGAAAGCGTTGCCATCAACATGCCCCGCCCTGTGAAGCGGAGCCGCCCATCAAACGCGAGAGACAGCAAAGTTCGGTAGCAGAGAATGGAGTTTTGTCCAACATTTATATAGGCTCAGGTAACGAGAACAATTTAAACACTACCAACATAATGCCAACATTACCGGCAGCTGAAGTCGTTCCAATTATCCAATATGATCCTGAACTGAATGCCGAGCAAAATCCATTCTACTACGAATCGAACAAGTTGCTGAACCAGCTGCATGCGGAACGTTGCAAACGCAAAGATCGATAAAGAATAATCTCATATCAGTAACAGCAGTCTCCTGAAAGACAATCAAAAAAATTTCCAAGTTCTGAAAAAACCTTTTGCAATGTATTAAATTTTTTTTGTTAAAACGCAAACCATTCGATTGCTGATTTCATATTGACATCATGTTTGTCGACAGTTCAAATAAAATGCAGTTCAAAGTGCACTGAAATGAGAATTATTATACCTTGAACCCATTGAAAATGGAAAATCAGGGTATATAATGGTTTTGTTGAAACGTATGTAACAGGCAGAAGGAGTCGTGACAAACCCCACAAAGTATATACATATACATATTCTTGATCAGGGTGACCAGCTGAGTAGATTTAGCACTATTTGTCTGCTTATTTCTTCCAGGTATTCCTTCTACCTATTTCGAAGTATTTCTTCCAAGTATGTCCGCTAAGTATTTCCTCTTTCCTCCAAATATTTCCTCTACTTATTTCCTTTACGTAATTACTCTACGTATTTCCTTTACGTAATTCCTCTACGTATTTCCTTTACGTAATTGCTCTACGTATTTCCTTTACGTAATTCCTCTACGTATTTCCTTTACGTAATTGCTCTACGTATTTCCTTTACGTAATTCCTCTACGTAATTCCTGATCGATGACACAGTCTGCTTCACTTCAATGCGCTGACCCCCAGCAGGCCTGGACGACTGAAGACTGACTGAAGAAATGCTGCAGCTGCTGCCCTTTATATAGGGCCACTTTTACTCAAGCACTGTCTCTCTCAAATGTTGAGCCCAACAGCAGGTAGAGCTCGCTACAGTCGAGCTTCAAGTGACCAGTGGGAACGCTCTCTGCTGCTGTGAGCATTCTAGCTTCGTTTTACCTAAATACAAATACCAAATGAGAACTGCTGCATACACATAGACAACTTTTATGATCGTCTGCAGTGCTTCTCTTCACGAAAAATCTCTGACGTTAATCTTAGACTAACTCTAAGAAGTTCTCTAGTTTAGATGATTGTTAAGCTCTTAGATTTTCAAAGACTTCCCTGCACCTCAAGGACGTCTGCGTTGCAGGTTTATTTATAAGCACTCTCAGGACTTTAGCCACTTTTTATGCACATCGCCTTCTATTTATTCTCGCCATTAACGCTTGTTTGGCGTCCTTTGGGTCTGTTGGGGTTGGCACCTGGCATGCAAATGAATGAATTGCCCCAGTTAAGTATGGTTAGGTGGCATAGATATGGGTTCAACAACCATACAATCAACAGAGGTCAACTCAAAGACGTCACCACCAAAGGTGGCTGCAAATCTCGTTTGATACTGCGCTCACAATGCGAGGCACGTAACCAGGCAGCCTGACAACGACGTGAGTTATAACCGGAGTCGAGTTGGTTTTGGCCTGCTGCCTGTTGCCTGTTGCCTGTTGCATGCTACGACTGCAATTTATTTCATTCATTTGCCCAAGGACCTGTCCAGCATTTGCTGTCGCTGCTAAAAATAAGCATCTGCTTCAAATTGCTCCAGACTCCAAGTGGAAGTAGGTCACTCAATGCTCCAAGAAATGAAAGAAATGTTCAACAGATGCGGGACTTTATATGTAAATATATTTGTATGTGTGTGTGAGTGGGCGTGCCTTGTTACGTATGCTTAAGCTTTATCACGTGCGTGTACATACGCATTCGCTTCTCCACGTGTGCTTTGCTTTGAGATATTTTTGGAATATCTATATCGGCTATAAACTAAGCACTTCCATCTCCATTTCCAATTGAATTTTCCTTTGAAAATCAAATTATGTGCATATACATAACACTAGCGTCTCTTTGGCTACAGATCTGCGTATATGAATAGTCATTTAAATCAAACGCAATTCGATACCCTGTACAAAATTATATATGAAAGAGTGTATGATCAAAATGGTAGAGCAAATGAGATGTATAATAAAGAAATATATACATATATGAATATATTTTCACTTATTTAAAATTTGTAATTAAGTTTTGCCAATTTAAGTCAGTTTCAAATAATCGATAATTACATATCGATAAATAAATATAGACTAACTTTCCTCCTGCGAAATTTCTTACCTAATCCAGTCACAGGCAACACAATTGAAATATAAATATAGCGTATATAACTATGTAAGTTTCAGCTACGCGGTATTTACTAGTCAGGCACACTTGACAACATCACTCGAGCTTGTTTCAGCTTTGCCATTCAACTTGAGCTTTGCTATGCGACTTGTTGCCAACTTAAGTAGGCTTATTCAAATTTAATTGGCAAGGCATGTAATACACGCCCTCCCACGATTTTAGGCAAGCTTTACGAACATTATTATTATTTAACAATTAACGACAATGCTTGCGCATTCAATAGCAATTAACTAAGGAAAAACTCGAACTTGCCAGCACTTGGGTAAATATTAGTTTTTCATCTGAACAGAGAAAACAAAAATGGAAATGAAAATAATTTATGAATGACAAAAGCGTATATAGGGGTATATAGAGGCATACATATCTATATAGAGATGGAATTGAAGAAGGAACAGCGAAATATTTATTATTATTATTTTCATTATTTCAATATTATTATATTAATAATTTCAACTGTTCATTATTCAAATTATTTATCATTATAAACCAATATTTGGTTTAAATATTAGTTTTTTTTTTCATTTATAATATTATTTTCAGTATTTTTACAAAACATAAAAGAAAAGTTTTTAATTTAAGTAGTTTTATTGTATTATTTATTGTATATAAAATACAACAAAATAATTGTATTTTTGCAATAATAATTAAGACAACGCTCAAACTGTTTAAAGCTTTGTTGCACTTTTCTCGATATATCCACAAATATATTTACATATTTATATATGTATACGAGCATAACTGAATAATCATCGATTGACGTCGTTCGCAGATTGCATCTTAGAATATTCGATTAGGTTCGAATGCACTTGAATTTATTGAGGCATGGAAAACATAATGTCAATGAAAACTGAAATATGTGTGGAATTCAATGATTGATTGTATCTAGTCTAATATAGCGCTCGAAACATATAAAAATAATAAAATGCTGCCAGAGCTAATATAGGAAATGTTAACATTCAATCATGAATCTTGTATGAGATCTCCAGAGATTCGTTTAGTTGTTGATATTTGAAAACGAGTTCTAACAATGTCTCTCTCCCTCTCTCTCACTCTTCAATGTATTCGAATGAATGTAATCGCTGTTACACACATATCTCAGCCACTTTGCATAGCATTTTGATTTACTGTTTGTTAATGTAAAGGCACGAATATGGAATGAATCACAATCGCTTCAGTTATTGCTGCTATTGTTATTGTTATTGCTATTAGTATTTGTTGTTGAATTCACCTTCGTTGAGCTGCTTGTATACAAAACATGTGACACCTTGCACTTTGCACTAATTGTGTTTGCATTGCATATTCCGAGGAAGCAATTACCAAAGCGCTGGGCAATAACTGAGAACAACACACTAACAAAAATGAGCTTAGATGAGCATCTACATATGTATATTACAATACCCAGTAAATATTCGAAGAACTCGTTCTTATTACATTTCATAGTTAAACAGAATATAAGCTAAATGTAATTTGGAGATATGTTAACAGCAATGAGAGCTTGCATTAAGATTTCTGTTATACAATATAACAGCTTAACGAGCATGGCATAAAATGTAATTTTAACATAATGTTGATGTCTTATATTATATTATGCAGTGTAACAAATGTATAACGGCTACCTATAATAAGTTTTGTTTATTAAATTGAACCCATTCACACACGTAATATACCCTATTTGTGTTTAGAGTAAAAAAACGTGCAAAGAGAAAAAACGTGTAAAGTGAACTTCACGCTTGATGTTTGCGAAAGCTTCAATACAGAAACAGAGTCAAACAGAGAGGTGGGGAAGACAGCGGGGGAGAATGAGTAATTTCTGTTAGGCTGTTTGACAAATTTATGGGCAGCTTTTAAGCTTTTTGTCTATTCATTTGATGTGCTTAGATATCATAAGATGTCCAGTTGCTAATCAACTTACAACGCTGCATCAATAAATATTATTGTCATTGTTTTGACGAAGTTTGATCAATTTATGGCGTTGACGTTTTGATTGATTCTCTAGGGTTATTTTTCTGTCAGGTGTCATGATGGCTGCCCAAGAAATCTTTTGCACACTGCACGACATGTGCAACTTGTTGTTGTTGTTGTTGTAGTTGTTGCTGTTGCTGTCTTAAGTTAAATATTCGTTGCATACTTTGCGCGGCGTGCAAGACAAAGGAGTTGCGCCTGGCAGCCGAAGCTTTTCGCCCAGAGCAAGAGCAATCGCTGCCGACCGAGAGCTTTTTATCTCAGCGTCAATCTGTTGAACATTACTGTCGGCTATTGACGCATCGAGACTGTCAGTCGCGCAGCGACGATGGCGGCGTTCTGACAGATTTGGATTTGGCATGCTGAAAAGCGCTCGAGCACAACAAAAACAAAAGAACACGAACGAAAACAAAACAACAAAAGTAAAACAACAACACAACACAAACAAACACGCGCAATGCTTGAAAAGCCGAAACAAAAGCCGAAGCCTCAGCCGAGACCACGGCGACACCGTTGCCTTTGCCGACGCGTCGAGGCAACGCCGACGCAGACGCCTCGTTTGCCAACTCGATAAAAGTGTGTGTGCTAGATGACGCTACCGTTACCGGTCGTGATTGTTGTTACTGCTGGCGCTGCTGCGGCTGCGGCGGCTGCTGCTGCTGCTGCTGGTGCTGCTCACATTTGGATAATAAAACTGGCATCGCGCACTCGAGCGCCAAGTTAATTTGCAAACGCTGCTCATACGCTGCGGAGGCAAGAAGCAAAGCCAAAACACACAGAGAAAAAGCGCCTCGGGCCCCTGTTACTTACTGACAGTGTGACCAAACCTCGTGCGTGTTCAGCGTCCACTTTGGCCTTATTCGCAAGCACAACGACAGCAACAGCACAACAACAGCGACAGCTACAGCCACTCACACAAACACACAGAAGACACTCACTCAGACGCATAGCGCCACGCACACACAGTCACACCGAACGTTCGCAGTCTTCGTCTCGTGTTGCTCCTCGTAAGTCATTTTTGTTCCAACATTCTTCTTGACTGAGTCGAATATTTTGCGTGTTTTTTTTTTTTGGAACTCAATCGCGCGCATCGCTCATTTAACGGTTCTTCAGTGCGCGGCCAGCGAATACTAAAAATAATAATAATAATAGAAATTATACGAATTATTTAATTAAAGCACAGCAACGGCAGCATAATTAAGCACTCAAATTGTTTTGTGATTTTCGCACGTTTCGAAGTGAAATCGTTTGTTATACAAAAGTTGTTTTATTTCTCTCTATAACGAGCTGAAAAAAGTAAGCGAGCGTGAAATAAAAAAAATATGTATATATATTTGCTTTATATAGTTCACAATATTTACAAAAAAGTGCAAATATCAATTTATGCAAAATACAATTTTAATATTTATAAATTTTATTAAAAACAACACCGACAAACCCGACATCGCTGAATATAAACAAAATTCCAATTTTTTTTTTGGGAAAAACTCAGCCGAAAGTGTTTTGAAAAATTCGCAAAAATATATAATGAACATAGCGAGACTTCGTATATGGGCAGCAGCTGAGAACAGCATGAAATTAGCTAAATCATGTAAACAATTTACATATGAGCTAAATTACGATTTATTTATTCTCTGACATTTTGATAGTTTTGTTTCGAGTTCTTTGACAGGATTTTAGCTCATATAAAATTTAATTCAGCTTCAGGGTGGATGAGCGCAAAAAAAAAAAAGAAAGGAACAGATAAAAAGAACCAGCTCATAAGGCGATAAAAAAAACAGGGCTAATTATAAAATTAACAACCTCATGAAAATACAAAAAAAATTTAATTTGATGTGAAATGTTAAAAGCAACAACAAGTTCGTCTGTTTATTAAGTTGATTAGCCTATTTGTTAATCGTGACCAAATGAGAATTAAAATCGAAAGCAATCAACATACTGAAATTCATCAACTGGTTTCATTTGGTTTGCAGAACTCAGCCAAAGCGTCTCGATGTTCCACTCCCAAATGCTCAATGTGAAGACGAAAAGTGTGCCCAGCCACGCGCACAGTTTCCCGTTATAACGAATACCCACACCCACACACACTTACGCACTCGCACACACACCCAAGCAGCAGCACTCACCAAAGCAAGCGACCAAAATAGAGCAGGATCCTATCACATATACCAACATACATATATACTAACAGCTAGACGTAAGTAGTCAATGCCAAATAGAATGATTATGGATAAGACGGAGGTAGCCGGCGAAAGTGCCTGGACGAAGCTGCTCAGCGAGGACAACAGCAAGGCACCTGTCCTCATCAAGTCCAACAACATCAAGGATGGCAAGCATACAGCCGCACTCCATGTGGAGCAGCTCAGCATTAATGCGCTGCCAGCGAGCGCCAGCGCAGATCCCGTTGCCGACTCCAGTGCCAACATCGAGCAGGCTTACAATCGCAGCGCCACCTATGGGTCGGGCATCCACAGCGCCGGCGGCGAGTCGAGCGGCAGCGGAACTCTGCTCTCTCGCAAGGAGTCGTTTCTCGGCTCATTTCACAAGCAAATCAGGCGATCGATCAAGGCGGTCAGCGAGTCGCCAGGAGCACTAAATAGGTGAGTGAGATATATCACTACAAAAGAATATATATATATAGATATACATATACGATATATTATATAGTCCTATAATTAAAGACAGTTATGAGATCTTTAGTTTGAGCACACTTAAAGTCCAATTAACTGAATTAGAAGCTGATGAATTTAATGTTTAAATATAGCCTAGTAACACATATATATATTTGGCTCACATTCTGTTTCGAGTCTGTCATATTTGAATATAAATTTAATATTTAAATTAGTTCCAAATTTAAGTTTATGAAATAACAACTTAAATTCGCTGCCCTGCAGACGCTGGAACAAGAACTCGAGCCGGCTTTAAGCCGACTCATTCAAAAACCGGTATTACAATTTATTGTTTACTTTTACAAGAACCTCAAAACCCCAGACAACTGCGCAAAAGTAAAATTACTGTGATTAAATGTCGAATAAAAAAATGAATTCAAAGTGAATCAATTATTACGCTAAATGGCTGATATTGCACTTGATAGTGTTGCATTAATATAGCATACTTTTCTGATCAAGCGATTCAATTGTCGACCAAATACAGGGTATGTCATGGCTGTGCAGCAATTATGATTTCTGTAAATATTGCGCATACGTCATGTGCGCACGCAATGGGGACAGGGCTCTTTGCCAAAGATCTGCGAGAAATCTTGCTTGACAATATACTCGATATGGAACTTATGTCATTCGCAAAGCATTTCACAGGAGTGTACACAAACACACACACACATATATACATGCACACCTGTTGACTTGGCTTATTGATAGGACATTTGATCAGCTTGGATACACAAATTACGCGAGAGCCATATAGGATATGCATATAGGCTATATAATACAATGTATGCGATAAAGTAAACGTGGGCCTCAAGTCTTTTTCCCCCTTTTTGAGAGTCCCCCCCCCCACACACACAACCCCCTTACCATAGCAATGCTAAATGACACGCGAGCGCAAAAAAAAAAAATAGAAAACAAAATGAGATAAACTTTCCGTTGATTGGATGAATGACAAAATTAAATTATTTTGATTTAAGGCTGTCGGTGGGTGGACAATTAAATATGATTTCCGCCTACTGCCTGAGCATACAAGTAATTGGGGTTAGATGTGGCATAGAATAGAGCTACAGTGCCTGCTGTGCCAATGCACAAAGATGCCCCTGACATTACTCGGGCAACAGCTGGCTGTTTTGTTTTTGTTTTTCTTGTCCATATTTCAGCTGAGATGTCAGCTCAGCACAGGTAAATACTAGTTACCTGTGGCAGGGCTTGACTTGAGTGCTGCGTAAATGTGTGAATGTTTTGGCGCAGTTCAATTAAGAGAACGAGAATTGTAATGTGCTTAATCAATTAATTAATTATTATTATTTGCTCAGTACGAGAGCTGAGTTCGGCCAATTAACAAACGTGTTCAACAAATCGTTCGTCTCAATTGGCCATTTGCCAGGGGGATTTCCTCAGCTGTTGTTGGGACAGCAGCCGAGAGTTTCGATTAGACGAATGCAAATCGCTCTGGGTCTATATATAGACAACAACTTAAGCAGTTTGCTTTTATGACCAAGAACAGCAACAACAAATGGATGATGCCGATTTGGTATTTTTTCTGTGTAGGCATAGGCCAGTCTGGTATTTGGCCCCATTGATTGCTTTCTTTATTGACAAACGAGTCGTATGATTAATTTTCCCTGCGCCGATTTCTCTGTCTGTGCTTGCTCGCCAAATGTTGGAGTAAATTATTAACGAGCTTTTGTTGATAAACAGGTTTTTCATCTATTGTTTCGCACAGGCATTTCTATTGGTCGCAAAGTGAAGCTGCAAAAAGAATTCAACTGAAAATTCTGTACAGTCGAAAGTGTTGCCATTGAGTCATATATATATAAATATATGTTTTGCTAATATATCTTATTTATTTTGCTTAATGCTGTATAATTCTGAGAATTTATTCAAGATAAAAATGTTTGATATATATGTATATATATATATATGTACATATATAAATATTCGAGTGTTTTGCAAGAATGTTTTGCATATTTGCAATATGTTAGCATTCATTTCGTTAACATTGTAAGCTGATGTTAACCAACTGTTAATCTAACATAGAGTGCTGTAAGGCGCACTTATTTAAACTACTCTATGGACATTGTTTATGTAATCAGCTGTTCTAGCAATTGATATCGATGCGCATATCATGTGATTACAAAACTTTGTACTATACTCTAGGGTCAGCTGACCGTGTGCAAAGCATGGTAGAGTATTTATTCTTCACATTTTGTATTTGCTTCGCTGTTATTTTTGTTGTTGTTTTGGTTTCATTACTGATAGCTGCAAATTAAAAAAATGATGAGAGACCTATATAAATTTCCAAACAAACTTTTGACGCATTGAAACTTTTATCTCTGGACAGATAGACATACACATACATATGTACATACGTGTGTAGGATTTCCAAAAGTCGAGTGTCGCAGAGTGCAGATTGCATTTAATTAAATTAAGTTGAATGCTGGCACAACTCCTAATTGGCGATAATGTTGAACAGCGTCTGTTCCGCCCGCCGGCCACGCCCACACAGCTGACTAAATATTGCAGTTAATTACGATGGCTTAAGCGCGTGTTGCAATAAAAACAACAACAGCAACAGCAACAGCAACAATAGCAATAACAGTAACAATGCGAATTATTGCAACTGCGACCGTTAACAGTCGTCACAGCTTTTCACATTTTTCATGCACTTTGCATATTTACATGCTTGCATATTTCGTATACGCGACGTAAGCCAGCTTTATGGCACAGTCAATGCCGTCGTCGGCGTCGACGTCGCCTGATGCCGCGTTAATTGTCGTGATTTAAGCGCCAAGAATAACACTGTGTATATAAATCTTTTCGCAAAGCCGCCGAAAATTTACAGTTAATTTTATTTGTTTGCGTTTGTCGCATGGCGCAACGTACCGGCTTTTTGCTTTTTTTCTTTTCCATTGTGTTTGTGTTTTCATTCCGCTGTTGTTGTTGCTGTTGCTGTTGCTATTTGTGAAGCCTATACTAAAAAGCGAAAAAAGAAACAAAAACACATTTGTTATCAGCTGTTGTATTTCATTTTGTTTTTGCGTCTTCCCAGCAAATTCCTCACCACACTCTGCTGATACTATGTTGTTGTTGTTGTTGCTGCTGCTGCTCTCAGTGTTTGCTTGTGTTTAGCAGCCTGCTATTGTCACAGCAGCTGTTGGTACTGCTGCGGCTGTAGATGTGGCTCTTGCTATCGGCAGCGACGCGTCGTATGCTGCTATCGGCTCCTCCACTTGATACTGTGAATTGAAATAAAAAGCAACAACGCTGTCAACTGAGCGTTTCAGTTTGGCTTCAGCCGTCTTCGCAGAAAGTAATACACCTGCGCTATAATTCAGCGTCAACGACGACGACAACGACGACGCTGCTTCTGTTTGCGCGCGCATTCGCTCAGTCAAGCGCGCTCTCCATCTTGCGCTCTCTGTGTTTCTCAGCAACAGCATCTCTTCTACGTGGCCGTGTGCTCTCTCGCTCTCAGTTCGTTGCACGATCAACGGCGACGACGACGACGACGACGACGTCGCTGCTGTGAAGTTATTTAAACGCATTTTACATGCAACGTCAGTTGTAAATGAGACGCCGCTTAAATAATTACAAACGGATGAGCTGTAAACTGAATACGAAATAACAATAACCGTTACCGTTTAAAATACAAATACACTTCGTTTCGCCCGCTTCAATTCAAACGAAAATTGTTACGCTCTGTCGGCCGGAGCAGACGCTTTGTGAATAATGCGCGCTTTTGTTTATTTCAAAATAAAAACCATATTCGCCTTTCCAACCACAAAAAGAACGCATTTCTGAAAGAGCGAAAAGAGTAGTATTCGATTTGTGTGTGTGCTTTTTCAGAGAGTTGCCCAAGCTATAACAACAACAACAACAGCATCAGCCGAATAATAATAACACCAACAAAAGCATCAAAAGGCTGGCAATATTAATACATCGTAGCCCGGAGCCCACAGTATCCAGATTCAGCGATAACGTCATCCGTCGCTTACCAGTATTATTAAAAAAAAAAAAAAAAACACACAACCACACAAATAAATAATAATAAAAAAAGTGCTCGAATCTTTTTGTTTCAAAATACAATATCAATTATAATAATTGTAATACATTTGCTGCTGCTGTGGCTGTCGTCAAGGTTGTAACAGGAGCGCGGAGAGCTTTTTATTTTTGCTAGCCGTTCGACCGAGGAGGAGCTGTCACTCGTCACACACACATACGCACACTTATATACATATACTTATACAACTATACGTTTAGATACAAACATATTCCTCTTTCTGTTTGTTTGCTGTCGCCGCGCTGCTACTGTTGCCGCTGCTGCCGATACTGCTGCTGCTGCTGCCCGTCCGTTACATTTTAGTCGCAGCCGCGTCAGCGACGCCGCGTGTTGTCGCCGCGTTTTCGCCGACCTCAAAACAAAACACACAAACAACAAAAAATAGCGCAAAAAAGACACAAAACTAAAATATATACAAAACTCACACACACAAAGACTTAGCAGCGATTTGTGTTGTATAACGCACGCGTGTGCATTGAATTTAAAGCATCTTAATATTTTGCACGCATTTCCTTTCGGGCAACATGAAGCGTCTGATGACCTGGGAGCGCGATCTGGTCGATGCTATGTACGAGTAAGTCGCACACATACACACACATCACTATATAGTACATGTATATATCTGAATTCAGTTAAACTGCTTGTTAATCGATTGTGTTTATCAAGAGTAATTAATTTTAAATAGTGCTGCAGCTTTTCAAATGCATTGTTTTGTTTTGCAACACATTCGTTTGAGGCCTGTGTCCAATGCCGCTCCTTAAGCAACAAACTTGTTTCACTTGCATTGAACTCGACTCTTGACAGCCGTGCACAGTGTACAGTGTACTGTACAGCGCACAACAGCTGCCAAAATCAAAACAAATACAAAACAACAACAACAACATCGTCATCTATGTTTTATAATATGTTTCAGTGCCGACTGCAAAGCATGAGAACGTGCCCAGGCCAAAGCACTGCATGGCAACTGCATATATTATGAGCAGCGTCTCACTCTTATACTACAGCAGCTGCTTGCTGAATGTTTCGAAGAGTGGCCGCCATAACAGACGCATGCATTCTTTGCTGCCTGCGCCGGTCACTTAGCACACTGTACTCCAGACATTCCTTACTTGCTCTCTCCTCTCTCTGTCATTGTTATGCTGCTTACACCCACAACAACTCTCACATTCGCTCGTTCTCTTCTTCTGTCTGGCCTCTGGCTCTGGACACGCATCGAACAGCAAACAGTGTTGCCTGGTAAGCGGGGCAGCACAGTAACGTTGCCGGCAGGGGGCGTTTTTTATGTCGTTGATGGAATTTAAATGCCGGCATTTACCTTTATAAATAAATTAGAGGCCGGTAGCAATGCCTGGCGCTTGCTTGACTTGCTGCCAAAATTAATGAGCCGCAAATCGAATGGCTTTAGAGTATTTCCCGGTGTCGCACACTTATTTGTGTACACAATATCGTATCTAAGGCTATGGCTCTTTCAAATTGCTGCCTAAATTTATATAAACAAATAGAAATTGTTGGCAGTCGATAGATAACGGGGCTTGTATTAAAATCCGCGAATTTAGTTCAAGGCGAATATGTGAGTAGAAGTCAAGTCTTGAAAATAATTGCCCGTACTCAAAGTACATGCTTAAAATCCATAAAAGTTTCATTAAGTATGCAGCGTTTTGAGCTGACTGTACCTGTTTCCTGCCTACTCAGTGTACGTCTTTGTGCCTCGATAAAGAGGCGTAAACGACAATGAAATACATGTTTTTTAATGTTTTCTTTTCACTTCGTATATAGTACTTTCAATTGAATAGTTTATGGCGCGTCGGAGTCGGAATATCGCCATATTCGACCGATATATATTCATTTTGGGCAGCTGGACTACTTTTGTGCAGACTGTACCCCGCTTGAAGATGTAGAAAGCGTGCAGTCATTAGGCTAACAAGCGGCGCATGTTGGCAATAATTTTAGATGCTCGCTTAACTGTTTCAACCAGCTGACGAGTCGCAGCTTTGTCACATGGCCAAATACATACACACAAAAAAAAAAAAAGTATTTTAATATATATACATATGTATGTATTTGTAGTTATTATATCCATTAGTGTTTGCCTGGCTTATTTTGCGGCTGTGTACTTTTCCGTTTTATTTACAAGCCAGACTGTGTGACAAGTGGCTAAAGCAGATAATAGCAAAAAAAAAAGAAGCAAAGTTGGCCATGAGCAAATTATGTTGATAAAGCCACTCAGGTCTTGCTCCCATCATTAGCACTTGAGCGGAGGAGTGGAGCTGCGTCTGAGCCCCACTGTGATTCATGAAAAGATGCCGCGACACGCTTATTGAGCATGCCAGTCCACCAAATGTAAATACAGACACAGATTCAGATACAGATACATAAATATAGACATGCGGAGATATTTATGGATATACTTTTAATATTTGTTCAAGTCTTTTAGTTGAGACATTCGCGTTAATGTGGAAAGTTCAATAATGATTTCAGCGAATTTTTGGGCCTGTTAATTAAATATGCATACATCGGATTCTCGTTCGAAGTTATTGCAATGCCTGAAAGGGTCTTTGTTGGCATTTTCCAGTTTATTCGATGGGCATTATGAATATATACATACATACATATATATTTGTAGATGTATGGAATTTTACCAAAGTCGGGCTCAAATTCCAACGGTAAAATATCTTTGCTAATTATATGCTACATTCATTAACTATTTTTATTTTTGGTTATTATTTTTTTTGGCATGACTAAAAGTTGAGATTAGCGATAGTAATTTTAGAACTGAGCTCTGAACTATGACTGAGATAAAACTTGAATAGAAACGAAACTAAGCCCGATCGAAGCTGCTAGACACATCAGGAAATGAGTCTGAGAATTTTCAACTATTTGAATAATACACAAAAATAATGCTAATCAAATTCTTTGAATTCAGATATAGACAGTTTTATTGTTCACTTGATAACTTATCAAACTTACGTAGTTGATTAGTGACTAACTCAACATATTGTTTAGTATTTATTTTGAAATTGCAGTTGAGCTTATTTGGAATAAGTAATAATATCATATTATAAATTTAGAAGACCACTTGAGACATAGAACTGCGCCATTTAAAATATTTTCATTATGCTTAAAGATTTTAGGTAAACGAACTAAGAATTAAGAATTATTTCATATACTTTCCAGTCAAACACGATAAAAGCTTCATTTGTTAACGATCTTATATATCACAATATATGTATAATCTGATCTGGCAATCGCTTGATTTGCTTCATTAATATCTATGATAATTATTGAATCTCACGGCTATAAATCATTTAAGAGCACATGCTAATATGACGCAAATGATATATTATCTGTTAACGATCATTTCAAAGTAAAATGTTGATCACCTTTTCGCGTCTGCGTGTTAAGGAATCAACTTGAAATGCCATTTTTCGACATGTGCCACGCATGATGTGGCTTACATATTATAAATTAAATTCAAACCTGTTTAGATTACATTTCTAGAGAACTAGAGCTACGCAGACAGATATGTTATATGTCTGTTGGTAGTACTTATCCAAAAGCAAATTTAACGAGAGTTCTTTGAACTGCTCTACTCAGTGGCGCATAGATTACAAGGCCAAGTTCTGATATCTCTAAGCATGACTGCGAAGACTGTTTTGTAGCAGGCAAGATAAATGACGTCTGTCTCTTAGTCACAATCATAGTTTGGTTTTGTTTTGTTTTTACCGCTATCAACGCTTGACTACAAATTATTTTAGACCAGGTGCGTCACGGAGCTTACAGAGATTGCTCAATATGAATGATAAAGGGTATCATTTGTTTGTGACGCTTGTCGTTAATTGTTATTTTCGCTGTAAAATTACTCATAGATATGTTAGCACTTGAAGGCATTCATAAGACTCGGGTACTTTCCAATAGCTGTTTTATTTACACAGTTAATTTTTAGATTCGTGATACACACACGGCCGATTAGATATATAGAGACAAGCACCGGCTTGTGCAGACGATCAGTCGAACGATGGATTGATAAGAATTTTCAGATCTAATCAGACATTACTTAACTACTAGAGGAACCATTCATTGCAATTTTTAATTTTTTAGAAGCTACTAGCTTCTTTCTCTACGGCATCTATGGACGTTCAATGCTTGTGGATCTATTTTTAATCGATCTCTTGGCGGCGAGCGGTGTGAACCGGTTTGAGCAAAAGCGGAATACCAGATATACAAATATTTACATATATATTCTATATGCATGAACTTTCAGCATCTGTATATATGGGATTCATTCTGCGTTTCGAAATAAATTTGACAAAAACATTTCCACATGCTAAAAGCATATATATATATCATCTATAGAAGATATACCCGTGTATAATTATTATCTGTTTATAATTGTAGAAAAGTCTATGGTCCATAAAACACATGCACGATTAAAGTTCTTAATTCTTAAGCATTTGTGGTATAATTGTAAAACCAAACAGTCTGTTTCATAATGGGATTTCAGTTGATCAAATATATTTTCTATATAATAAGTGAGAATTTATAGCTCAGATCTGGAGTTTTGAAACTGCGATTTGACTGAGTTAAACATATCAGCTTAAAGGAGCATTTGAATAACATATAAAAATCTTGTTTCTCGGGATTAATCAGAAAAACATGTCTTGCTTAACACCCAAACATGAGCTAGGTATATTATTAATGAGCTTGCCTTGAATATCAGATATACTATATAAAAATATATGTATATACTCGATATCTTAATGGAAAAAGGTGTGGGCTTACATGTATATGGCATGTCCGATAACTGTCCACTACAACTAAAGCTCTCTCTTTATATACATATATATATAGATATATAAGTCTTTGCCCTATCGACCGACCGACCGATCGGACATGTGTAAAGCGAAATGGTTTCTGTTTATGCGAGTATCGAGGTGTTTGGCTGCGAGTGTATTGAGAATGTGGAACGTATGTATGTAGATCGAGTGCGGCCAGAATGAAAGAGATATCTAGTGGTAAATATCTGTCTGTCTGTCTGTCTGTCTGTGTGTGGGGGTATGAGTACGAGTACAGGCTGGGTATGGGTATGTCTGTGGGTATTCGCTCTGGTATTTGCATAGCATTCGCATTCGCATTCGCCTTCAATGTGTTTTAATTTGCCAGCCAGTTGGTAAAATGTTGCTCGATCGCTCGGTTCGCCTCAGACAGAAAAAGAAAACATAAAACACCGAAATTAATCAAAATACGCTTTATAGAACTGATCCCATATTGTGCCGTGTTGAGGGCTCTTAAGTTCTGATTAACAATAACAAAACGAAACGCCAAAAGTGTTTTTGAAGAGTGTTTTCAAAAGTGTTTGGCAAAATGCTGAGAAATGACTTTAATGACTTCTCTTCGGGCTGGGGCTATACGGCGCGTCGTCGCCTGCTGCAGAAGCATTGTCTCTGTTTTATTTTTATAACAATGACAAACTAGAACAAGATACAATAAAAAAAAAAAGAACGTGAAACAAAAAATAAATAGGAAATAAACGCAGTTCTGCAACTTTTTTTCGTTGTCTCTCAATCGAAAGTCACGAGCTCAGTATTTGATTAGAAGTATTTTCCAAGTGTTTATAATAATCGATAATCGATAGTCGATAACAGCAAAGATGTCGGAGCTACGGCGCAGTTTTAGCCGCCTATCGATGATCGTTTATCGGGCAACGCATTCCAGTGAACAGTCCTGGCGCGAGGAGCTACTGAGGTACAGTGAATACTCGTTGGAATGGACTGAGTGAGGTTCGAAATGAACAGCTCAAGATGTTAAATAGTTGAGGAAATGTGAAAACAATAGGCATGTCATCGATCGATTTTACTACACAACAAATATCGATTTATTTTTACAGTATCGACAATCGATATATGTATATAGATTGCTCTGAGTTGTTTATCGCTGACATTGAACTTTTCTTGTCGAACGATATATTTTATAGACATATGTTTATAATTCATTTGAACAAGTGTTCAGCTGTGAGCGCTAAATGCTAGTTAGTATGTTTACAGTTAAATATATATACATATATTTGTATATACATACAAATGAATTTATATACATCGACCATGTGTGTACATATATTTCCTTAAACTGTTGTTTAATTGAATGCTGCCACAAATATTAGCATGCAACGCAGCTCATTACTGCCCCCTAGCAATTGTTTAAAGCATAGCTATAAATATATACTAAATACATATACATATATATCTATACATATCTATAGGCGTCATCTATATAATATACCACGCATACGACTTAAAACATCTGCTCTGCTCTGCTCTGCTCTGCTCTGTCTATATAGAAACAGCATTTCAACAAATTTTGTTTACCCGGCGCACACGTTCTTCTCTGTGTTCAAAGGTTGACAAATGTATTTACATATATTATAGCTGTACCTTAAGTCCACATATGTTTAGTATATTCATATCTATAGACTGCACGATGCACACTTTCTTCATATATTTTTCCGATGACATTTGGCATTTGGGTTCTTGGCACTGAATTTACCCAAAATTAAATAGAAATATGACTTTTGTCTGACATGATATATGTATATACCAAATATATAACAACATACATATATCTTTTAGACTATACATAGTTCTAGCGATTCGAATTTTTACCTTGCTTCGGCGCTTGCACCCAGTTGGTTCGTTCTCCTTTGGCCCATTTCAACGTAGTTCAGTAGTTTGACTTTGAACAAGTTCATATGAAATACCAACTGATCTAGTTCATAAACGGAAATTCATTTGCAGTAAATATTGCAAACTGAATGCTTGAAATATCACAGCTATAAATCTTTATTTATTATTCATAAATAGTTTACTCTGTGGTGGGGAAAGCCCAGCTGGGAAATAAATAGATTTATGCCAAATTTCTAGTATATTTAACTAATCGAAAATGGTTTAAACAAACGTTTGGCTATAGCTCAACTTTTGTATATGAAAATATAGCTAGCAATATTTATTCGTTTTTCGTTTTAAGAGAATTGGATAGAATTTAGCAAAGGAATATACAAATCCAGCATAAGCTGCTATTGATTGGCTTTACGGCTGATTTGAACCGGTTAATAACCGATTGGCGGTATTAATATATGTATATTGTAAAAAAAAAAACAATTCTACTTTACTGGAAAATCATTTCGATTTGATTTACCAAAATGAAAATGACGTCAATCGGTTTCATTCACGACCTCGGTCAACATTATATAGCCAGCTAACTTTATAGAGGCCTGCTCTATAGCTGCATTTTCATTATAAATACCTTGGCAATTGGCCAAGAACTTTCGCAGTATTGCATTTCAGCGATCAACAGAGAGAGAGTGAGAGAGAGGGAGAGTGAGAGAGAGAGGGAGAGTGAGAGAGAGAGGGAGAGTGAGAGAGAGAGAGCACAGAAAACCTCCCAGCAAATTGTTTAATCACTACTTTCACCATGTCTTAGGTCAGTTTTCTGCTTTATTATTGTTATTTGTCTTTTTTTTCTTTATCTCAAAACATTTTATTGCTTGCAATTAGCCAACTCTACTTATCTGAGTGGAGCAATGGAGCGTAGCACATAAATATAAGCAAACCAAGTTTTACGTGAAATATACCTTGAATTTTTATATGTACTTATATTACTTACAATTTACTAACAAACATTTTTTTCTATCTGCTATATAAAGTTGTTTAAGTTCTTTATCTCTCTTAGCTGATCTTTTTTCGAGTCTAACACAAAAACCCTTGGCAATGACTCAGTGTGATTCCATTGAACTTGTTTGCCCGCCTTTGGCAACAGCATTAGATATACGGCTCAGTTTAGTCATCTTGTTCATAATTGAAGCTAAGCTGCAGTTAGCCAAATGAAAACGAGAGTGCACTAGTTGAAGGCGTGATCGACTTTGAAGTATACCCTGCAAAATGTTTATATAGAAAATATAAAAAATAAATGACTTTAACTTGACTTAGAGAGCTTTTCTTGAATTTATGAGAACTTAAGAAGACTAGATTAAATAAAGAACGAATTATTATTCGAATGAGAATCCCCAATATGTATAAACATACATATGGCATATTTTTATCCAGAATTGATAACTTGCTCAGCTGAGTACACCTTTTTAAGGCACAGTTATACCCTAACTGTATGACAATGCTTGAGTGACCGGTTTACTTGCATGCGATTACTTAGAAAACAAACACAAATTTCGAAAGCTTTAACTAATGAATGTTATTGTCAAGTTCGATGGCAATTTCCACGAATTTTTGCACAGCTCGAAATGACTGGAGCAATGCACGGCAAACCATTTATCAATATCCGGAGTTGACATCAGCATGAAGAAGAAGAAGAAGAAGAAGAAGAAGCAGAAGAAGAAAGAGAAGACGCAACTCAGTTGGGGAGTTGTCAATGTGAGTGATGGAGGGAGTGAGAGCAAAACGAGAGAGAATGCTAAACAGAGCTCGTCTTTTAATTATAAGAGTAGCAAACAGCCGATTGAACAGTTCGAAAAGCTCTCTTCGCACTTTGTTTGAGCTTTGAGTTTCGACTCAAGAGTGAGTTACAAGCGAGCTTTGAGCGCCATCGACATGTGGATGGTTTGCATATGTAAGTAACCAGAATAGCAGAATGAGGTGGTGCGAGCAGAACAAGCTGATAAAGCGCGAAATTGCAGTGAAACGCAAAATGAGTGTGAGTAAAATTCAGGTATGCACGACGAGCAGATGCGCTGTAAAATATATGTAGAATATTGATTAACTTTTCTGTTTCTACTCTGAATCGAATGAGATTTGAAGAGGAAGGAAATCTCTCATTCTCTAAACCAGACGAGTATTTACTCAAGTCTCTTCAAGTCTATCTAAGATGTCTTCTCCTTCATAATGAGAATAAATTCTGTCCTTTCTGTCCTCTTATGAATGCATGCAGAGTATGTAAAGCGCACAATAAGAAGCGGAATGCATTCATCTCTGCTATTGTTATCGTTACTCTGTGATGTAAGTAGCGTTACAGTTTACAGTTAAAATTTGCAATTACAGTAATCGTAGCTCCAAATGGCCTGTCCATCCAATTGACTTCGCAGTTCGAGTTTGACTCTTGGTCGCGATTGTGTGAAAGCTTTCAACGCAAAGCTTTGACGGCAAGCTCGCGAATTTGTCGTTAAGCTAAGGATCACCGTTATATACATAAATACATACATACAACAAACTGTAATTCTTCATGACCTTCATACCTGGCTTTGTGATATTCGTGTGCTTCTGCACTATTTTACTAGAGACTCTTCACTGGTAATTGATTTACATAGTTGAAAAGCAAAACATTCAGATTTACGTAGTAAGGCCTGGCCTCTTAGCTCTTGAACCTCTCGGAGCAGTGAATCTTTTGTTGTTTAAAAAAGAAAATAAAATAAATGTGTACTTTATATATATGTGTGGAAATTAAAGATATGTATTCATATGTACATTTCCTGTTTTTGCCATGATTTATCATGCGCAATGTCAATGGACAATCTGCCACAACATTATTATGTTCATATCTCTTGTTGCCATGCAATTACAGTACTTATTGCTTCTTAATTGTGCCCATGCAATTAAATCAGAGATCTATGATCTATTATATTTATTTGATTCGTTTTATGTCATCTACTGATTTGCGCTACTCATCAGATTTTTAAAAATCTACACGCCTACATTTCAGCTTATTTCATTATAAAATATTTCTTAATTCTGTTATCAACCCAAGTCGGGCAGCACTTGCTAATAATTCAATCTGCGCTCACTTGGGGTACTTTAAATATACAAAATTGACAAGATGACAACAGATGTTATGAACTGAGATGGCATATGGCATATATATATATAGGCTATCAGCTCTATTGATAAGGGAAGCATATACTACAAACTTAAATAGCAATTCGACAACAAAGGCTGAGAAAACGTTTAGGTGTTTGTAAATACAGTGAATGCTCGCTTTGACTCTACATACATACATATATACATGCTTATGTATGTTTATATATTCTATTTCCAAAATAAAATTTACAATCTATACTAAGAATCGAATTCTATTAATACAACTTCTTTCAGGAAATGCAAACTTATTTATGGAAAATAGCATTTTAATGTGGGAAAGCATTTTTCTGTCTTTTTTTTTAAATATATTAAAGGAAGACTAAGAGTGATTGTGTAAACAGTAAATGAAAAGACATATAAAGATGTTTAGCTACAAAAGGAGAAAACTATTTTATTTGTTTACTTATTTTCAATTTCAATTTTCATGCATAAATTAAGCTATTAACTTAAGGAATTGCCGGCATAACCGTAGCACACTCCACGTGCCTGAAACTAACTCCCTCTCTCTCTCTCTCTTTCTCTTCATTAGGTATCGGCAGACACGCTTTAGCTCACGCCGCATGCGAAAACGTGTTGTCTTCAAGCATGGCGAATGCAACGTGGTGCAAGGCAATGTGGCCAAGAGACGCCGCCGTTATCTGCAGGTAAGAAGTCTGTTTTATATTTAGCTAAAGATAACACACACCCACATACATAATAAAATATATATACATATGTATATGCTTCGTTGGGATTATGCAAATGCAGGCATATTTAAATTTAGCTTCTAGTCGCTGCAAATGTGAAAGAAGGCCTAAGGGCGGGAGGGCTGGTTCGTTATAGCGAGGTTCTAGACTATAGTTCAACTGATTCCATGAAAAGGGATCAATTAAGTAAACATTTAGTTCATGAAACGAACCAGAGTACCTCTATTTTGAGCCTTGAGTCTTGAACTACTCTAAGCTTCTCTCTCTTTCTTCTCTCCCTCTCCCTCTCTCTCTCTATCTCTACCATCCAGGACATCTTCACCACCCTCGTGGACGCTCAGTGGCGCTGGACGCTGCTGGTGTTTGCGGCCAGTTTCGTCTTCTCTTGGGCGTTCTTTGGCGTGATCTGGTGGATCATCGCGTTTGCCCACAACGATCTGGAGTATATATATCTGCGCAATACACAGCCGGAGCTGATTGCCAATATGACGCACACGGTGTGCGTGACGGAGGTGAAGGGCATGATGACGGCGTTCCTGTACTCGGTGGAGACGCAAACGACCATCGGCTATGGCAATCGCTATGTGACCGAGGAGTGCCCGGAGGCCATATTCACGATGTGCATACAGTGCATCACGGGCGTTTTCATTCAGGCCTTCATGGTGGGCATTGTCTTTGCCAAGCTGTCGCGGCCCAAGAAGCGCGCCCAGACGTTGCTCTTCTCCAGGAATGCGGTGATCTGCCACAGGGATGGAACACCGTGCCTCATGTTCCGTGTGGGCGATATGCGCAAGTCGCACATCATCGAGGCTCATGTCCGTGCCCAGGTCATACGCAAGAAGGTGACCAAGGAGGGCGAAGTGCTGCCCTTCTATCAGCAGGAGCTGCACGTGGGCGCCGATGGGGGTGAGGATCGGCTGATGTTCATCTGGCCAACGACCATTGTGCACAAGATCGATCGCAATAGTCCGCTCTACATGCTCTCCGCCTCGGATATGCTCAAGGAGCGCTTCGAAGTGGTCGTCATGCTGGGTAAGTTTCGCACTAAGCCCCAATCAATTCTGTCTCTAATCTCTGCGTCTTCGGCTTACAGAGGGCGTCATCGAGTCCACGGGCATGACGACGCAGGCGCGCAGCAGCTATTTACCCACGGAGATACTGTGGGGCCATCGGTTCGTCAATGTGGTGTCCTTTCGCAAGGAGACGGGCGAGTACGAAGTGGACTACACGCTCTTCAACAACACCTACGACGTGGACACGCCCCTGTGCAGTGCCAAGCAGCTGGACGAGCTCAAGTCGGAGTGCACGCGCAGTGCCAAGAGCGGCATAGGTAAGCCAATATCTGACCTATTTCACTGGAGCATATTAAACTTACCATCATTTATCCTCATCGATCAGTGCCCTTTGGGGATCGTACGCTCTCCACGGCTAGCATGTTCCAGCGCATTGCATCGGCCGCGTCTGTGGATCACCTCGATCCGGCCAGCGACGAGTCGCTGGACTCGGGACGTTTGCAAATACGCTCGCATTCCATACCGAACGGTGTCCTGCCCAGCGAACTGGAGCCGCTTAACAACAACAACAACAACACTAATCACCATGGCCATGGCAAGCACGGCGCATTGTTCACCATGGGCGGCCACAATATATCCATAACGACAACGGCGCCCAGCATACCCAACCTAACAAGTATTAATGAGAGAACCAACTCCGGTAATTCCATAAACAGCAGCAACTACAGCAACAACAACAGTCTCAGTGCGCTGAATACGATAGCAGCTGCAACCGCTACACCGCCGACTGGAGCTGCTGCTACTGGCAGCACCAGCAGTCGGGTCAAGCAAGCGAATCCCCGACGACTGAGCATCAAACAGGATCAGCTGCCCATCGATTCCATGTGCTGATATTCAACCCGAGCGTGCGGAGCGAACCCAAACTGATGTTGTATTCTAAGTGTAGGCTCCTAGAATTCTAGTTAGAGTACATAACGTATATACATATACATATATAGATTGATAGATAGATGTAAGCAGAGCGCTAACTCAAATGTAGCTCTGTTAGCTGTGAACTCCTAAAGATCCCTAGCAAGCGCATACACCCTCCCTCTCCCCCTCTACACCAGCAGCAAGTCCTTACCGACAAAAACTTGATGATAATTGATGATTTTAGTATATATTTTTTCCGTTAGTGTTAGTTTTAAATGAATTTACTATAGAGATAAGCTCAAATTGATATTATAACAACAACAAAAACAGATGCCGAAAACGATATAATTAAACCAAAATGCTGCAACTTCCATGTAGAATCGTAGAAAGTCTTGGAACTAGATAAAGCTCATGAATGTGAATGAATGAAGAAAACAAAATGAAATGTTATACCTTAAACGATGATTGTTCAATATCTCAATTACCCAATGTATAAATATTCCAAATTATAGCAGAAATGAGCTTCAATTGTTATAAATAATGTGTGGACAATAAATGGAATGAGCATATGTGAATGTTAATTGATGTATTTTATTTACATATTAAGTGTCGCAAAGATTATAAAAATGAAAAGACCGAGAATATACAAAACACCTGATTGAATATATTATATAAATATATATACAAAATATAACCTGTTTTATTATAACATCTATAAACTTGTTTTGCATTCGGCGACAGCCATAAATATTCCTTTAAAATGCTTCAAGTGAGTTCAAAAAACACATTTCTAAATTTTATGCGCTGCATAATTTTTGTTGCATACTTTTAGGCAGCTGAATAAATTTCTCAAATTTAGTCTATACTTGGGGTGAGGTAAATATATTTGGCAAGCGAATATATCAACTATATAAAAGACAACTTTGTTTATATATATTTTTTTGTGTTTTCTTTTATTTAGTTTTCTTTTTGTTTGCATTTCTCGAAGCATACAAGTTTCTCGATTAAAATCCACATGCATTTATATAGGAAACATTCAGACAACTGTGTAGTAAATAAATACTATGCTTATATTTATTATTATACATCCATCTTTGTGTATAAGCAATACTATCCCGCTCAGTAATGAGATTTTTTAGATGCAGCCCACATATCATCGTATGTTGGTTAATAAAAGAATTGCATGAAATATTCAAAACATAAGTACTTTTACTTTTACTTTTAATTTAAATATATGTTAATATAATATGTAAATGTATTTCATTACGTATGTTTGTATGCGTGTGTGTAATGTTTATAGACATTTTAAGGTAAATATTTATTACAATTTACAAACAAATAATTTCGCATTGTTTTGCTACGTTGCGCACATTGTGTTTCGCTTTTGCTTAATTCTCTTTAGTTATTTATTTTGCGATAATTATTTTGAGATACGCGAAATTAATTGCAACCATTTAACTGTGCCAATATATGCACATGTATATGTATATATAAATATATATATACATATGTATATATATTTCACAATATTCATTCGTTTCTTGTTTCTGATCTCTGTTTACAGCATTATAAATAAGTTCTGGTTTTTATGCTTTAGGACATTTAAAGAATATTAAATATTAATATTTCTTGTATTTTTTTTTGTGTACTTTTTTGTTTTCGTTTCACTTTAAACTCTGTTGCGTTCGAATTTTAACTGTTAAATTTACAATTAGCTCTGGCCTAGTGCACCGAGTGAATTATATAATCAATTAGTTTAATTAAAGCTACATTAATTAATAAGTATTTACAGATGTTTTGTTTATGAGCTAGCTTAAAGTATTAGTAAATAATACGCTAATTGTTGTTCTCTTAGGGTTTACTTTGTGTTTGTGTGTGTGTGTGTGTGTGTGGGTGTATTTGCGTATGTGTATTGGTGTACTTAGGGCTAGGCGTCTTACGAGCGAGTCTATGAAATGTCCAGCAATATTTTTTATTTTATTTTGTTTTTTCTTCTGTTTTTTTTTCTGCTTTTTTTTTCGTTTGTTTCAAAACCTTTACAAAACTTTTACCTAACAGCTATTTATACATGTGCTCAGTTTTTTTTTTTTTTTTTTGTTTTTGTTTCTTGTTTTGTTATTTTACAGACTAATATTATAAATGTAAATGGTTTCTAGCATCAGAATTCTTTTGGACGACGCATTGATAGTTTTGTGTGTATGTGTATTTATATGCAAATGAGACTGTGTGTGTGTGTGTGACTGAGGATATTGTTAGTGGGTTTTACAAATTGTTTTTCAATACAAGATTTCAGTTAACTGTTGCTGCTTCAAACAATAAAAATTCACAAATTATTTATCACAATTAAGGTATAAATTTTCGTATCATGCGCTATGGATTCTATTCAATATATAAATATATATTTTTTCATATATAAAAGAAAAACTATGAGGAAAGGCAATTTTTAGAGAATTTTTAAAAATAAATAACAAATATATATTGACTAAGTTAGGTTGGGATTGGGGATTGTGGGTGGGAAATGCAAATGCAAGTGAAAAACTGAAAAAACCAGCTGCAGTAGGTAGCAGAAATTCAAACGTATCGTTTCGTAGCAGCGTCCTGCAAGCGAATGTTGCCAGCAACATGTTGCATGCAACAGAGCAGGCGCAAGTGTAACATAAGAATAAGAACGGCAACCGCTCAGTAATACAGGTAACTGTTGTTGTAGAAATCGTAACGGTAATCGTACGCTTGCTCGCAACATTGTTGCTGCTGCTGCTGCTGATGCTGTTGCAAATTTAGCTGCTGCTGCTGCTGCTGTTGCTGCTGCTGAAAGTTTGACAACCAACTCGTTGTTGCGGCAATACGCAACAGATATTTTCATTCCTTGTGATGCTGATGCTGCTGTTGCTGTTGCTGCTGCTGCTGTTGTTGTTGTTGCTGCTGCTGCTGTTGTGGCAAAAGCTGATGATGTTGCTGCTGCAAATGAGGTGGCAGACGTGACTGTTGCTGCTGCTGCAGTGGCACGTGCTGCACCTGATGATGGCCCTGATGCACGCCATGCAACGACGCCTGTTGCTGGCTGCCGCTCGCAGTCACCGCACTGGCGGCAGCTGTTGCTGTGGTGCCATTGTCGGACTTGTCGCGTGGCAGCAAATAGACCGAGCCATCGGCCGCCTGTTGCAGGCTGTAGTCAGCCGTGGAGCAGGGATTGCCATCGGGATCGCGTAGATACTGTGGGAGAGAAAAACACATTGAGATTAGCTAAATGTGGCCACTGGCGATTGGCTGCAGCTGACAACCCACCTGGAATACGTGGCGATGCAGCATGGAGAACTTGTTGGAGATGCGCTTTCGCTCGGCATCGAGCTGTTCCCGAGCATGATTCAGCTCCGCCTTGCGCTTCACCACCGTGTTGACCTCATCCTCCAGCGTGAGTATCTGGTCCAGTTTGCGCTTGCGGCAATTCTGGGCCGCCACCTTGTTCTTGCCACGCCGCCGGATGTCGCGTATCAGCGACAGCTGCGTCTCACTCAGATCGTACTTGGACAGACGCTCGTTGAACTCGTCCATGGGCAGGTTGATGATGTCGCCCACTGCTATGGGTATGTTCAGGGCGCGTGCACGCTTCTCGTCCCGCGATAGATGCTCCTCCTCCATGCCGCTGCCTGCGTTGCTGCTGTTCGACTTCGAGGCATGTTTGTTGGCTGTCGGCGGCTTCTTGTCTCGGGGATGCGGTCTGCTTAGCGACACACTTCCTTGGGGCAGCGCTCCGGCGGCTCCTTGTTGCAGTGAGTACGTGTGATTCAGCTGAACCACGCCCTGGGGCGTCAATGGAGCACGCGGCATGCCATAGTCGGCGGTGAACGCGCTGGCCGCGCTCATGCCATAGGCCTGGTGATATTCCTTGGACAGGACGGGCGCCATTGCAGCTGCCTCGCCCACATTGCTGCCCGCAAAGGCCGCTGCGCCCGCCTCGTACTCGTACTTGATGCTCTGCACCTGCGGCTGCTGTTGCTGCTGCTGCGACTGGGGCGTGGCTGCCACGGGGGCCGCTGTGGCCGTCAGTGCGCTGGGCGTTTGCTTATGCAGATCCCGCTTGCCGTACAGCTGATGCTTCTTCTGGGCCACCGGCGGCTGGCGCGTATTGTTGTTGTAGCTGAAGTCGTACGGCCCTCCATATTTGGCCTGATGATAGTCCTGCGCCGAGTCGCTGCCCTCGCCCCACTCGCCATCGGAGAGCGAAGGCACACGCTCCGAGCCCATCGAGCTAACTGCACTGTCACTGGACGCGTCCAAACGATCCGTTCCGCCCTGTGCTCCGCCACCGTTGGCCAATAGATCACTGGTCATGCCACCCACACCGGGCGCACCCACAGCACCAGCTGCACCAGCAGCTGCTACGCTGCTCATAGAGCCAACACCACCGACTGCACCACCACCACCAGCTACGCTGTTGGCATTCGCATGGCTGCCTACGTTCAGAGTGGAGCTGCCCGCGTTGCTCACATGTCCACTGCTGGGCAGGCCCAGCACCGAGGAGGTGTTGCTCGTGCTATTGTCCACCATGCGACAGAAACCTGCACGAGAAAGAGATAGAGAAGGCGCATTAGTTAGACTCTATTGATAGATGATTTTTGTCTAAGACTAACATACATCTTAGCTTCAGACTCATTTATTACCAACTCCCTGGTATTCTATAAGTGGTTCCGCGACTAAAGAGTTGACTAGTTCTGCAAAGATTAACTGTTCCATTCAGTCAGCTCTTACTGTACACATTCACTCTCTACATAGATTAGCAATTTCTGCACTCATCGATTATTCAGCACAATTTTCCATATTCGTAAAGCGTGCAATCATCTCACACACTCGGCTTATCGTCTGCTTCGACTCTCCTTATCTACACACATACATACATATGTATGTATATATCCGCCTATCAGTGCCAGGCAGTCCCCAAGCTACCAGGTCTACCGTGTCTCTCACTCTATATGGTTATATTTGGGTGTAGCTCGCTAGCTATACATATACACCTCACCTCTATATACACAATACTACACGTATGCCCATGTTCAAGACAATGTCTGTTGTGCGTTCTTTTCGGGTCTCTTATTTCTCATTATCTTATCGTCGTCTTGCACGTTGAACCATGTGATCTTATATACTGTGCTGAAGAAGCGTGTAAACGGTATCAACGGAAACAATTCCGTAAAAATAACATCCCATTTCTAATTTAAGAAAATATAAATCGCAAATTTTGCTATAAGACACTCTATTGGAACAATATGGGATTGAAATTGAATTCACTTCACATACTTATACCACACATTTAAAATTCGTAGAACTGATAAGCCGCAATCATTATCATCACTTTTGAGGGCATGTAATTAAGTCAATTTTTGGCTCATTATTTGTATGTGTGAGCTGATTAAGCTAACCTATTATAAGATCATACATACACACACATATTTGTACATACATACATACATACATACATGCCTATGTACGTCTGCCGGCTGGCAAGGTCAAGCCCATAAACATTGATGACTGGGCAAAATTGTATACAAAATTGTAGGTCGAAGTTATCAGTGGGCCAAGTGCAATAAATACGCCCTGGAACTTGCCACGATTATAACAAATTCAAATAGAAAATCAGGGTATAATAACGAACACAAAATAATATGAGAAACCTAACGTATAACGGAAGTTATATGCAGATAACAGTTATAGCTTTTGCACGTTTTAGCTGCTTGCTGAACGGAATGCGCACACACATTGTCCGTCTGTACGTATGTATGTATATGTATGCTGTCTTTGTCTAAAAGTGTCGCAAACGTAAACACGTAACCCAATAACGTAACGTTTAACTTTTTTTTTTTTTGTCATTTTATGCCAGAAATGCATCGAGACAAAGAGAGTGAGAGAGAGATGCGACATCAACAATAAGTGCGTACATAATATAAACATTTATAAATTGAGCACGCTAGAATATAACGAGCCAACGATATAGTACACATAAACACATACATACACACCCATATTATTTCTGATATTGTGCTTTAACGTTTTTGCTTCGAATGAGATGACTCAGCAGTTTAAAAATAGTAAACAGCCAACGGCGACAGCAACAAAACTTGCTGAGCGTGCATTAGAGAGAGAATGTGGTTGTTGGTTTGTGTGCCTATGTGTGTGTGTGCGCACGCGAGAGCGAGCACAATAGTGAGCGCGTGAGAGTGCGCGCTTTAGAACACTGTCGATGTCGTAGCTGCGCAACTTTGCTGATATCAGCAGCAGCAGTAGCCGCAGCAGAGCTGGTTGCGCAGCATGACTAATGAAAAAAATTGTTACGCGGCAAATAATTAAATGGGGTTTGTGCTTTTGATGCTAACATTTCGTACGCCTGAGCATAAAAATAAAACACCGACTGCGCTGACGGAGACGGCGGCCACCACCCGCACTGGGCGCCGACGCCAATGCCTCTGCTTCTGCCACTGCCTCTGCCTCCGTTTCGGCCTCGGCCTCTGTCTATGCCGCTCGCTGACACTGCCACCACTTTTCTTTCAGGCGCTATCAAATGCTCTGCTTATTTTCACACATATTTCCCCTCACTCTCACCTGTTGATTTGCGTATTGAGTAGTCTGGGCAGCCGTTTTTGGGGCTGTTTCTCGTGTTCGTTTGCTCGATTATTTTTGATGTTTTATTTTATTTATTTAAATTTTTTTTTTCTGTTGCTCACAAATACGTTACTCGCGCGTCATCAAACGATCTAAATTCGTGATGCACCAATACATCTGAGTTTGAATGGATGTGTATGTGTGAGTGTGTCTGTCCGTGTGTGTGTTTATATATCACGTATGATACACATACATACATATGAATTCTAGTATGTTTAGCAGATTCTAGCGTTTGCTTAATGTGCCAAGTGCGTCATTGTTTCATTTATCAGTGTGGTTTTCTCTAAAATTATGTTAATTAATTTCATTTGTAGTCACGTTTATTGTACGTAATCAGTTTCCTCCTTTTTTTTTATTATATTATTGTTTTCTTTTTTTTCTATATTTCATTAAATATATGTACATATTTACTTCACTATCGTATTCGATTGTTCGTGTTCGACTGATTGACTCGTACTCGTGCGGTGTTCTTTCTGCTTTGCTTTGCTTTTCTCATGCTCATTTTTAATTTTTTGCCTGAATTGAGCGCGAAACACGAGCGGGCCGAGTGTCGGCAAGTTCCGAACGTGGCAACGATTGAGCTCTGACGCCGCTGAGCAAGCGTTGTTATTATTCTTCACTCAAATTTAAACTAATTTTACGAATTTTATGCTAATCAGAACACGACAAAGCAGCTCAGAGAAATAACAATGCGAACAGCTACAAAATGTGCCAGCAGCAACAACAACACAGATATGAAGCGACAGTAAAAAAAGCTCGTCACTTTTCAAGTTCTCGTGCGCGTATGTGTTTTGTGTTTGCTTTGTTGTGCTCAGCTTGCGCAAGTGTGTGTGCATTTTTTTTTCTTTCTGTGCCCGCTCAACTGGAGTGAGTGATGTTCTTGAGTGAAAGCTTCGACCGAGCACTCAGCGCATGTGGGTGTGACTCAATGTGATCTCGCAGTGTCTTCGCCCCGGCTTTTGGCATATAAACGCTTTTAACTTGTTGTTGTTTTAACTTGTTATCGTATACAAGTTTCATGATAATAGAATTTTGATTTTTATAGTAATAAAAAAAAATGGAGAAACAGAAAATGTATATAAGTTCTTTAAGAACTTCCGCGTGAGTTTCTAACATAAAATGCTACGAATTCGCTATGAGCTTTAAGCTCACGTACAAGCAACTTAACAAAAAGAAAACTTTATGAAGCAATGGAATCTTTTGTTTACTGTCCATGTCTAATGTAATTATGAAAAGCTCTGATGTAACTGGCTTTATTACAGAGCTAATAAAAGCATGAAAAGTTTCCTAACTTTAAGTTATTATCAGTATATTAGCCAATTATGAAATTGAGATATTGCTAATCACTTACTATCTGTCATATCCATCAAGTGAAGATCCTCATCGTTGAAAAAGGAGTTGATTAAACCATCTGTGTGATTCACGTCCGAAGAGGTGTTCTGTAGATAACAAATCGTTTAGCACTCTGAGCATAGGGATCATAATTCATGTTCGATCATACCGCATAATACATCATCTCGTGTTCCATTTTGTAGTTGCTGCTGGCAGCGGCTGCGGCGGCCGCTGCAGCCGCAGCAGCAGCAGCGCCGTCCGCGTCATGGCTGGAGTTGGTCAAATGCATGCTGGACGAGACGGCCGAGCCCAGATTGTGACCGTAATGCGGCTGGCCACCGGCGGCCGAGCAGAGGTCACCCAATGTCGAATTGGCATGCAGCATGGCCGCATGGTGGCCATGGCTGTGACCATGATGCGGGCCGGATGTCGGTGGCGGCGGCGGCGGCAGCGTGGCAGTCGCCGTCTGACCGTACTGTGCCGCGTGCTGGGCGCTGGGTGGCACACCGGGACTCTGGTACGAGTAGCTGGTATAGTGTGGCGGATAGGGCGGCATATCGGAGACGCCGCCGACCACGCCCATGCTCGGTATGGGGCTAAAGTAGGTGGCCAGGTCCTGCAAGCGATCCATCGAAACGGTGCGATTCAGGCGCGGCATGCGGCCCTGTGGAACGGAAAATGCAGACCAAATGATTAAATAATGTAGATGTGTGTGTGTGTGAAAACGAGAAGCTGCACAAACTGTTGATGTATTAACAAGAGACGAGAAGGGTTTAGAGACAGAGAGGGAGAGCGGAGTCTGCTCATTGTGAAATATACTAATAAATAAGCGATCAATCATGCAAGACTCCGTTTACGGAATTCTCTAGAAATGCGCAACAATAAGCCGCAGACAAGACACGAAAAAAAAAAACAGCTATAAATAATAAAAAATAAATATAAATAAAAAAAAAAAAAAAAAAAATAAAATAAAAAACTAAATTCAAATTGCGCTGCAAGTAAAGTCAGGCTTGTTGTTGTTTGTCTGGCTGTCCGTCTGTCTGTCCGTCTGTCTCGGCGATCGGTTAAGCCAAAAAACGTGCACAATGTATCAATCGGGCGATTTCTGTTGTTGCCCAAAAGATCGATCAACATGAAATTGAAATGAAACATTTTTTTTTTTTATTCATATCGTTTCACAGTTTGACAAGTGCCACAGCCAGCGGTCGGTCTTCGATTTGGGTTGCCTTTCAGCTTCAGCTATATCTGAATCTGCATCTGTAGCTGTAGCTGATGCTGTAGCTGTATCTAACTGATCGACAGAGTTCGTGCTGTGAGACGACTTCATTAGTTGAGCTTTTGTTATTCTTAATTATCGCTTTGGTTTATTTATTTGCTTAACTAATGCCAGACGAGCTCTTCGCATTGCATACAGCCAGGCGTGGGCGCCGGCCTCAAATATATGCACATATATTAACACACACACAGAGAGAGAGAGAAAGAGAGAGAGAGAGAGAGTAAGAGAACGTATGCGAGGATCTCCGCACGTTCCTCGAAACAATTTGTTAAACGCCGCAATTAAGCGCTAAAAGCCGCAAAGCCATCAAAAAGAAACAAAACCGGGCCCAAATCATATTCGATTTTGAAGGATGCGGCCGGCATTGACATTCAGATTGAGTTGCAGATAAATTCCAACAAATACGAAATATGACGCGACGGGCTCTGAGTAGGTGTAAAGTGAAAGAGCGAAAAAAATAAAACACACACACACACACACATCAAAGATGCATCAAAAAAAAGTAAAGAACGAACCGAAATTGAACTAAAACTGAAATGAACCGAACCGGTGAACGGCTGAATGTCGACTTTGACTCCTTGACTGGGGAACGAGACAACGTTGACTGACAGTTGCGCGGATACAGATACAGATACAAATGTTGTTGCTGAGATACAGATGCAAAGGCAAGGCGAATGCAGTGAGTATGTATCTGTATGTGTGTGTGCGTTTGTGAGGCTGTATAAACAACTATACACACATACAGCTTACACAGCTCACACATCTCTAATATATGCCTCGACACGCTCTTCTCGGCAAACAGGTAAAACAACAAGCCAAAGCCAGTCGCCAGGGCAGGTAAACGGGGCGTTTACTTTTGGCCAGTTGCATGTGCATGTGTATATATGTGTGTGTGTGTGTCTATGACTGTATGTGTCTGGGCGTCTGTGTGTAATTTCAATTGTCACTGTCTTGTCATTAACTTCTGGTGTTAGTTTGCCAGCCACTGGCCATTGTTTTGTTGCGTTTCACACGCAAAGCAAAGCCAAGTGTTGAGGCTTAGATACGGTAGCTGGCTAACAAATCTACACACACACACGCACACACATACACTGATAGCCATGTCTTGAGCTGTTGCTGTCTGCTTTCATTGAAGATGTTTTTGCCGTTAGATTCAGGCTGCAGCGGCTAGAACTTCTTGGAGTACCGTTTGCCGGTAGGCTTTCAATGATATTCGATATGCTCGACAGATCATAGCTATGCAGTTATATAAGCTCAAATACGTTAATTAGCTAAGCAGCTTAACACTTGAGTCTATGTGTTTAATCAATTCAATTGATATTGATGGGATTAGGCGCATATACATATATGGGATAGGAGAGCTAGTCAAGTACATATATTATTTATAGTGGGTTGTTATACAAATTTTGTAAAGCTTGTCCTGACTTAAGACAAGCTCATTCCTTTTACTGGAACTGCCATATCTCTCATTCCTTACAGAAGCTAATACTAACTAGTTTAAAGCATTTATTTATATAAATATTTTATATATTTTATATTAATATTACATTTATATTTTTATTACAAATATTTCTAAATTTTTAGGAATAACTTCACTAGTTATTGTTACTTCAATATAAAACCTATATTATTTCCATTATTTTTAGCTGTCATAATAGATTCTCAGAAAAACAAAATTATTCTATTATTATTGGCGCAATTCTCTCGTATATATTTAAGCTTCTTTCACTTGGTGTGAATACCCTTATTATTGAGACTCTCAAATCTCCTAAGACGACCGTCAATCGTTATCGAATCGACTGTTTATAGAATTCATTATATATATTTATATTTTGTTGAAACTTCACGATATAACATTTATAGAATGATTATAATTATATAATAATAATGTGACTCTTTATGTCAAATATATATATTCTCTCATTTATATTAATTTATTTTATATTTATATGCTGAAAGTTAGGATATTTCAAATATCAGCTGTATGCCACTTGCAGGGTATCTCTATTCTCACCTCCTTCCCTAGAGTTTTATTACTTGACTGTAGAGATCTTAACACAAATTAACTCCCATCATTAAGCTCTAATGCTAATAATTAGCCAATCGATGAATGCACATTAAGCATTTTCACAAACTTTCTCTGCAAAAGGAAACTTCAAATCTCTGGCTATAACTAAAGATAGTCTTTGGATAGTCTCTGCCCCTTCTCTCTATACCTCTCTCTCCCTCTCTCTGCTATCAAATTGAATCGCAGTTTATTTCAATTTTTTTTGCTGTATTTCTTTCTTTTTGTCATTAATTTGATTTACGAGTCTCAAGAGGACAGCGCGACAGCCATCAAACTGTTTACATAAATTGAAAAAAAAAGAAACTTATACACACACACTCTCACACTCGAGAGCAAAAAATTGTGTATGTATATATAACTCGAAGATGCTGTAAAAATAATTAATAAAGTTTTTTGCGCTGATTTTTTGTGCTTAGCGCTTTTTGTAAATATTTAAAATTCACATAATTAAAGCGACGACGACGACGACGACGATTAAGGCGTCAGGGGGAAGTCGCGGCGGCAGACAGCGGGCTTAGGGCTGCGAGCATTAAGAGATGTTGTTGTTGTTGTTGTTGTTGCTGTATTCGCGCTTACTAAATGGAGATTTAATTGCAGGGGCTACTGCAGCGGCAATTGAAGTGGCCGCAGTTCAGCTGCAATCAAGACAACGGCAACTGAGGCGTGGCAGCGGAGGGGCGGCAAGTGCCACCGAATTCAATAAACACACGGCGCACATGCGGAAAAACTCAAGTGGCGCATTGCTACAACAACAACAACAACAAAGCAGCATTAATGAACACCAAGCTAAGCCAAGTTTTTTTTTTTGTGCCCCTCTTTTTTGCTGTCTTTGTATTGTGATTGCAATTAGCAGGCCAAGCAGGGGTAAGGGGCGGGTGGGGAATGGGGAAGTCGGTGAGCAGATCGAGGGTTTAGCCCGGGGTTTTAGTTACGCGCACAAATGGCAAATTAAATGTTATCAGGAAGCTGACACTTTTGCACACCGCATTGCATAATCATAATCAAGATCGACAGAGTTGCCTAATGACAGTTGAACCAAGAGACAGACAGACAGACAGAGCAACATTGTGTGCAATACCAAGAGACAGAGAAGGAGTTGGGTAAAAACCCTAGAAGCGAGGATTTGCCATTGCACTTCCTGCGAATGCCAAATACAGATCATCTGGCTCATTAAATGGCTTTGGCTATGCAAGTGCCGCCGCCGCAACCCGCTGTGCATTCAACAAAACTGAACAGAGAGAGAGAGAGATAGAGAAAGAGATGGTCTGCCACATATAGGGGTTACAGTTAGAGGGTTCCCGGGTACACGGTATTCGCATCTAATCCCTTGCGGCTGACCACAGCGAGCGGCTTGAAAGAAAGACTTTAAAGTAATTGCCGCTGACTTCATGACTGCTCAGCTCTCACACTATCTCCCTCTCCCTCTCTCTTTGTACCTGTCAACTGTATTGTATGGCTGCCTTTGTTCAGCTTCATTAGATGCCTGCGCATGCGCAAAGAGCCAGGTTAAATATTTTGAGCAGCTACTCATTCAGTAGCGAGGACACATGTTTTGGTGGTTTAATGTGGTTTTCGGTGGTTTTATCACTAGACGCTGCACTTGTTTGCTTGGCTTTGCGTGCGGATTAAACACCAGACACTATAAGCTGTCAGAAGACACTTGGAACTCAATATAAATAGATCAAAGACATCATAAAAATAATGACAGACTGATAGAAGTGTATAAACATAATGACAGGAGAGAGAAAGAGAGGCTTAACAGTTGGCTAAGCATTAACAGAAGTGTTAACATTAACATTAAACATAGAACATAGGAGGAGAGAGAGAGAGAGAGAGAGAGAGTAGGCTAATATTTTGCTAAGCATTCCATTTACGATGTATATAAGTATTAACATTAACATTAAACATAAACCTAATCAGACTCCTTAAAAGTGAATCGAATAGAATACAAAATCTATGTTATATGCAGAACTAATATGATCTCTTAACATTCCATATACAAACTCTGCACATCTTATATGAGGAAGTCTTAACTTCCACACTTCATTTTGCACTTGATTTCTTACAGCAAATACAAGTTATAGGCACAATTTTCTAGTGGACTTCTACAAGTCGAACTATATAGTAATAGCACTATCTATCATTATATCAGGATACTATTTATATTCATGGGAATTAAACCCTAAGTTTGGTACAGTTTATGCTTGAATTTCGCTTGTGAGTCACATTTAGCATAGTTTGTCTTGCTCCATCAAATCAAAATCATATCAATAGGTGGCAGTTAAGCGGTGAGCGGGGGTGCTGGCGGTGGTGGTGGTGGTGATGGTGTTGGTTGTCTTGCAGCAGCCAAGCTGCGCAAACAAACGAAACAAGCAACAGCAAGAGCTTCACACAAATCAGACACATCGTGAGGGCAGCCAAGCCAAAAAGAATCTTTACAAGGCTTGAGCGCAGCTGAAGAGCAGCAGCAACAGATGAAGCCAACAACAACTACATACATATATACATATAAACATAAATATATATATAGATATTTTCGTTGCTCGCCTCAATCTTTTTGATGAGGCAGTTACAACAAAAGCCACAGATTGACGAACTTTGCTGGCTGAAACGAAACGGAACGAACGAAGAAGGCTGAGCGTGGCTGAACCGGGCCGCCGTGTTATATACAACCAGATTTGAAGCTTTGTACAAACAGCCACGAAAATATAAAAAAAAAAATAAAGAATAAAGAATAACAACAATGATGCGAGCCAAGATCAAGTGCTCGAGAACGAAGCTGAGGCAGCGAGGCAAAAATGGAAGATGGGGAAAAAAAAATCAAGAAAGAGAAAAAATGAATCAAGCAGATGAAAAACACTCGAAAACGACGTGCAAATGATCCTTGAATGCGGCTTTAAATGTACACGAATATAAATACATATATACACATAAATATATATTTATGTACATACATATATGGGGGAAAGAGTTGGGTACATGGCGGATGCTGGCACTTAAAAGGATTCGTATCGAATGGCTTACCTGATGATGGCCATGATGGTAGCCAGCGGAGCTGGGCGGCTGACGCTGAAAGGCGCTGCCCGGTGTGGAGCCCATGGTCGCATAGTTGGCGCTCGCCTGGACCGCACGCTGATGGGCTGCAGCGGCAGCCGCATGGTGGGCGTGGGCGTGATGATGGTGGGCGGCAGCGGCGGCATGATGATGGTGGGTATGGCTATGGGGATGGGCATGGGCATGGGGATGGGCGTGATGGTAGGGCGGTGCGGTTGATTGCAGCATTTCGTCTAATTCCTTTTTGGCTTCGTCATCTAAATCGAAGAGCGGCGAACCCACAGAGTCCTGCAGATCATCAAAATCACTGACCGAGTAGTTTCCCTGTTCCTGCTCCTGCTCCTGCTCAGCAAAGATCAATTCCTCGCCCGTTTCGGAAACAATACGCTTCGTCGGTTTGCTATTCAATGCGGCAGCAGCAGCGGCCTGAGAGGTGGAAGCAACCGAATCGCTCTGTAGCTAAAAATGTGCAGAGAAAGTCATGAATGGAGATGGAGCTAGAGAGAGACTCTGAGAGAGAGTGGAAGATCACTTACCACGTCGTCTTCAAGCGTAAAGGGAGGCAGTTGCAGCACGTCGTTGAGCAGCTCATCCAAGGGTAAGCGAATGTATTCACCTGTGGGTGGCATTTAAATGGCATTTAAGTCAAAACATCCAAGCATAGATCAATTGTATAATACATGAATGTAGTTGGAGAGCATTAGAACCCAAGAGGCAAGCACTTTCAATAAATAAATACATATTTGTAAATATACCAAAAATACAAAAATATTTTGATGCCAGCTACAAGTCTCTGGAGCATCATCAATCCCATTCCAACTCAATATAATCCCAAGAGCAAAACCCAAACTGGACTTGAAAATACCGAAAAAAATACGGTAGCACTTCCCAGTGGGATAGATTGCAAATCATAAAGGTAAACAAACAGGAGTGTAACAATCATTAATCATAAAAATATCAAAAGATCAGCTGCAACTCACGGAAGCAGCTGATAAAATGGCTAAAAAAGATGAAAAATTCCAAATAAATGTGCTTAATTTATGATGCGTTTTGACAGGTCTCCAAAAAAGATAGAAGAAGAAGAAATGCTCTAGAGTGGACTAGCATATTGAATATGCAGAATCATTAACTTATTAAGTAACTCACGAAAGAAATGTAGTTGGAGGACTAGCAGACGGAATACCTAAGCCTATGGAGTCGATAACAAAAGAAAGAAATATTTTTATTGTGTATATACTGTAGACTAGTCTACACTCCAAATTTCATGTCTCTAACACTTATAGTTTTCGAGTTATAGCGAAAAAGAAAAAGTCTCAAGATAGATTTGTATGGATATTAATGAAATTTTATAATATATGGAATATGATTAATAAAAGTTATTCTTATACACTAAATTTGCAAGTCTATTACGAGCTATATAGATTTATCTCAGTTGAGATCCCCATATCCTCATATTCCTTGAACTCCTTAACTCTCACTCCCCAAGACCCTAATCAAATAGCCAAAGCAAAGCTTCTGTGTATCGCTTACTTAAATGGGCCACACCATATTGAACATGGTCAAATATTTGCATAGAATATTGTAGGTATTGTAGTGAGAAGCAGCATAGAAATGGGCACCCATATTATCAGTAAATTACTACTTAACATCGCCAACACCAGTTCCACGAAAGGTAAATTCCAAAAGTGGTAGCTGGACAAACTAAATAATAAACATGGCTCAAACCAAAAGAAAAATTGGTGGGCGCGCACCACCAACCACTCGAGCCATCTAGATAAAAAAAAAAATGGGTAGAAAAAACATAAAAAAAAGTGAGAAAGAATATGAAGAAAAGTAAGTAAGAGAGAAAGAAAGAAAAAAAAGTTGGTCGGGTCGCTCAAGTGCTGTGACGACGCTCACGACCTTTGCCGTTGGCACTTGAGTAGGGTCAGAAATTAGAATAAATAAACGGACGGACGGACGGACGGACTGGGGGGGAAGGGAGCGACTGGCAACTGGCAACTGGCAACTTGGCTGGAACAATTCCTTGGCTCAATGTTATTCTTACGATTGGTTACAAAATACATTCCACTGCGACCATTTTGTGGCCAACACACACGCACCTAGGCAGCGGCTGTTTGGCCATGTTTTTTCTAGGCCTTAGCCTGTTATTTTAGGGCTGGCATTTAATTCGGCCTTTTTTTTTGGTAACAGTTCGAGGCCTGTAATTTGGCTAACTGTTTACTTATCATTTTTGGGCTTGTTGTTTGTCTCTACTGTTCTTGGCCATCGCCTGCCGTTGCCAGCATGTTTTGCTTGGCTTGGCCGCATTGTTGGAAATGTCTATAAAAATATTATTCGATTTGCGTACCGTTTTCTATTGTGTGTGTCTGTGGGTGTGTGCGTGTGTGTGTGTGTGTACCGTCTGTCACCAACAATTAAATGACAACGGCCTAAAAGGTGTTCAGCCCTATCCACATTTGAGGCTTTATTATATTTCCGTTTTGGACGCTTCCAAGTTTTATCTTTGATTACCTTTCAGGAAGTTTCATTCAATCAATTGTCAATAACTAAAGTCTCTGTTTGTGAGTGTGTGTGTGTGGGCGTGGCAGTATTGGCCATATGCTTTATGCTAATCAGATGCTATAGTAACTAAGTTTTGGTAAACATTGTAAGGGCGTTGTCTATCGATAAAACTTATGTAGACGAAGAGGTTTAGATAAATATCTTGAAGCTGAATTGTGAGGAGGAGGAATAGAGATAAATATCTTATAAGTAAGAGAGATCTTGTTGACCAGAAATTTTGTTGAAAAAAAAAAAATAAATAAATAAATAAAAAAAAAAATGTCAAAAGGGAGGGACGACTATTAAAGGAATTAAAAGATAAGAATTCCTTAAGCAAAGAATGGAATTTATTGAATTAGATGTCTGTAATAGTGAAAATCTAGGTAGCTTTGCTTAATATATATAATAGACTAGGTTTATTATTATTATATATATTTTATAGATATATTTTAAGTATATTTCATTTTTGTATACATATGTTTAAAGAGTTCGAGTTAAGAGTCATTTATATAAGCCAATCAATGTGCATAACTTTTCTTTTTTACCATATAGAATTATTTACATACTTATAACTTTTATTCACTTGTTCCCTTTTGCCGTCGGCACTTGAAATTGGATATTATACGGATTTATCATGAATTTACGTTATATTTGGGCATAACTTTTATACATGAAAAAAAAAATGTTTTATAAAGAGTTTAAATAGTGTGGAATATACGAGAATATCTACAATTTAGCGAGATTATTATCTGCATTCTATGTACATTTATTATCTATTCTATATCTAATGAGAATAGAATAGATGATCAATAATTTAGATAAAGGAAACGGCAACTGTGAATACTTAGTTCAGAAGTTTGACCACACATAAGGTTAGAAGAAAGAAAATATTGGCTTAAGAACGACACTCAAAATAAATTCCAAATAGCTGATCAAAGTCATGAGGTAAATACTATGTAGCAATCATATTGAATATGATATGATATGATATAGATAAGCAATATGATATGATAGTATAATAATTACTACACTCAACTGATCCAGACAAAGTTTAACTTCAGACTATGCATAGATCCTACATCTTTAACTATCTAAAATTGAGGTCAACAGCATATGGTCGTATGGCCTAGAACTAGAATCGAAGACAGCTGCCACACAATTGGCCACTGTGGGCGCTGCGCTGATTGAAATGTTGCAATGCCGACTGACAAAATCCAATCAAAATAATGCGGTCAAATCGAATGTCTCTATTGGATGGCGAATTGTACAAACCTTTGCTTTATGCAATTGCAAATGCAATTTATGCGAGCGTGAAATATATTTGTGTAATCCAAACAAAGGCAAACAACAGTTGAAAGGTGTGAATCGGGGGTTTTTTTTCGGGTCTTTTGTTGAAGCGGATTGAACACACAAATTTGTTGCAATAAATGCCGATTGTTATGGTTGATGTTGTTGTTGTTATTATTGTTGTTGTTGTTGGTGGTAGTTTTTTTTACAACTCTTTGACAATTATGTAATGTCGGCTCGTCTGTTGCAGAATCAACAATTGCAGCAACAGCAACAACAACAGTTTCCGCTGTCAACTTTTTTGCACAATTTGATTGTTCGATATTGAAAAATGAATACGAGTTGATTTTTATTTTCTTATTTTATTATATTTGTTTTTATTTGGGCTTTTCCTTGTGGTTGTTGTTGTCGTTTTTATTAGAATCGCACAATGGTCACTTGAGAGGTTTGTTAGCGGCGCCTATTGTGAACACTAAGTTACGCCCTGTTTAACGTTTGGTAACTCCTATTATATATGCTAGGCACATACACACGCGTATTAAACGAGACTTTCACTTTTTATTTTATTTTTTCATATATGCATATGCATTAAAATATATTATAGACTTTTTTTCTGTTTAGTCTGGGCGTAGTTTATAGCACTTTTCGAATTATTTGTTTGAAAACACCTGATTATTTGTTTGTTTTATTTATCGTTCATTCGTCTATGTCACTTGTTCAAAGTCCTTCGCTTCTATTCTAATTCACGCCCACGTCAAAAAAACACAGCACAAAACGTGGTTTCTTCTCTTCTTTTTTTCCTCTTCGTTTGGCAAGAGCAGCTAACATACGCGCGCGTCAAGCGTTGAGCGTTTCTCGAGCGTTTATAAAAATTCAAATACGATTCTAAATGCCTGGACGGCGGCTTCGCACCATGGCGGACGCAGCGACGTCGACAGCGAAGCCAGCACAAAAGAGAAATGGCGTTGCCAGCTCAAACCAGGCGCAACAGCAGCTAGCGCAAGCGAGACAACTATATGCACTTCCTCCCTATGTCTGTGTGACTGTGCGAGTGTGTATACGTGTGTGTGTGTGTATGAGTGTGACTGCTGCGACGCGGCCTTTGTTCATGCGCACAAGCAGAGACTGCTCTGTGTGTGTGTTCGTGTGCAGCAGAGGCGGAGCTTAGCTGTTTGCTGTGTGTGTTTGTATTTGTAACTTTTGCTTTTGGCTTTGTTACTGCTGCTTGTAGTTGTTGTTTCTCTCTTCTTTTTTTTTGAACATGGACGCTGCGCGCTTCTTGCGGAAAAAACAATGAGAAAAAAAAGCAGCAGCTAAAAACTGGTTTTTGCTCTGTTCTATTTGACGGGTTTTTAGTTTTTGTTTCTTCTTCCTTTTCTCGCAGCTAAGAACACAATCTAATCAAGTAATTAAAGTTGCGAGTGGACTTGAAGAAATTTCCAAGCAACAAAGGCAACTTTTAATTGAAAATAAGCTAATGAAATTAATTTGAAATTGAAACAATGGGAAAACTTGAAGCTCTAGAAGAAGTTCAACTTGGCGAAAAATAAATAGAAATGAGAAGGAAGTTTAGAATCATTTTTTAATGTAATCAAAACTATTATATAAATCTGGGCAAATATAAAATATAAATCAACTGCGAATACTGAACTATAAAATATAAATGGAACTAAACGAGCACAATTTTTTCATCAGAGACATATATCACATCGCTGCCTCTTTGTATATCCTAGATATCTCTATGTATCCTTCTCCGGCAAGTAGCGGTGCTGAAAAGCTTTTAGACGCTGCCGCAGCTCCTCGCCCGTTGCCTGCAATGCTTGAAGCTTCGACTGATGTTGCTGCAGTTGCGCCAACTCATCGCCAAGCACCGCTAGATCCTCGCTCAGCTCGTTGCGTTTGAGCTCCGATTCGCGCTGCAGTTGCTGCATGGAGCGCGTCAATTGCTGTCGCACCTGTTGGCCAAAACCGGCCGCCGTTTGTTGCAGGCCGTCGCGCAGTCGACGCTGCAAGTGCTGTGTGTATTGCGATTTGAAGCTGCGCTCCTGAGCTCGCGGCGTCCAGCTGACCCGTTCGTAGGCATAAAAGGCGCCCGTGACGGCGCCCAGAGCCAGCGTCAAGCGCCAGCCCAAGGCGCGCATCAAGACGCCACACATCAACAACATGGCGCCCATTGAGTTCTCCGTATCCGGCAGCCATACGCCCACCTGCGAGGGCAGCTTCATCAGCTCCTCACGCTGGCCATTCAGCTGCTTGGGCAGCTGCGGCAGCTGTGGCAGCGGCAGCGGCATCTTGGCCTGTACGCGCTTCAATATGGCCACCATGCCCCACGAGAAGCGAAACTGCAGATCCGCCTGAAATCCGGACATCAGCTGCTGGCAGTCCAGGGCGCAGTACAGCTGCACGGGCAGCACACAGTCGGCCTGGGCTGTGCCCAGTTGGCGCATCTTCTGCTGCAGCAGCTGGCCGAGCTGCACCTCCACTTGCTGCAGCAACAACTGCTCCAGATGAACGCCCAGCAGTCGCTGATATTGGCGCAGCTCGCGTTGCAGGTGCGGCTGAAAGGGCACACGGAATTGTTGCACGGCCGCGGGCAGACGCAAGATCTGCTCATGCAACAGCTGTGCGGCAAGCCGGCAGCTCTCCTCGCTCAGCTGCTCCACTTGCTGGGACAGCTCCTCCTGCCGCTGCACGCTTTGCAGCTCCCAGCACTCGTAGCCAGCCGCCAGTGCAGCCTTTGCTGCCGTCTTCTCTGCGTCCAGCTGAGTTAGTTGCTTGGCCAGTTGCTGCAACAGCTCGTGCAGCTGCAGCAGCATCTCGGCTGCTCCGGCGCAATGCTGCTCGAATTTGGTTCGTAGTGCGCTCTGTGTAATGCATTCAGCGAATTCGCGCTCGAATCTCAGAAACTCCTCGTAGCGCAGCTCTGCGCCAACTGCTCGAAAGCGATCCTCCTCCTTCCGCTTGGCGTGCTGCCGCAGGCGTAGCGTCTCCAGCGCCGAGACATGGAAGATGCGCCGCCTGGCTAGCTCCACGTTGGCATAGATGCCCAGCTCCTCGACCAGCAGCTGCAGACAGCGCTGGGTGTGCTGCGCCCGCACCAGTTGCTCCAGCTGCGGCTCCAGCGAAGCGGCTGCATCCCAGCGATTGTTGAGTATGAACAAATTGGGCCTGGACAGCTGCTGAGCGACCAGCTCAAAGAACTGACGCTCCACCCGCGACATTGTCGACTCGGCATTCAGCACCAGCACGAACACGTCCGCATTCAGGCAATGCCGATCGATGCACTCATCCAGCTGCGCCGTGACATCCACGCCGGGCGTGTCCAACAGAACCACATCGTGCCCCAGCAGCTCGCAGCTGCTGCTCGGCCAGCGCACATGGAGAAGACTGTGCGGACTCAGCGCTCGACCCGAGTGCGCGTTGGCCAGCTCGCGCAGGCAGTCGATGCTCAGCTTCTGGTTGTCGCTATCCTCGATCGTGACATGGGCCGACTCCTGCCTCGCGCAGGCCTCCACCTGGCAGAAGCAGCTTGTCGTATGCCCCATGGCGCTGGGCAGTATGCGTTCATGCAACATGGCATTGATGACGGCGCTCTTGCCATTCGAGGTCCGCCCAAAGAAGGCGACCTTCATCCGCTTCCGCTGCAACATGGGGCAAATCGCTTTGATTCGTTGAATGCATCCCAGCAGCTCGTCCCGCACGCGTTCATTCATCAGATCCTTCAAGCTGGGCATAAGCTGCAGCTCGTCTACCACCAGCTGCAAGTGTTTAGCCATATCCTCGTAGATATTCAACATATCCATCTTGGCCTGGCCAAATTCACTGAGCATTGTGGACATTCTAGCGCTTATTTCTTCACTTTTCGTATATAAAATATTTTATAAAATATATATGTTTAAGAGGCTGCAGATATGTAAATATATGGCATCTGTTTTTCAGTTTTCAATGAACATTTGTTCATGGAAAATTGTAGTTGGAATGTTTTGAACATTGATTCAAATTGAGTACAGAAATATATGTCAGGAATATGCAAAATCATATACGGAAATAATGGAGAATAAAAGAAGGTAAGGTGCAGTAGGAACCTCAAGTATCAGCCAAAGAACTCTTCATTTGGAGAGGATTATATTTTTACCTTCTATAATATATTAATTCCCATTAAGTTTTTGCATAAATAAATTTTCGGTTTAGCTCTAAGTTTTTATTTTAATTAATCAATATATTTACAGCTTCGTTTCAGAAGTTTTTCTTTTAAATTAATAAATATAACTTTAAAATTTTTTTTTCATATATTTTTGACTTGCATTCTCAGAAGTTTCCCTTGATCGTATTTTGCTTAGAAATAGGAAAACCGCCTCTGCTCACATTTAGCCCATAGTACGCCTATCAACTGACCCAAAAAAATATCGTAGTGAAACAATTTTCCCAATAAAAAAACATGAATTTATTTACACAAAAATTAACACAATTACCGCAATCAAATGAACGCTTGTTTAATTTTTATTTTTGTTTCTTTTTTTATCACTCTAAAAAAAAAAAAAAAATTGAAGAGAAAAAGGCAGTCAATATGCATTAGTGGGCCACTGAACTAACAGAGAAGAGCGAGCCAGTCAGGGCAATAATAATAATAAGGCCCAAACAACTATTTGGAATTGGTAAACTTCAAAAATTCAGACAGAGAGAGAGAGACAGAGAGAGAAGGAGAGGGTGTTATATGGTTGATGAAAAAGAAAAAAATTAGCAGCATCATCAGCAAACGCTTGAGAGACTCGCATATGTTCAGACTTAGGAGTGTATAGATATATATTGTATACATACAAACATATATACATATCTATATTGAAGCTTGAATAATATGTTTGGATCGTTGGAGCGTTTCTCGAGTGCGCCATTACAACTTAATTAGTTTAAATTGTTGGAACGTCCAAAGACTCAAAGAGCTTGTGCCGCCATTGCGACTAAGAGAGAGAGAGAGAGAGAGAGAGAGAGAGCGAATGAGTGAGACAGTAGTAGTTATTGGCTGTGAGTGAGGGCAGCAAATTGTTTCAGTCAATTTCCGGTGAAAGAGACGCTGCAACATCAATGCAATGCACTGAACAGCACTGCACTTGAATATTTAAGTGGCTTGGCGACACTGGCTCGCGTTTACTACATTTCACTTTCGCACACTGAACTGGCGTACGTACATAACCTCAAATGGCTAGAGCCAGTGCGCAACAATTATGACAAGACAAATCTGAAAGGCAACGACACCGACCCAACACGGTTAGTGTCAACAATGAATGTGTAAATAAAGCACATGAGTTGCCACAAACTGAAGCTGCACCAGCCAGCAATCAATTAACTAGCAACTAATTAACATACATACATATATGTATGTATGTGTGTGTGTGTGTGTGTGTGTGTGTGTGTGTTCATATATAAACCAGATCACATAGACGATGTCGCATAATCCTGCCCACTCAAACACACACACACACACACACACACATTTTTGGGTCAATGGGCTAATTGAATTATGCAATTCTCAACTAGTTTTTGGCAATGGCGCAGAGAGAGGCTCAGCTTAAAACACTTGAAAGCGATACGATTATGCAGCAAATTATGTTGCGTCTGCCACAAGTCCAGCCCCCGCTCTGCTCTACTTGACTCTGTCTGTGTCTGTTTGTTGTTGTTGTTGTTTTTGTCAGCATGTAAAATTTTCTTTCTTTTTTTGTAAATTTGTAACGTAATGCTGACCAAGTAGAATTTTTTTTTTTTTTTTAAACAATTTCTATGCTGGCCGAATAAGCCAGACAGAGAGACAGACGGACAGCAGGGAGGAGCACAGTTTTGAATGTTGCACTGCAACAACAACAACAACAACAACTGCAGACAGGAAGGGGGCACAGACAGACAGACATATCCTCAATAGGTGCCGCCTCGCAGCACCAGCTGCTTTTTCTTATAATCATAATTTTCATCATATTCATTTTCATCATGTGGGCGAGGTCGTTGCAGTAAGTGGAACTTGTCTGCACTGCCCTTGAGCCCATGTCTAGAACGTTGAGAATACGGGCAATAGAGGTGAATACGGTCTAGGGAAACCCATTTAGACTTGAACTAATTCGAAATTTGATTTGATTCAGTGCAACTATTGGGAAGCACTAACTGAAAGAGTTTTTTCTTTTCAAAGAGAAAATTCTAAAAATATATGATGATAGAAAATTGAATTTTTTTTCGTATTTAATTCTTTTCTTTTGCAACACTATAAAACACTAAACAAATTAGTGTTGACTAATGTTGTTAGGTTTTAAGTAGATACATATTATTATTCCCAGCTAGATTTCTGTTCTGCTTAGTCTAGTGCTAGAAAATTACATTTTATTCTACAGTTCAATGTGTTCTAGTGTTGTGAAATGAGTTTTTACTCTACAGATCAATGTGTTCTAGTGTTGTAAAAATTAAACATTTCTATTAGTTCATTTTGCAACACTATTATCAATGCACTTTTCAATCGCAACTGTATGCAACGTTGGAAAAACATTCTAGACTTCAGCTAGCCATTCAAATTCGAACATTTTCAGCTGCTGTTCGCATGTGAATGGCCGTTAGCTGTAACAAATTTTTGAGCCGTGGTCAATAAACTTGCGTAGCTTGGCAGCCAAACTGATTGCATAATGGAATTTAAGCCACTATATTTATAAGTAAAGGCGTGTACGCGAAAGATCTATAACATAATTGAGAATAAGAGCATTTTTTGTCATTCTTCTCATTCGGTTGTTGTCAAGTCATGCGCTCCAAAAGTTGTCAACTGTGCGTAGTTGTATTATTCTAAGAGGCTAAGAAGAAGAATTACAAAAACTGGTTGAATTCCAACTGAATCAATGTAATCAGATTTCTGATTTGTTCAATGGATCGTTGAATCTCTGGGAGCCCAACATCAAAATAAATACTAAAAATAAAAAAACTGTACCAAAAAGAAAAAAACTTAAGAAAAACAAACAGCATTGATTACGACAACAATCAGATACAAAAGAGTAGAGTAGAGAGAGTGAAAAGGAGAGAGAGAGAGAGCGAAACTCCGGTACATGGTAACTTAATTATGACAATGGGTCTTGAGACATATGCCAATGACATGGCGTTATGTGTCCAGGACAATGGCTAGAAACAGCTTCATTAGCAACAGGATTCTATCTGGTAGAAGGTGACAAAAGTTGAAATTAATGAAAAGTCGCTGACTTTAAAAACCGAAATACAATAGAGTTGTGAGAGATATGTACCTGTGCGGCGAGCATCGTCTATCGATACGAAAATTAACTATATATAGATATAGTACAAGCAAATAGTATCTATCAATTCATGTGGGCATTCTTCAATAGTTTCTTGTTGCTGGCTGTAATTGAACTGAAACAAAATTAAAGATACAAAAATGACTTTCATTTTAGTGCAAGCCAAAACCAAACGCATGGAACAATAGATAATGCCGATTGAACGGCCAAAGGGACTGCGGCACAGCTACAGATACGTACGGTATTTCCATGGCTAACACTCGGGGGAATTTGGATACGCGTACGAACAAAAGCGTGTGAATGCGTGTCTCGAATCCGATATAAATCTTAGCCAGAGACCAATAGCAAACGATATACATGGACAGACAGACGGAAGGACGGACGGATGGCTGTACAGGGCGGGCGCGCATCAATGGATTTTTAATAAATGCTCAGCCGAAATAGTAAATGGTAATAGATGATAATTGATACCAATGTGAACGACTAGAGAATACCCAGTGCAAATACTTTTAAGCTGAGTTCTGCAAAATGATGTGCAAGCTGAGGGGAGTGAAGTAAAATTCAGAATTGAGGGATATATCCTAGGATACATTGTGAATAATATATTACTCAGTATTTTATAGTTATCGATAATTATCGACTAAAGAGTTATATTAAAGATGCTTGGGAATGCTATGAATAGTATCAATTGGAATTTATTTAGACCTCAGTTATACCCTCTTTATTGGCACATGCATTAACTATAGGGTATCGAAATTAATATTAATAGCTAGAAGCTGAATAAATGCCTATGAATAGCTAATGATATACGAAATACAAATACGAGACACGTTTACTGACTTTCAGCTTATCTAGATGCTGTTGGTGGTGCGGCTGGTGTTGCTGGTGGTGGTGGTGGCTTTGGCACCCTACAAAATGGCTGCCGGGGTTGATCGGAGCGATAGAACGGGGACTTCCATTTAATAAGCCTGCTTCATAGCAAAGCAAACGCGTCAAGTTGGGTGGTTTAAGCCCACGTCCCAGGCTCTTATATACAGCTTATAGGCCAAAGTTGAAATACATCTTATACAAACTAACACAGGCATACAGTTGTATCTATATATACATATGTATATTTGTATGTGTATGTATGTATATAAAATATATATGAGCGTAATTTTTGGCGAATCATGTTTCGTTCATTTTTCAAAAGAAAAATGTTGCATGCGACGGCGGTGGCAGCTACTTTTACTGCCACTGACTGTGCCCCAGCTCCGTGCCAGCCGTGCTACTGCCTCTGCTGCTGCTTCTGCTGCCAGTTTCAGTTACAATTTCAATCCCAAGCCCAGACCCAGACCCAATCCCGACTGTTAATAATAAAAGTTCGTGTGCGTGTCAAAGTTTGTTTGAAAAGCAGCCGCTTGGATATGAAATTGGGCGCGGTTCCAAGCAGATTAGCAGAGAGGCCAGAGTTGGAGTCGGAGCCACAGCTAGAGGCAGAGCCGAAGCCGAAGCTGAAGCCCCCATTGCCAGCTGGCTTTATCGATATCAGACAAATGGAGCATATGAAGGTGGAGTAGAAATGTCGAGCGGATGGGGCTAAAAGCGAATTGCCGAAAAAGAAAAGCTCATTTTTCTTTTAATTTTCGTGCCTGTCAACTCAAAATGCCTACGTTCATTTATAAAAACCTTTGGCAAATGGCGTCGCTCAGGAGCGACCCAGCCATAACAGCAGGATAATCCATTTTCGTTTGTATATTAGCGAGCAGGAGAAGCTGCCGCAGCAGCTGTCACTTAATACATTATGAAATAGAATATATTATGTAATACTACCCCCCTGTGAAGATCCAATAGCATCTATTTAAAGAAAACAACTGCCGCTTATCTAACACGTTTGAAAGGGAAATGTTATGCTAAAAATGATATTGCTTCAATTTATTTTTGTGTATCTGAGATAAGATAAAACCTCTTCATAAATCTAGCACGTTGTTTGCTTGCGCGAAAACTGTAAAAAAATGGTAAGAGGACTGTAATTGTAATTTACTGCTCCAACTAACTAACCATGAATTAGATAAGCTCTATTTGACTTACCAGTTTCATTGTCGATAGTAAAGGGTATGCCGTTCCACTCGTTCGATAGCTCATCCAGATCATCCGACAGTTTCTCCTCATCAATCGATGGCTATAAGCAAGATTAGAGAAGCTTGACAATAGATCTTATAAAGTATCGCTCGATTTATCGTTCCGAAATACATGAAATTTATGCTTTTATTGCTTATCGATAAATTTGACCAATAAACAAGGCCAACAACCTAGCCCATCAAGAAATGGATTGCTGATTTTTGGCAATTTAAATTTTAGCTTTCGAGCGTTCGATATTTATCGATAAGTGCATTCTTAGGCTATTTGCAAAACATTGTGAAATAATTACCTCATTTTGCTGCAAATCTTCCAGAGCTTTCAACTTCTCGATATCATCATCATCATCATTTTTATGATCATTATCACTGGCCTTCTTATCATCGTCATCAGCTTTGTCCTTCTCGCCCTCCGCCTTGTAGGCGCGCTGCTTTGCAGCGCTATTGCCGCTGGCATAGGATGCATTGATGATCTTCTCCTGATCCAAACTGAAGCCCAAATCGACATCCTGCTTGTAGAGAACCTCAGCGATTTCACTTTCCTGCAAGCCAAGCAAGATAATAGATAAGTAAATAATGTAGATAACTCGCACAATACTTTTATGAGATTTACTACATATTTAGCTTAAAGTCTTAGTTACAAGACATACTCCGACAAAGATTTTCATGGCGCGCTATTAATTCAGCTCAATAGATCAGCTCACAAATTTCAATTCACTTGTCTTTCGATTGTTCGAATTGCACTTTGTTTTGTATTTGTATTTATAATTGTTTTTTATTGCGAATTTGATTTGGGTTTGCGCTCTTAAACGTCGTCTATGTGGCCCCGTTTCTAAAGAGAGACTGACTGATAGGTAGAGTGACAGGCAAACGATACTACTCTTTTTTTCTTTTTCTCTAAATGTTTAACCTATTCTTTTCATATATATTTAGTATAATATATTCTCTTGTGTTTGCTGATAAGACGTTTTCGTCTGAGATAAAAACTGCGTCATTTCTCGTCGTCTGCTCGAAATCAAATCTTTTTGGCCAGATATAGTATGTAAATTTATCTAGACTTTTGTAAGCGCTCTTTTGGGTTACTCATATAGAACATTAATTGAAGAGCGATACGCTTATCTGTTTTTAGATAGGCACCCACTCCCACTCTCTCTCGCTCTCTCTCTCTCTGAGTGGAATTCCTACACTTGCAGAAATCTATATGAATTTGTTAGTTTTTGCAGACAAATTCCAAAAGTTTTTGCAAATTCATGGCAAAACGATTTTGTGGCTGCAAATTAAAGCGTTAATGATGCATTATTAACGCTGGCCGTAACCCCAGACGTTTTGACCAACAAAATTTTAATCCTTTTTGCAGCAAGTCAAAAAGAATTGGGCGTCTTAAGCCGTCAGCGCAACACGGAAATTTCTACGGACTACAGGTAGAGTGACAGCAGCACAGGTTATGAAGGGATAATCACAGGATAATGGCGCACATTAGCAGAGTCCACAGTCGAGAGCTGAGAGCTGTGCAATGACACAACACAGCATAAAAAAAAGTAAAATGAAATAAAAACATTTAACAAATCATGACATAAAATGCCATTGATGGCTTAATTAAAATGTTTTTCCTTCAGCTGTTTCTATATACATACATTTATATAAACCTATATCTATATCTGCATTGCCTATTTTTTTTTTTTCGAAGCGACAGTTTTTTTCTCTTTCTGCTGCTGTAAGCCCCCTGCCCTTAGCTGCGTTCACATTTTCTTTTTAATGAAATTGTTTGGGCGCATTGTGAGGCTTTCTTGAACTTTTCTGCGCTATGTTGCACGTACGTGAAACAAAAAGCAATCAATCATCAGCTCTCTGCCTGTGTGTGTCTCTGTGTGTGTGTGTGGAACCACGCCTATCTCCTGGATTAGTCAGCAGTATCCGAGCGAGCATGGCGGCGGCATCATTGGTCTCTTTGGGTCCAAAGAAGGGCCGCCGTCGCTGCTGCTGAGCCCAATCAATTGCTGCCGCGCAACGCTGACTGCGACGTTGACGCTGGCAGCGACGCAACTGCGCCCCAGGGGAGGATGAGTGTACACATGTGTGTGTGTGTGCCCGATTGGTCCCCTTTTGGAAGCAGTGCACATGCTGCGCGTTGCGCATGTTCGTTCAAAATGAGCAATTAAACGAGCGACAGAAAGAGAGAGAGAGAGCACTAGCGTGAGCGAGAGAGAGATATGTCGTACAAGGGTTGTTGATGTGTGCGCCCGTTGCTACTTATTAGGTAGCTATTGTCGTGGCAGCTGTAGCGAAAAGTTAGAGTATGCGAGGCCAAGTGTTTAATTGGCCCAAGAGTAGAGTATTCAAATAACGTGGATGTATGTAAAGTGACTGTTAAGTTAGGCTTAACTTTTGAAAGCTTAAAGCTCAGCTTTGCTTAAGAATGTGCACCAATACAAGCAGAACTTACAAATACATACGAATATTTGAGCTTAAGACTGTATTCATTATTCTATATTCAATTATACTTGTTTTCAATTTGCAAAAGAAAGCTTGCCCGGCTATTCAATTGAATGTAACCCAGAGATAAGGTAATCGTACATGGGCCGCACAATTTATAGCCTTATCGCCGGGCAATACTTAAACGTGTACGTGACGATACGATGGGAATTAGTCAAAAACAAAATGTTAATATTATAAATAAAAGTTAGATTGATTATACTACAAAAGCCTTATGCTTCGATGCATAGAAAATAAAATATAAATATTAAAATAATAATAATAAAAAAAAAAAAATACCATAATATTTTTAATTATTCAAACGTAAGATCGCAATCATCGACTAAAAGTATTTCACAACAAGCAACGTCTGGCTGATAATGCCAACAACTGATAAAACGCTTTTATTAAGGGAAATGCGAATAATAGAAAAGGGTTATCTAAGTCCTGGAAATATATCGGACTGACCTTGAAGTTTGATCGCAAATCGAAAAAAAAAAAACAATAGATTATGCAATAAAACTGCATTGAAAACAAACTGAATAGAAAACACGTGTGAGATGTGTGTTGCAGCTATCTGACTGTTATATATACTGTATATATAGAAATCAACATACATAGGCAAAGGTAGACGACATTTGATAAGGCGCTCTTAAGGGGCGATAAGGCCATAGCGATTTGGTTTATTTTGAGCGAAAACAAATGGTTTGGCGGCTGCCTTGGGCTGGGACAAAATTCTGTGCACTTTAATCAATCAACATTAGGCGCATCACAATATATTGACACTTGCCGCATTTTGTTGCAACAATTAGTGCGCCATTAACGGTGAGCTGACCACAAAATGTGATCGGCGATCGCAAGATAAATGTTTTTTTTTATCCTTAAGCGGCAAATTACAAAAGTCTCAAGTGAAAGCAAGTGTCGGCTGCGGTAGAAAGTGCAAAGGAAAATCACAAAAAAAATAAAAAAACACTAATGAAAAGAAGTTTAAGAAGATGATGATGAAGAAGCACACAGAGAGCAACAACAAGGAAAGGAAAGGAAAGGAAGGGAAAGGCTCAGTTGCCGACTGAGGCTAAAAGGTTGGCGAACGTCATTAATAAAGCCTCGCAAAGATTTTGATGACACCTGAACTGACAGCCGCACGAACGAGCCCCGACCAGATCACTTCACTGCATTTTGTATCTGCAAGATACACACACACACACATGCATATACAGACACACATTTAGTCAGTTGAGCGGCAAGTGTGGCGCATATTAATCATGTGCTCGTCAAGCCTTCAGTCAGTCAGTCAGTCAGGCCTTCTCAGGCCTCAGTCTGTGCCCACCAACAAAGCAAGCTGCTAACTCGAGTGGCCAACTGCGGTTTGTATCTTTGTATCTTATAGATACACATTTATCAAGTATTGCACAAGTATCCTGCACGTTTCTGCTGCGGTTAGCCACAGCAACACGCCCCAAACTTTAATAACGGTTCATTTGTGTCATCATTTTCCTGCTGCATGCGCATTCGATTGCGCTTTCATTAACAACATTTGCACTCAACACCCACAAATAGAGATGAACGAATCGCAAAAAGAATGTCCAACTAGGGATGACCAAAATATATACTTATTTATATACATATATCCTTGTTGTTTAGCTATAATTCAGCTACATTTATTTATTATTGTTTATTATATGTTTTATATTCATATTTTTTTTTATTTTATTATGAATTATTTATATTTTCTTATTTAATTTAAATGCATTGCGAAGTCTAATTAGAATTTGTTTTTTCAAACTCATTCGTGTCACGACATTCGTTCAGCTCTTACGGTAGTTCAGCCGCTCGATAATCGATTTGACATATGAACTTTGTCAAAAGCGCTCGTTCGTTCACTCTTTTGCACACACACACACACGCGCTCACTCACACGCACGCACACTGTCACACTCTAGGGCTGAAGCATTTCTATCTTCCTCTAACGCACGGTAGCTGCTTGATTAGTTTGCTGCGCTCGCCGACAGGGGGCGGCGTTGTAATTGTTGATGCACATTTGGCAAGCGTAAGCCGTAATTAACGGTATTTAATTATGGAAATTAACAATTGAGCACTGTGAGAAACACAGAAAGCGACGCGCACGGCAACAACAAAAAAAGAAACACAAACGGCGCCAAGCAACAGCAACAAGAGAAAAAAATGTGCTTTTTTATGTGTATTTTGCACAGGGTAATTAGGTGGAAATGCAACGTAATTACAGTCAAATGATTTTTCAATTTGCGTTTTTTTGTTTTTTTTTTTCTTCAGCACTTAACATTATACATGTTGCCATGTGAATATAGAAAGTTCATAAACACAAACCGCTAAATAGGTGTGCATATGCTTGTACTCTTCATTGAGACACATGGCTGAGTTTTAGATTAAATATTTTGTAAATGTTTCTTATTCAAAAAGAATTTTTGTTTCCCGTTTTTACTGAGCAGCGATACGTGTTTAACACTCGTAATGAACATTAAATAGACTGAACAGAATTGTCGAACTGTTCCAAAGGCCCTAGCGTGGTTTTTTATTTTTTCGTCTGGTCTGATTAGCAGTCGCTGACAGCGGCAGCCCATAAAATATTTGATTATTTTAATTGATAAAGTTTTGTTTTGCGCTCAGCTCTAAAATGTGTTATACAAATATACAAATATACACATACACACATAAAAGGCTGATAAGCAAATGCAAAACAAAAATTAATTTTAGCAAAAAAAAAAAAAATTTATTTCAATTAATAGGTAACACTTATTGTAAGTATGCTAAAATTATATAATACGGAGTATCTTTGCGTTTATTCTTAATTTTTACATTGCTGGTAAAGCTTTTCAAAAGCTCTTGTATTTAGGTTGAAAACTTGCTTAAATACTTTGGTTGCTGTATTGGCTAAAGTGCTTTGCTAATAACATGTTGAGTTCTGTTGTCTATGGCAACAAATGTTGCTAGTATGTTGAGTTTGCAGTGTGGTGAAGAGCAAGTGCTTATTTGAGAGGGAGAGCAAGAGAGCGCGCTGAATATAAAGAAAAAGTTATAAAGTGTGGTGTATAAAAATGCCGGTAAAACAGCTGTTTGCGTTATATGTTACGTTATCAGCCCGTTGCAGCAAACAAGATGAAAAGGGGTGGGCAGAGATAAAATTACTGCATGTATACAACAGATAAATACAAATGACCAAAAACAGAAAACAAAGTGAACATGGTATAACTTGTATAAAAAGTGAGTAATTATATACAAGTGCATTATTCAACAGTTATAAATTTGATTACATGCGCAGCTGCAGCGAGTGCAACGAGCTAAGCGTCAACTCAACACTGAAAACGAAGTTCAACGAAACCTTTGCTGACTGTTGCTGCTGCTGCTTCGGCTTCGCTTGTTGCCCAAGTTTATTTATTCCGCAACGGAGAGACCCAAAAATAAGAACGACAACAACCAGAACGACGAAAACTGTCAATATATGCGAATATGCCAAACAAAGCGTAAACACAAAAAAACACACAGCTCTGTGTGTATTTCTTTCTGTATTTATATTTGGTTCTTTCTTTTTTTGTGTGTAGGATACGCGCTTACAATTAGCTGAGCTTTAGCAGAGACGAAGCATAAGGTAGACGACATTTAACGCTATCGGTGCAAATGTGTGTGTGTGTGCACGAGCGTAAGCTTGTGACCTCATCTCAGACACACACACACAGGCACATACTAACATGCTTGCTTGAGTTTACAGGTGCTCGAATTGGTGCGAGCGAGACAAAGCGACTGTTTTGTGGTGTTTAACGATCTGTGCTCGATTGCTGAAGAATCGTGAAAGAGTTTATGTATACAATGAAAGCTTTTTATAAAACACAGCTTCTAGATTTATTTGAGTTAACTATAAATAATATATTTTAGTGATTTTTTTGCATTAATAACACAGCAACTGAAGACCTAAAATGTACTCATATTTTACTGTAAGTGAATGCAGAACTGAGGTAAAATATTTATAGAAAACTATTTTTATGCATAGTCAAACTGTTCCATAAAACTGTCGGACGTGTAAGGACAACAATCAAAGCCAAATGCAATGAAATTCGCAAAAGTGAGCGGCGAATAGCACAAACGTTAAATGTCAGCTAATTGACCCATTTGACAATCTCAAAGATAAACACATACACACACATACATACATATGCGAGTGTAAAAATGGAAAACATTTCGTGACACGATCTATAAAAATTCAGCAAAATATGCATGAAAAACACCAATGGAACATATAAATACACATTAGTCACCCCATACAATGCACACACACACACGCATAGCTTTGCACATACAATACATACATATACATAAATATAAATATTTACATACAACAAAAAAGTATTTTAATTGCAATACATGAAATTTGTTGCAGTCGCTAAAATTGTTGACGGCATTCGGAAGATTCCGATTTTCAAAAATATAAAAAATGAATGCAACACAGTTGCTAAGTATTCGACAGCTAAATACCCTGTAGTCGTAGTTAACAGAATTGGCTGAATGTAGAATTGGTATTTTGAGTTTGCTTTAAAGATTTGTTTATAAATGGAACTAGTTCCATGAGAAGGTAACTAAACAGTTCCAAAGCTAATAGTTACATTCATTTGTGTCATTTTTATTGGTTCTACAGAAAGAGTTAGAAACTTGTTATGACAAACCCGTTTCGAATCTCTGTGAAAGCTCCCAAGTTCACAAACTGAACTGAACTTAACTGGACCTAAGGCTACCCTTCTGAGTCACACACTAACAGAAGAGATTCTCTAAATACATATTCACACAGCACAGCCAAGCTACCCCATTTAATACTCAATTACAGGGTAATTGCTACAAAGTGAATTTTGTGTGTGTTTGCAATATAAACGATGAATATTTACGTTAATTTTAACGCACATCTTAATGTTAATATATTCATAAATGTTAAATGCATTGCTTAAATTTTATTTGAAAAGTTTTGCGAAATCAAGCAAGAAGAAGACGAAGCAGTAGCAGCAGCAGCAGCAAGGTTTTTTTTTTTTCACAACGTGTGACCCGATTGATTGCCATTTAGAAAGTAGCAATAGTTCAAAGTATTATATAGAGAGTTTTTCGAATATATAATGAGCGGCCAGTGAAATGCGACACTAATTGGCGAGCTCATTTGAGCCGAAGTCAAACTCGACGCGTGTCGCAGTCATAATAATGATTTAGTTTGAAAGATTTGCTAATATACAAACAAAATTCAGTTTCATTTATGCATTAACTAAAATCCATAGATGAGTTGCTTGTAACTCAAATAGCTATGGAATATATTGAAAATGATCTTGAAATGTTATGGAACTGCCTGAGCAAAATATTCTTTAAGGTTCTTAAAAACCTCTCTAGATCTGATCTATTTAATACATATATCTTTCACTCTATACACAACAGACGACAAACATAATTTGCATAATATAGTCTGCAAGGTGTCTATAAAATACATTTTCAGACCTAAAAAGACTCTAGCTAGCGCTTTCAGCACAGTTTTGTCGTTTGTCTAATTGAAAATGTGAAACTCAGGCGTAAATTTTAATGACGCCTCGAATAAGTCAAGCGAAGGGCAAGCGCCCCTTCATTAGCAAGTCGGCAATTCAAGTAGGTGACACTGTTTAAATATTTTGTAACGGGAACAGAATGCGTACACATCACATACATATAAGCAGATCTAAGTGTCTATGATATAACTGAGCTGATACAATAACAGCGATCAACAAATCGTCAAATTGTTTCTTAAATTCGATTTTCGATAAATCTTGAACTATATCGCTCAATCAATAATAAATAAATCGTATTCGTTAGTTATTCGCTGACTTAGGATTGAAATAACTCTATATAACTAACAGTTAGAATAGGTCAGTGGTATATAAGTTATATTATAGTTAATAAAGTCCTCAATAGCTAATATAAACAAAGAACTGATCAACTCAGTTGAAGTAATAGTTCAAATATAGCTGATCCCCTCAAAAGAGCATTCAGATCAATCTATGATCACGTATAACACATTCAATCAAAGCTTATGTGGCATCGACTTATGTCGGCTTTAGATCTATTTAAGTGTTACCTCCTCAACGACTTCTACTTCGTTGACAACGCCAAAGGAATCCTCCTCGCTGGTCAAGCCTTCCACTTCGCAGGCATTTGCAACAGCCACGGCTGACTCCGAGTCCGAGTTATCCTCGATGAACAGGCGACTTAGTAGAAGATCGTCCTCATCATCCTCATCAGCATCCGGTCCGAATTGCTGCACAGTCAGACTGCCCGAGTTGCTGGGATGCGGCGTGCTGTCGTTCAGTGCACTTGGCGCATCGCTCGGCGCATTGGCTCCGCCCGCATAGCCATGCAGGAAGGCCGCCAGATTGAGGTCCAGCTGGCTGTTGTTGTGCGGCTGCTGCTGGCCATCCTTGAGCGGCAGATGGGCGTACGGACTGCTGTAGGGCACATCGCCGTAGTCATGCAGATCGGCCAGATTCTGTTCCCAGATCGAACGCTGATCCTGCAGCAGATCGGGCGACATGAATATATCCAGATCGGGCGAGGCGGCCATCGCGTTTTGGCCTCTGATGTTGCTCGTCGTATTGATGTGGATTTCGCCAAGTGCCGCCGCACCGGCTCCACCGCCCGGTGTGCTCGCTGCCACCGAATTGCTGCTCGAGCTGCCGGAGTTGGCGCCGTTGCCGGCAGTGCTCTGCAGGTCCTGCAGCGCCGCCGTCTGCACGCTGCTGTTACCCGTCGTATTGTGCAGATTCATGACGAAGGTGCTCGCATTGAACCTGCCCGTGGGCAGCTTATATTCCTTGCCGCTGGCATCGCCGCCGCCCGCCTGCCGATGGGGATGATGATGATCGGAGTGAAGGAGATCCTCGAGCAACGGCATCATGCCCTTTCGATTGCCATACGGCTGCTGTGTCTCAATCATCGGCACCGTGCGCAGCATCTCCAGCTCCCAGCCCTCGCCATGAGGTAGCTCCAGTTGGGAGTCCCAGCGGCGCAACAGGCGCTGCTGCAGCAGCGTGTAATCCGTGTCCACGTGCAGCAGACTCAAGGCCAACGCCAGATGCAGCATCTTCATGGCATACGCCTTTTTGTTTGAGATCATTTTTGGTGTCGAGGTTAACAACGCGATGCAGATGACTAAATGAACGTGGGTGGGTTTTGTTGCTCTTGTTGTTGTCGTGTCAACAGACAAGCGACAGTTGCTGTCTCAGTTGTTTGTTGTTGTTGGTGTTGTTGTTGTTGTTTCTGTTGCTGTTGACCCACCTCCTCCTCATGCACCGCCCGGCCAGACAACAGCCCGCTGGCTGCGCCGTCCGTGCGTTCAATGGCGTTTCCTTGCTGCGCTTCAATCGAGTCTATATACTCGATACATACAGATATGGCTATACATATGTATATGCATATACATACATATATATATAATTATATATATAATTGAATCAAGCTGCGCAAAAACCAAAAATTGTTGTTTGTTTAAATCGCAATTCTCCTGCTGAACTGATGGTCACTTTGCGTTGTTTTCTTGTTCAATTAATAAATGTCCTCGTGTTTGTTCAGCTTCTTCTTGATTTTAATATTGTTGTTGTTGTTGTTTTACTGCAAATATAGAAACAGATGGACAGAGGTTAAATATTAGTATAAATATATATATACATATATGCTTAGTTAATCGGCGTGTCAAATATGATTTTCAGTCTTAATGAATTTGCTTTGTGCATGATCAAAGAAACAGCTAAAGGCAATGCAACAGGAAATAATCAAACACTTACACACACACACACACACACTATAAATAGATACGGTTGGATCTAGAAGCAGTTATAGATTTAGATATATGCATATAAAACATACGATTTCCGTCTTGACTATATCTATCCATTTCCTTAAGCTGCTAAATCAAATATATATATCAAATATAATATTCCATTCTAGGAATTATGCTATATTATGATACTTGTCTTTAATTATAAATCCAATATATATAAATATATATATGTATATCAAAAATATATATATGTATTATGATTTAATTATACATATATCTATGTATATGTAATATCCTATAATTTTGTATAAATCATAACTTTAGTTTCTTTTATACACAACTTTCTTTCGTATGGATTTATCTATAAAGGCGAATCTTTACTGAAGTTTGGATTGACATCTATAAACAATATCAAGCAGTCCCACACATGTACATATATGCACATATATAATATACACATATACAATCATACTATGTTACGCACTTTATTCTAATTCAGTTTTGCTAAACTTTCGTATTTGTTGAATAATCCTGATGAAATAAATATTCAGAGCTTAAATATGACCTACAAATGTTTTCGTCTATATAGAGTCAATACTGATAGATATGTGTATGAATGAGTTTGTATGTATGCATGTATGTATGTATGTATAACAAATTAAAAGTATTCTTGCTATTGAAAGCGTTTCGATGGACGGAGATGATTAGAAATGAAATCAGCTGTTGTTGCTTATCAGAAATATATTACATTATATAATTATTATAGGTTTACCTGATACTACTATAAATCTAACTAGTAAATCTAACTAGATTAATATCTAACTACTGTTTAAGAGTTTTGGCTAAAACCAACTTATATATACATACAAACACGAATCCCAATAGAACAACAACTATCTATTACGATTTAACATGATATATCTCATGTTTAGCTATTCGATATTAATCTCTATCAAATATCTAATGCATTCCCAAGGGTAATTGAAGTTTATTATTCAAGTTGATGCTTACAACGTGTTTCTCTTATATTAGCACCTTTAACACCTTTAGAGCTATTTGTATTAAATATGATTTTATTCGGCATCAAATTGGGCTATCAAACAATTTCTAATGCGTTAACTTCACGGGAAGCCTAAACATGTGGACATTCAGTTTTGGGTGTCTGTCTGGATGCCCACGCCACGGGCCTAGTTAGTCCTTTTCTCCTACCACCCTCTCCCTCTATATCTATCTCGTTCTCTCTTTGGGTCGACGATAGCAAAACACGCGACAGACACGACGGCTGCGTGAACTTGAACTTGTTCAAGGTCTTTGATAAATTTCTGACACGAGGGGCGGGGGGCATGGTCGGCGAGTATACGACGAGCACACACACAACACAAAGACGAAGCAAGTTCAAGGAGAGTCGAGTTGATGGGCAACAACAAATGTTAGTCAAAAATGATATAAACATGCTTTGTTTAAAGGCTGCAATAGGCATGTGTGTGTGTGTGTGTGTGATATACAGTGAAATAAAACAATGTTCGATCAGCACTGGCAAAATCAGAAAACAACAACAAATACAAATGCAGTTCTAAATAACCTTTAATGTGTAGCTCGCGCCAAATGAACGAGAGTGAGATGCATGCATGTGTGCGGGCGTTTGTTTATGTATGTGTTTGTGTATATCTATATGTGTGTATTTGTCTGACAGTGCACTCACCTTTTTCTCCACGAATTTCAATTCGCTTTTCGGCTGCAAGAAGCGCTGCTGCTTGTGCTTGTGCTTGTGACTTCAACGGTAAAAACTGCGTCGCAGTTTTTGCTGCAAAGTGCTGCTGCTGTAGGTGAATGATATTATACCGTTTCAACGCCAGCGCACGCCGCTGACGTCGCTGCCGACGTATATTATTCTCTTTTTATTTTCACTTACAATTTGCACGCGGCTTTTGTTGATTTTGTTTTAGTTCTTATTTTGATCTCTTTTATTATGTATTTTATTATTTTATTATGTTGCGCTCAATAAATTAACATTTGATAGGCTGCAAAATCATTAATTATTAATTAAACAATTTTTAATTGTGTTATTTTTTTCTTTCACAAATGCTTTGAATATTTGCCAACGTCCTTGAACTTGGCCAATGGACTTTCGTTCTATCACTTTCCAATGGCGATCGTATATTTGGTAAAAATGAGTCGAGCATATACAAATACACATAGAAATGCATCCATATGCTTTGGCGTCTGTATGTATTAGTGTCTGCATTTGTTATTGCATTGCGGTAAAGTTTAAATTTTAACTGACGTCGTCTGATGTCCCTGTTACTCTTCGCGTATGCATGTGTTTGTGTATGGTGAAATCGTCATTTGTTTAAAACACATACAAACGTACATATGTATAATATTTATGAATTTTTTTGTTTTTATTTTTTGTTTAGCAATGCCAATGCTTGTTCTGCTTTACTCTTTCACATCAACGTTTATTTGCTGTTTGCTTTTATCGCCGTTTTCTTGGTCAGTCTGACTCACACTAACAACACAAACGGCTGCGTCTCTTCGTCAGTTTCTTTATACTCTCTTACATACACACACACACACAGACGTAAATGCGTGCACGTATGATTGTATATGACAACAATTAACTCATACGCTTAATTAAATGCAAAATAATTTAACATTTACGGCAATCAAAGCTCACACGCACACACTCATGCAAACACACTACACTACTTGTCAGTCATATGCATATCAAGGCAACAACAATACACAACAGCAGCAGAGCCAGCAGAGGTGGCAGCAGCAGCCGCAGCAACAGTCGCAGTCCAAGAACAAGAGCGCTTCGCACTCTCGCACACACACACGTACATGGAGAGACATACAAATATAAAGCGCAGTATAAACAGCGTATTTTAATTTGATACAAAATTTATCATTGTTTTTGTGCTGTCGTTGCCGCTGCCACCTCAGCCGGTGCTCGCACACATTATTAGAAACTTCGAGAACAATTCCTAAGCTTGAACTTTGCATCAACAGCAGCAACAACACTGTATTTATTAAACAACTCTATTTTGACAGCGATTTCGTCAGTTCTATGCAGCTTGCAACATGTCAGCTGAGCGCCACAGAGAGTATATTGCTGAATTGTCTCGCTTTGGCTGTTGCTAGCCTGTTGTTGTTCACCACATCACAATGAGGTTGCATATTTATTTAGATTATTGGTGTATTGCAAAGCTGCAAATTTGTAAGAGAACTTATAAAAAAAAAACAAACACGAGTTTGCTTAAATGTTGATACGCTTAAGCACACATTCACACGCACTCGCATTTGTAGACACACACACACACACTAATACAAGTACTAAAATACACGCAATGTACATGAATTTTGCACTTTTACGCGGTTTCTTTTGGTTATTATTCGCCTTTGAAAAAATATTGCGACTTTCTCTTTGCGTTGCGTATTCGTTAGTTTGCATGCGTATGAGTACTAACTTTATCAGCGCGAAAATACACGTATAAAACGTGTTTTTATTATTAACTTGCGTTGCTTTTCTGATTTTCACAATTTCTTTTTGACTCGGCGAACGCCTGACAGACGTCTGTTCACCGCGCTTTTAAAACAACAAATACAATTTATAGCGATTATAGCATATGTCTCCGCTATAAAGCCGAACGATGTTAAGCTTACAAAAGCAACTTAACAGTTTGTTATCGCTTGCGAATATTATCGAAATTTTACTCAAAATGGCAATGTTATAACTAGACTGCGCTGTTAGTTAGCTGCTTCATCTTAGTTGAGTCACTAACTATGGTTAGTGGTTGAGTTGTTCTGCTTTGACACGTACCTAACTTTTGGGTGAATATTAAAGGCATGGTGGAAATTATATAAATAAAGCAGAATAAATAGTTATGACTGTGAAGTTACAGAACTGTTGTGATTTATAGAGCAAAGCTTTTGGTAAAGCTTTCGACCAGCTAACATAGTCGAGCTTTTTGGACACCGTCTCTGTTAGTATTTAACATAAGTGAAGCCCGCATATTGCTTTCCCCCATTTAAAATAAAGATTATTTATTGCATTTTAAATTAGGAATATGAATGTATATTTGTAAAAAAGTAAAGTAAAGTAAAGTAAATTAAAGCTTACCAGTAAATTGTAGTTGAAACCATATTGGAGTGAGTTTTTCTGAGTAGTCGGTGTTTCCAAAGAGTCAGCCGGCGATGTTTCTATTGTAGTTATTGGTGTTGATAGTGTTGTTGTTGTCAACGGTAACTTGGCTGGTGTTGTCACCACCGTTGGTTTGATCAAGAGCTTGGGCATCACCTCAACCGGCTTAAAAGCTTTCAACACTTTCGGATTCAATTGGGTTAGCTTTGGCCTATATTCTTCGATATCTTGAATAGGTGACAGAGATTGCATTCTCGGTAAATCCTCCAAATCGATCATGGTGTTTTATCATCCAATAACAATGAGTCAACCCCAAAAACTGCAAATACAAAAATAAATAAAAATTGCACATGGCATTGGGTATACATACATGAGTGCTTCAGTATATGGATCTGTATGATAACAGACTATACTACGTGTCTGATTTATTAATAAATGTATTCCCCATAATACATATGTATGTGTAAATATTTTTATCAACCATGTGGGAGTGGACACCCCATCGACTGAAAGCTTGTATAGTATGCCCATATTTGCCTAAGCTGCTTACACTGAGATAAAATTCTAGTTTGTATTTGTCTTACTCTAGTGTTTACTAAAATTTGTTTTATGAGTGAAAAGAACAGTGTATAGTCGAAGCACAGCATACCCTACGACAATAATTTGTGTGACCATATCGCGATAAGATCGTTGTTAAGTCAATATATTGATAAGTAGGCAAAGCTATTCAAAACAACTGATAAGACAAGGGTTTTCTGCACACAAAAACCAGGTACCAGGTATAATTACCCAAATATATGTACATATGTATGTATACTACTCACACCTGGTACCTGGTTTTTGTGAGCAGAATACTTCGTCTTATCAGAAAAGTTATATATATTAATATTAAAATGTTCATCTAGTGTCTAGCAAGCAATCATTATAGATTTGTTCTAGATTTCTATATTCTAGCTGTCTATGCGAAAATTCATAAAATTTTTATTGATGCTTTATAAACAGTTCCGTTACAGATGTCTGACGTTATACTCCACTGAATTTATTAAATTGATGAGGGCACTAAAAAAAGTTTGTCCATCTAATTGGAATATAAAACGTGCTACTAAAAATGTTCTGGTACAATAAAGCCTACATAAGCGGGAAACTGAGTAAATCGAAATCCTAATTTCTGATAGTGTACAAATATTAACTAGAGTTGTGTGAATTGTGAATATATTTTTTAATAATTTTATATTTCAATATTCTAAATAATTTCACAATCCATACATTCTAGTATATTCCATGTAGGCAGGCTTTACTGTACGCTGTTTTTATATTTTCAACTCAGGAACGTGTTTTTAATTCGAAATAAACTTTCCAAGCTTTGATTTGTCTTATTTTTGTAGAAGGCCAAAGCTGGTAGTTCCGTAGGTCTTTGACTATATAATATAGTCTGTATATAAAATTAATTATTATTTATGTCTTGGATCTGATTGTTTTTCTGTAAATCTAAGCCTTAGCTCTGGCTGTGATCATGATTCAGCTGGAGCTTTTTGTAAGCTTCAGATGCTGCCCAGATGTGCTTGGTTAATTGAAACTTATCTAGTTTAGAGCTTTGGGAACTGTATTAAATTTTCGTTAGCTATGCAAATGATGGCATTAAAAAAATTTACTTATTTTGAAGATTTCTTTGACCGTGCGTAGCCCGTCCGCTTTAACAATGCAAATGAATCGAGCTTTTTCAGCGAGACCGAAAACCTGTTTTATTTTTTTTATAAATCTCGCGAATTACATTATAAACAAACATGTGGAAGTGAAGTCCCCGATCGAGCTAAGTACGAATCCGGCTCATATTTACACAGACAATTGCCCGGCCAGGCCTAGGGTACAGTACGACTCGAGAACCTATTCGAAAAAAGATCGTGTCACTAACATTAGCACTCGCTCAATAGCAACTGACCAGCCCGTAATTAAACTGTCAATCTAGAGGCAGACGTTGATATCATGTCATTTGAATCATACTGAAATTACAGGTATGCAGGGTTGTATTACGCCCTCTGAGATATGGTTGAAAGAATTGGTAAACACTTATTATATTGTGAAATTTTCGTTTTTGCTTCTTCTTTTTTTTCAATACGCCACGCAAATTTCTCGAGAATAACAAATAAAGTATTTGTTTTTTTGTTAGTTTATTTATAACTTGTTACATACCCTTGAACTGTTTGCGTAGGGTATATTCAAGTGCTAATTGTTTGTTTGCAGAATATCAACTTTGATCGATTCTTAATAAAAGTCCGCTTTAAGCGTGTATTATTGTATACCAATATGTACCATATAAGTCAAACAATCCAAAGTCTAAGAGTTTAGCTGATTCGTAGATTCATTGTAAAAGATTTACGATCAAAATAAATATGTAAATATTATCAGACATTGTCATACAATGTCAAGGAATAGAACCCGGAAGACCTGTTGCACGTACAATTGCTGTGTAAACTGTTGCCTGATAACAAACTATTCTATCAGTAAACTACGTATTAAGCCCTTTGCCGCTTACAGCATTAATTGACAGTCATTTACAGGGTATATTGGCCACACACAACATTTCACTAACAGACAATAAACTGAATTCACATGGCTTGCACTTTGAAAGTCAACAGTCTTTTACAGGGTATTTACTAGTTGAAACAGACATTTCAAAGTTTATTGATGCTTTTTGGGGTGGGCCGTTAAGGGCGTTCCACAGAGCAAAATATACGCGATGACCACATGCCGGTAATTTATACAATTGCCATTTCGTTCAGTACACAGAAGAAGCTCTGTTTACTATTTGCAAAGCTATAAACACACACACACATACACACGAAAGAACATACACTGGCACATACATACATACATAATATAAGAACATACATATGTACATGTGTTTGCATATAAATTTTAACATTAATATGGCGATCAGCGATGCACTGGGCGGACATTAAGTGATTTTTCCACTACACAAGAACACACACACACACACACATACACATACAGAGAGTGAAAGAGACGCATTTGTCGACACGCGCTTAGTTTGTTGATTAAACGCAAGAGGGCGCGGAAGAGTTAACCAGCGAACTTAACTTAAACGGCGCAATTTCGTTATAAGCTTAAAATTAATTTATTTTTATTATTTTTAGCCAAACAATACATACATATAATGTATTTCTTTATTAACAAATTTGTCTCAAAGTTAGAGCTTTTGATATAGTTGTTATAGTTGGCTTTTACGTCAGATTCAAAATAAACATTCCACAGGTGCTATACGAGTTTTGAAGAGAGCAGCGGCGTGATGGCGTCTATACTACGATTCGTAATATACTGAGCGGCCATTGTGCTGAGCGCCGCAGCGAATGCCGCTAATCGGTTCGGTCAGCTGGTCGACGGCGCCGAACGGGCCCCTCAGCCCGCGATGAGGCGACACACGACGCAGATGAACGATAAATACAGAAGCGAAATCAACAATAACAACAAGTGCGCAGAGCACTCATTTTTAAGCGCTCTCTCGCTCTCTCTCTCTCTCTCTTTCTTTTTGCTGATATTCATACAGCAAGAGCAACAGAGTTCAGGAGGCAAAGCAAGAGAAGGAGGGCGTGCGCACGTGTGTGCCTGTGTGTGTGGGTGATAGATAGCATTAATTGAGCTGTTTGCCATCGTTTTCAGATATTTGTGCACGAAAAACAGAGATAACAGATTTTAGACTAGCTAACAAATACTCTGCCTTAAATATATAGTAAACATATTTAAGCAGAGTATGCATCAGTCGTTATTCAATTTGAATTTGATCAACGAAATCAGGATATAATGGTTTTGTTGAAACGTATGTAACAGGCAGAAGGAGGCGTGGCAGACCACACAAAGTATACATATATATTCTTGATAAGGGGGACGAGTTGAGTCGATTTAGTACTATTCCTCTGTCTATTTCTTCTAAGTATTCCCTTTACGTATTTCGAAGTATTTGTTCTAATTTTATTGTAAAAACTTGTATAAGTTATTAACAAGCCTACTACTACCAAAGTGTCAACTTAATCTAGTTTTACATTAAAAACAATAACAAAAAATCTAAGATCTTTAGCCGTCTGGCTAATTATTTCTTCTAAGCATTTTCTCTAAGTATTGCCTCCAAGTATTTTCGCTAAGTATTTGCTCTTTCTTCTAAGTATTTCCTTTTATTATTTCCCTTACGCAATTGCTCAACGTAATTCCTCTACGTATTTCCTCTACGTATTCCCTTTACGTAGTTCCTCTACGCCTTTAATGCTTATAATTCACGCACTCGACTTCACTGCATTGCGCTGACCCGCAGCAGGCCTGGACGACTGAAGACTGACTGAAGAAATGCTGCAGCTGCTGCCCTTTATATAGGGCCACTTTTACTCAAGCACTGTCTCTCCCAAATGTTGAGCCCTACGGCAGGTAGAACCCGTTGCAGTCGAGCTTCAAGTGAGCAATGGGAACGCTCTCTGCTGCTGTGAGCATTCTAGCTTCGTTTTACCTAAATACAAATACCAAATGAGAACTGCTGCATACACATAGACAACTTTAACGATCTTCTGCAATTCTTTCTCTCGTCAGAAAGACGCGAAGAATTATTGAAATATCAGTTCTCTGAAGGGAGGTTCAGGGGATTTCCTAGTCGAGCAGTCTCGACTTGAGCTTTTTACTTGTTCTTTATAGATTTCCCATATATGTAAGTAATCATTATTAAAGAGTGATAAGCTAAGTCGTATGAGTAATATTTCCAACATTAAGGAGTTGCTGTTAAATATTGATAAATTTGATTGGCGATTTTATATTGAAGGCTCCACTTACCTCAGCTGAAATCTCTGTTCAATTTGATGAAAAATTATTTATTTCCTTGTTACATATTTTTAGTTATCATTTTATTTATATTTATTCCCATTTGACTTAACATACATAAATATATATATTTTGTGTATATATATATATTTTCATATAATTAGATTTACGTCTTTAAAGTTGCTCTGCCTGCTTCCCATCTATTCGTCTACACAAATTTCTTATAAAAGGTGTTACAAGTTGATACCAAAAATAATTTATATTAGGTTAAAGCTAAAGAATGCACGCAAATAAATTTCGTCTAATAAAATTAACTAGAATTCCAGATAGGAGTTACAATTTTCTTTATAAAGTTTTTAATTTTCTTTATCAAATTAAGCATGAGTGATCCAATAGATGAACTGAATTCATATGTGGACGGATATGCGCAAGTATACAAGTAGATGTAGGGTATGGATGAAGCTAAATAGAACAAAAAGAAACAAAAACAGAAAGCGAAAGCTGATAGATAACAAATTAAAGTTATAGTATTTACAAAGAACCCACTGGAAAACTCACTTCCAAGCGAAAGGAAGTTCCTCAAATGCCACTCGCTAAAGTATTTTGTAGATGATTTTTGTAAAACTTTCTAAATCTTGACGTTCTTCTATAGTTTTTTTTTTTTTTAGTGTATGTTTTGTAATCGGTATACTGTTTAGTTTATTTGTAGGTTTATACATTTCTCGAAAACAGTAAAATCGCTCCAAAATCTTGTTTGTCTGGTTAGCTACTCTAGAGTTTAGTGCAGTTTTTGTATCGTATTTCGTTAATATTCATAATCATGTTTCATTTTATTCTTTACGGATCTATATGCATTCAAATGTTTATAAAGATGACTAACTGAGTCGATTGATCGTTCAGTTAATCGAATATGCAAGCAGAAATAATATATGAAGATCTAAAAACGCCTCGAGCAAACGAGTCCCAAATCTGAATTAGCATATCAAAGAAAAAGAAAAAAATAAGTAAAATATGAAGGTTGAGCAACAAAATAAAAAAATTAGTGAGAATGGTACAGTTGAGTGTAACCGACTGCTCAATACTCGTTCAGAATTAAATTTGTTTTAGTTTTTCAGAAGAGTTGAATATTATGAATTGAATACTTCAATTTAACATGAGAAAATGTTTCTCAATTTGTCAAGCTCGCAATGTACATATCTATATAAAATAGAAATTTTTATTTAGCCATCAATTACACTTCTCCATTTCTAGATACACTAGTGCCTGAAATAATAGCATAAGGTAATGCCCTAATGGACAAGAAGACATTGTATATAAAATTTAAATTTCAAAACTCAGCCCTAATATATTCCTTTTACTTAATTAACGAGTATTACTAAAAAAAATATAAATATTGACTTCATGAGATTCAGATTTGAGTCAAACGTGGCTGCCTCTAAGCTGATAAACTTTAAACAGACATATACATATATATAAACATATATGTATATAAATCGAGCGCCAAGTGCTCGGCGGTTATCAGTGCTACTTTATTTTGAATAAAAGCTCTTGAAGCAAAGTAAATCAAACAGAATTGTAATATAAATAACATAAAGTCAAGATGTTCCAGGCTGTCGAATGCGATAAGTGTCCCAGCTGCTTGGGTTGTAGTTTCGCAAGACCTTTGATTGATAGAGCCAATGAAACGAGTTCGTCTCGCCAACTGAAGCGAAGTACAGTGAATGGTCTACTAAGCGGCTAGCCGAATTTGGATATTTTCAAAATTTTATTTAATACGAAAATGGGTCTAAATTTTTCTAAACATGTATTATTATGATAAGAGCGAAAAACTAATAATAATAATAAAAAATATTTGTTCTTTTAAGCGAGCCTCTACTGCATGAAATGTCAAGAAAAATCATAAACTTGAATTTGTTTGTGCACAAATAAAAAGTGTCAAGTTGAGTTTTTCATTAGATAGTTAGTTAGTGTATGTCTGTATGTATGTATGTATGTACATATATCCATGGTTTATGTCTATATGGAGTTTACGAAGGGGAAGAGTTCTGTGATATATGTATATACTTAGATCAATGCGCACATATACAACTACATACATATACACACGCGCACACTCATACAGCATACCGTTAAAGGAGTCTTACGTACATAATACATATACATATATCTATATGTAGTATAATAATATATAATATAATATAATATATGCTATACACATTTTATCATAATTTCGTTAATATATGGATTGTTTTTTTTTTGTTTTTTTTTTTAAGTGTTTTGTTTTTAGATTTTGTTGAAAAAATATGTTGATCTGTGTTTTGTCTTCAACTTCGTCTTTGTCTTATATGCTATGTTCCTTTGTTTTGTTTTTCTTCATTTTTGTAAAATATACATACATATACAATATAGATATACATACATATACATATATATCTTTTGTGTTCAGTTGTAGATAATAGAAAATGGCATCAAGTATGCATATTTCTGATTTTATATATTTATATGTATATATGTATAAGAGATTGGTGTGTTTGTTTACCTAATTTACAGTTGCTTTTTGCTTTTCTTTACTTTATGTTAACTAAATTTTGTAAGTAGGAAGTCAAAGCAAAAACACAACTAATGAAAAGAGATCTCAAGACCCTGTCAATATACATATGTATATGGCAAGTGTATGGCAATGATATGGTAATTATTATATTACTTTAGTATGAATTCGTCGATTACTTGATCTGTGTGTGTGTATCTGTCTGTGTGTCATTCGAGGAACATAATTACAAATGAGTTGATAGATAGAGAGTGAGAGAGATGGAGCTTCGTTTCGTTTCACTCCGTTCCAGAGAACATAATTCAACTAAAATTCATACAGATCTATATATTTATATATATATATACTTTGTTTATAGCAGCGTAGCGCTCTATCGATGCGAATGCAAATTACTTTCCACCCATTTGTAGAGCGATGTCTGAGATCTGGCCACCCATTCCACATTGGAGGCAACGCTGCTGAGCGTCATATTGAGCACGGACATGCCCTGTCCGCGGCCAAAACGATGCACCAAGGACTTTAGCTGAAAATACACACAAGTAAATATATATATATGTATATATGTACATATAGATCAATCAATATATGTTGGCCTACCTCATCGTAATCGAATTTCGTTGCGCCATATTGCGTTATGGCCGATATCACTTTGGCAAAGCTAATGGTGCCCGGTCCCAGACGCTTCTCTAGCTCGTACCACTTGGCCTGCAGGAAGCGGCAGGCCATTGCACCGCCTGTGGGCGTGCCAGCAATGGCCTTCAGCACCTGCACCACCTCCTCGGTGGGCAGCATGGTGACGTGTGAGAGCAAACGATTCTGCAGCCAGGCATCCTTAGTGCGTCCCAAAGCGCGCAGCAACTGCATACGCTCCACGAACGTCTCCGAGGTGCGCTGCAGCGTGATGAAGCGCTCCCAGCAATGCTGCCAATAGATATACTCGCCGGATAGAATGGAACCCGTGTAGACCACCTGAAAGGGAGCAGCTTAACTTAGGCAATTCCCGATTCTATTCCACTGCAACTCACCTCACGCAGATTGGGCGCTATGGCCGAGCCGTTGTAGTATAAATACTGATTCAACATATTCTTGGCCTTGGTTATGCTGTCGATATCCTCCCACAGCACGGACGCCAGCAGCACCTCCGGGCGCATTAGCCTAGCGTATAAAAAGATTACAGTTGCCATCTATTGCAGGGAGAGTGAGTCCTCTTACCTGATAGCCACGTCGCCCTCATCCACCCAGCCCACCTTCTCCATTACCGTTGACAGTTTCATTTTGATGAACTCGCTGAGCATCAGGAAGCATTCGGAATACTTGAGTATGCGACGCCATTTCTCCAGATGCCGCACAGCCAATGCCATGGGACCGTAGTGCGTCTCACTGGGCAAATATTGGATCATATTCATCGTAATCTCACAGGGCAACAGATTCGCATGGCACAGCGTAAACGCATCCGACAGCAGACCCAATCGATCCTAGAGAAAGGTCAACTTTAAATTCAGTTCTCAGACATTGATTATTGTGGACATACCTCACTGGTGAAACGTTTGGGATTATTGGACAGCTCCTCGATGAGACTGGCCCAGTTCTCATCGTTGTAAATGACGCGATAGTAACCGTTCTGTATGGCATTCACCTTGATCCATTTCACATTCTCTGGCACATTGAAAGTAACTGAAGTTGGGAAAGAAGCGCAGGAATGTTAGTTATTAGAGTTGGCTTAAGAGTAAGTTGAGAAGGGACTAAGATATAGAGTAAGAGTCAGGGGAAACTATTGAGCTATAGAAATAACCTTTGCTTTACTCATAGCCTAACTGTAGTTGGGGTAGAGGCAAAAGGGTGTTAAAGAAAAGGGTGTTAGGGAAAAGGATGTGACTATAGTGGACTGAAGATAAATCGATATCATAATTGGGAAGTACAATAAAGGAATAGTCTATCAACCTACTATTAGATCAACTGAACGGTCTCATGTATATAAAGAAATATATTTCCTTTGTGAACTACCTCAACCCACTGCTCAGATTACCCCATTCAGCATCCTCTACCCTCGACAGTTCTTTTAGCTAACCCCAACCCAAACTTCTTCCACCCGTTCCACTCACCATCAACATTCTGCATCCAGAGCGTTTCGCTGGCATTGTTCATATCCGTGATATAAGTCACTGGGAATATCCATTTGAGATGCGGCGCAGTCTTGTGCTTGTTGGCATGGGTGGGCGGCACTGTGCTGGGCATGTCGGTGGCATTCACTAGCGTCTGATTGTAGTTGTTGCCATCGTAGGACTCATCGTGTATGGCCAAGAAGTCGGCTGGCTTGAACGGTCGCTGCGATATGGATATGCTGTTGCCCATTTTGGTGACGGTGAGCAGCGGAAAGCCTGGCTGATGTGTCCAGAGCGTCATCATGTCCTTGATGTTCTTCGAGCCGTTGGCCTTCTTGGTGCATATGGTCCAGAGATCAGTGGGCTCGGCGGTCTTGAAGCGATTCAGCTTGAGGAAGGTGCCCAGGCAGCCGCGAAAGCGATCCTCGCCAATGGCCGTGTGCAGCATAGAGAAAATGGCGGCCGTCTTCTGGACGAAGAACTCCTCGTTGTTGCCGTCGTGGCGAGTGCCGTTCATGATGCTGTCCCAGCCCTGAATGGCATCAATGTCCAGCGCCGTGGTGGCCATCTTCAGCAGATACATCTCGCGCAGCGGCCAGCTGTCCTGCAGGGGAGCCAGCGCATGGATGCCCAGATATTGAATGAGGCCCTCCCACAGCCAGACGTCCTTGAGCACCTTGCGGGAGGTGATGCCCCCAAAGAACTGACGCACCATGGCCTCCGCAATGCGCAGTGCACTGAACTGATACTGTTCCGTGGTTATGGAATTGGGATCGGTGAGAAAGGCGGTCTTCAGCGTGACCAGACCCAACGAGGAGATCAAATTGCGATCCAGCGAGGGCAACGCTACAAAGTCCACCTTGGTCAGAGGATAACTGATGTCCAGCCAGGTTTGCAGATACTCCAGCACATCTCGGGACGTGTGCAGAATGAAGGAGGAGCGCGGCAGTAAATCTCTCGGCGCATAGAACGTATAAGAGGGAGCACGTTTGATGGACGAGCCCGTCGACTGCGATAACGAGGTCAGATTCGAGGGCTTCCCATTGCCATTGATAATCACGGGCAGCGATGTGGTCGTCGTGGTGCTGACATTGTGAAAGGGCGTCAAGTTCACATTCAGCGAGTGAGTCAAGGCAGTAATGTTGCGTACGGGCGGATTTTTGCTCTTCAATTGCGTGTAGTTGTTCAGCTGAGAGGGCTTCTTGCCGACGCCAGCGCTAGGTGGCGCCACTGTAGTGGGTATATAGGCGGCCGAGGGCTGCAGCGACTCGCGCTGAAAGTCACTGACCACCCAGGCAACAGCATCAGCTGGCAATGGAGGCGTTTCAATGAAGTCATCTCTCAACTAGAAAAGCGATTTGGATATCAGCGGAGGTATTTGGGACTCATTCAACAGCTCACTTACCAGGCCTGTGCCCATGTAGAAGCCCACATCCTCTGTCGTATGCACTATGGAATTGGATAGACCTATGTGGAAGCGATCACGGAAAACGGAGACACGGAAGGGCGCACGTACATGTGGCTCGTCGAAGCACGGAAAGGCGCGTCGTGCACCATTCGGTCTGAAGACTGTAGCGGCCAACAGGCTGTAAAGAGGTTGGTGTGAGTTAAGAGGTTTAAAAATAAGTCAGGGCTGCAAGCTAAACTAAAACGGAAATCCCCTTTTTATGCCCTGATGAAGCCACAAGGTGAGCTCTGCTCTATGGTCTACCTATCGGAGTGTTTAGAGCATGAATATTTCGATTTGGTCTATACGAAAATAGAACTAGGAAGTATCCTTACTTGTCTTATCCTTACATATCCTATTTTACTACTTTATTAATCTATACAATCCAGATTTTAAGGAATTTGGTATATCTATTCTATCAAAATAAAAATTTCGAAAGAAAATTCCCTTTGTTCCCGGGATCTTTGTGTACTTATAGATAGAAGTTAGTCTCGCTTTTATTTATCTATTATAAGAGCTGGAATTTCGTATATTTAATCTTTAAAACTATACACTTTGGGGAATATTCCCCTTGTTCCCTGGATACATATAGATCTAAGCTACTCTGAAGTTGTCAGTTGTCTCTCTCTTAGGCTTCTTCATCTCTGCCTCATCTCTATTTCAGCTTTGCAAGCCCTTAATTAATTGATTTTCAGCTCTCACCGATCCCGTCCATTGAAGCTCTCATATTGATCCACATAGAAGCCCTCCGGTTCGGGATTCAGCTTGGAGTACCAGCGCAAGTTGAGCGTATAATTGGATTTCTTTTTGAGCTTCTCTTTGACTTCAATGTAGAACTGCTGTCGTGGCGGAAATTCCAGCACCTTGATTATCTTCAGAGCATAGCCCTTGGGTCCGGGCGTAACCAGCGCCTGTGCACACAAAATGCAATTAGTTAAGACTCTGCTAATTGGATGCAGTTGCCACTCACCTTCTCGGTCACATTCAGATCCTGTATGTGCAGCACAATAAAGTTGGTCTCCTTCTCGATGAACAGATCGATAGTCACTTGGCCTGGCAAAGTAAATAATTGCATTAGATGAAAATCAAATGAATCGCAAAAGTCTCTCGCACTCTCGCACTGTCTCACCTTTCACGTCCAGCGTCGTGAGATTGGGATGTATTGTGACCACATAGCGCATGGGTCGGACGCTGTTGGGCAGCATCTTTTCGAGCCAGGGGAAGGGCTCTCCGTTCGTTGCAATCGGATTGAATGGCTGTGTGTTGTTTTCTTCATCCGTTTCATAGCCAGACGTCGTTTTCGCCGCACAGGAACAGTCTGCAAAGGTCATACACACAAACGGAACGTTCAGGTACAATGGTTCACGTGGCCAGGTGGGTGACAATGTGGTGGGGGGAGAGTTTTATATATATATATATATATATATATGTATTATATGGCTTTGGGATTTGTGGCTAAGCACATTGATGCTTGTTGTAAATCAACTGCGTATTACACGATTAACAAAGAGAACAAAACTGAAACTAAATAAAAAGTGGAGGCTTCAGAAAGTCTAGGATTAAGCAGGGAGAGAGAGAGAAAGGGGTGAAAATAATAAAAAAAAAGAATAATCCAAATGGTAAATAAATTACATAAAATAAAAGCTAGCATACAAATCGATTCACTAGCAAGGGAGTTCATGATTTGGTTTCACATGGGTTTGCTAGCACATCTAATGACGAAGGTAAGGCAAACATAAATATTAAAGGGGGAAAAACATCAGTTATAAAACTACTATTGGAAAAGTCATTAAAGAGCAACGCATAAGCAAGATTGATTGAGGACGGCGAAAACATGATTTAATCAATTTGGTATTATGCATATTTAAATGAGCTTTAAATAAATTGTTTTGTATATTTATTTGTTATGTTTTATTTTATTTATTTTTATTTGTTTTTATATTTTGTATTTGATATTAATTAAAGTTCATTATATTATTTGAAAATATTATTTTTATTGTTTATTAAATATTGTTAAGTATTGTTGTTGTATATTTATTATTACACATGTTTGAAAGCTACAAATATGTATTATTTTATTATTTGCACTGCTTTTGAATTATAAATATTATTTAATTAATTTTATATTTATTTATTTTTAAATATTTTATTTATTTTTTAATATTTTTTTATGTTGTTATTATTATTATTTTTTTCTCATTTTCTTCATTAGTTTTTTTTAAATATTTTTTATTTATTTTTTTTTTATATTAGATATGTTCATATTTTTCTCTGCCTTTTATATGATAATATTTTTTTTTAGTCATTTCTATTTAAAATGTCATAGGTCTTAACTAGAGGGTATATTTATATATGTAATTCTCTTCCTAAATTTCTGAAAAACAGAAAAATTATTTTAAAATGTTCTGTCTATATTTTGTATGATTTGAAGCCCTAATTCTCTCTGATAAACACTCTATGTTAAATGTATATAATTTAATGAATCTTATGTCTTAAGTCTTATGCATATGATGTAAAAAACTTTAAATATAACATCTACGTTTATAAATCGAAATGATATCTAATAGATATATTCCAAAAAACGGTTGATAAATATAGGTACAAAAAGAGAATCTAAAATACTAGAATTAAAATTTATAAATAAATACTTTAAAAACTCTACACATTTCACGAGCAAACAATGTAAACTGCGTAAAGGTTCGATGACTATTTTGTTTTTAGATGAATATAGAAAGATTTTGAATTGAATTGATAATTTGAAAACAATTTTGAATAAATGCAAATGCTTTTGGAAAGGGAACATATAGATAAGGTATTATAGTAGGTACAACAAGTGGATGACAGCAACATGCCGACAGATTAGATATATATGTATATTTCGGGAATACTATATATATAAAGATATATTTGGACTATTTGTTGAGTGTTAATTACCGGTTAGTAAGAAGAAGTGGGTTTTTGGAAAAATTTGTTACTCACATTTTTACCAATCAAACAAGCATTTAAGAGAAGTTTTCATAAATATATAATAATATATTGTGTGTATTTTTTTTTTTTTTTAATATATATATATTTTTTTTACCAAAGAATACAAAGAAACAACAGTATGAAAAGAAAACGGTAAACAAATTATGTATACATATTTATAAATATATATTATTATATATATATAGATATATATATTTTGCATATATTGAAGACGTACGGGTATTTTAAAGTAGATTGAATATTTGGTATTTTTTATTAAGTTGCTAAAAAGAAGGGTTGGCATTTTTAGTACTTTTTTTTTTTTTGCCACTCTGCTTTAATTAATTAAGTGTTGTGTAGAGCTTGCGTGAAACCTGGTTACATTGTCTAGCTCTTTCTCTTTGTAAAGTCACACACACACAGGCACACACATCATCGACCATCATGCATGTCTGGCTTGGGTCCGTAATGCAATTAGCCTTCAATGCATTTAGCCCCATTAAGTATGCAACACAAGGTTTATATTTGTACTTTGCATACATTTTGCAACGTAATATGCGGCAAGGGAACCCGATGCATCAATATGGAACTCCTCTCCTGCCCCGACAGACACACAGAGTGAGGAGCCATTCGCCCGGGTCAGATTTTATAATGGTATTTGGTTAGGGCTAATACTATTAGTAAGCATATTACATACAACATGCTGCGACTATGTCAAGAGACAGCGTGTGGCATGAGCTGTTGCAGCTGCTCTGCTTTGCTCTCTGCTCGGTTATGTTCCGGTTGCATCCTTCATTAACCTAATGCGATTCTATGGTTATACTAAGCAGAGTAATATATTGTTTGTCGCAGTTGACTAGCTCGCCTAATAATAAAGCGTGTTTGCCTAATCGGAATACATATTTCATTAAAAATAAGCAAAGTTTAACTTAATTAAGAATTTGTTTGAAATTGAAGCAGTTTTCAATGGAAAGTGAAAAGCTTTTACTGGTCTTACATTAAAGTAAATAGTTAAATATGGTTTTAACAAGCTTGATATAGGTTGGATTGGAACGGTAAACTGCGGTAAAGCTGTCTGAATTTATATTTAGGTAAACTGAAAATATTGTAAAAGCCATCTTAGTTGAAAGATGAAACGAAAGCTAAAGACAAATTTAATGTTTTATAAAATTTTAAATTTAATTTTTCTTTCCGTTTGTTATTCTATATTGATTTATCAATATTAAGTATGCTTGCTGTCTATAAGTAATATTTTTCTTTAAACTTTTTTAAACTTTTGTAAAAAGATAAAAGACTTTTCGTTATGTATTATCATATCATAGTCCATAGCCCATAGCCTGAATTTTCAGCGGACAAGAAGTTGATTGAGACCTCACAAGTATTTGCTCGAATCTAAAATATTCAAAGCTTGTATTCAAGTAGATTCGAATGGAAATGCAACTTTAAATTCAAAAGTATTGTTTAAAAATACTATAAAACTCTTCACTTATATAATACAATAACAATCATATTATGATCCTAACAAGTTATAATCAGCTTTCAGTTATTGTATTAAAAACCCATTTAAATTATCTTTCTTCCCTAGGCAAGTACCTTTACCACTCGCGAAAAAATAAGACAATGCGTATTATTGTATAAAACACATGAAAAGCTGTTTTCCCTGTTTGCAAACATATCCTGCGAAAAAAGGGGGAACAACGAGAGCTTTTGTTCCACTTGTTTGTTGTGGTAATGAAATAAAAATGGTAAAACAAAATAAAGAAGAGGAAACAAAAGAAAGCAAAGAAATGCAACCGAAAGGCAAATATAGATGTACAATGGAGCCTACCATTTTGGGGTCCGGCGTAGGCAATGATAATGGCCGTCAGCAGCAGGGATCCAAGGACGATGCCGGCAACGAGAAGGGCGCGACGCTGCGAACAGACGGCGACTCCGGTGCGCGTCTGTCGGCCGCCGCTCGATTCGCCACCTGGTAAATGTAATTAACAAACAGTTAAATGAGAGTGTGAGAGATTGTTAATAACAGTGTGTGTGAGAGAGAGAGAGAGAGAGAGAGGGAGAGGGCAAATAAGGGGACATTGTGTGTGTGTGTGTGCAGTAGTCATATTAAATGATGTCAATATTTGCACACGAAATGTTTGCATTGCGCCCACTGTTTCAAGGGACAAGTTGGTTGATTGGCTGAAGAGCTGCGAAGGTCAGTTCAATTGAACGAACCATTAATATTGAAGGCTCAGAACTTATTCAATGTGGACACACTTTGTTCACTTATTCATTTGATCAATTGACGATTAGTTGGAGTCAACAATTTATAAGCCCATTGTTCAGCCGGCTATCAATAGCTCGGCTATATGAACTGTTGAAGTTAATGAACTTGTGAACTAGTCAATATCGAATGTTTGAATATATACGAATATTAAGATTCAATTGACAAGTAACAAGTAACACCACTTCTCTATGAGTTCTATTTACCTGATAGAAATGCACAATCATCTAAGTCCGGATCATTTGTCATTTCGATGCGCTCGCGCCGCCAAATTTTCGAACCTTTACGACCACCGCCAACGACCGAAATCTTAACGGGGCCGGTATCTCTTTGCTTTCCGGCCAATACGTTAGCGTGAATGCGTTGCTAAGACGCCGCGTTCTTCAGTTATATATATATGTATAAACTATATGCTATATTAACACAGGACCTCTTCACTTAGGTTAAAAAAAAGCAATATTAAAAATAAAATCAGAATATGATGTTGCTTGTCCTTTTATTTTGTTTTGCCTGCAACCAGCCAAGCCACGTGTTTCCCTCATACATATTTTATGTTTTAGCCATGTTTATGAAGTCAACTTTGAATATGCGAAATTCGAAATTGACAGAGCCGAAGAGAGGAAACACTCTCAGCTGCGCAACGAGTTGATAATCTAAGGGACAAATAATCGTAATTTATGCGAACCTCCTCAAAAAGCAAATAGCAAAAAATATGAGAAAGGTGAGCAGTGAAGTACTTAGTTTTTGGGGTGAAAAGGCTCTGCTAGCATTGTTATGCAAAATGTTACACAGTGAAGTAGATCTCTTTTAAGTATTTTTGCTCGATATATATAAGGCATTTTCTAGTACCGTACTATATATATTTGTAATGATGCATTCATTTATATATTTATAAAAATGAAAAATGAGTTTTGGGTATAATCATTTATTAATTTCATGCGGTATCTAACTATAGCTATAGGAACTCAAGTTATAAAAGAATATTTCATCTTCGGCGTGTTTCTATGTTTTTTCTTCACTTCTTTTTGGGCCAGGCGCCAAAAGTTGCCGCCCTTCCGGTCTCGCCGGCTCACCCCAACTCCTGCCGCTCCCCCCGGACAGCATACCGTCTAGTCATTCGCATCGTCTGAGCCGGCAGCCACGCTCGTAACGTTGTCTGCGTCTGCAGTTTTTTGGATGTTGCTCACAATTTCAATGTCGCATTGAATTAGTGAAAAGCGCTTTCAACGCCCAAAAAGCAACCCCCAAAATATCTTTGTTGCTGAATGTGTGTGTGTGTGTGTGTGTGTGTGTGAGTGTATTTGACTCTATAGTCTGCCTTTGAGCAGCACTTGAAGTTCAGGTTGAGCATCCTTAGCGAATTTTATGCGGTTTAGGCCTGGGCAATAATAAAGTAAATATGATACGCTTTATTTTGAGGCAATTTCATTTCAAATTCTAACAGAGAGAGAGAGAGAGAGAGAATCACATAGAGATAATGAAAATCTATTGCAAATTTATTACTCATTTTGAAATGCATGCAGCTATCAACTGATAAGATTCTATGGAATCAATAAACTTTATGGTACGAATTCGCAATATCAAATTTCTTTCAATTGATTAGATTCGAGAGGTCTCGAGGGCTCACAGAAAACTCGCTTTCAATTTTAAAATATGTTTTGATAAACTCCTAATTGTGAGTTTTTGATTAATTTTACTATCTAATTTAAAGGAAACTCTTAATAAATTACATTCTATGCAAATTCTGAAGCTAAATTTTATATATCTGTTATTTTAACAGTCATATAACATATATATGTTATCTTGAATAGTTTATTATACTAATTGAACAATTATAGACTCTGTTATAAAATGGACTAATAAATGCTTTCAAACCGGTTCGGTTGCTTGCTAGTTAGTTAGGATAGCAGTGCATTGTCTCGCTTCTCTTTGATGGCATTACAAGGTTAACAGCCATGCAAAGACAATAACAATAATTGAATTGCTGAGACGCCTGCTGCTGCATTTGTTTACATTTGCATGCATGTTATTATTATCATGATTTTGTTGTTGCTCGCAACGCACATTGGAAACAAAAGTTTGACGCGTCACACGAGTGAAGAGTGTGAAGAGTGTGAGAGAGGGAGACCGACACAGAGCGCGAGTGAGAGCGTGCCAGAGCGTCGCGTCGCAGCTGGAACGCAGAGAGAGCGAGAGAGAGTACGCGTGAGAGCGTGCAAGAGAGCGCAACACTTGACTGTGTGGCGCGCTCGCATTGGAATCTGTGTTTTGAAAATGAAATGTCAAAATGCAAAGCTCAACAGCGCGCATTTCCTCACATGCGTCAATTGGGTATGTGTGTGTGTGTGTTTTGTGTTTGTGTGAGTGTGAGTCGGAGAGTATAAGTGAATTTCCTGCTTTGTCTTAGCTTTGATAATGCGGCGTTTTTCTTTAGCGAGAAACGAGCGCGTTTCTGAGTGCTTTCTGAATGCGCGTATATATGTCAATAGTGCGCTTTCCAGTCCAATTCGTGTTTTTTTTCGCGTTTTGCTTTTGCTTTTTCTCTTATTTATTTATTTTTTTTTGCAGCTGGTCCCGTTTTTGTTTGCCACTTGACTGAATTGGCGAGTGCATTTCCCTACCAAGCGGCAGAGACGACAGCGACTGCGGCAGCGGTGGCAGCGGCTATTTCTCTGTTGTTGGCAGTAAAAATTAATTCGGACATTTGAGGCGGACGTCCATGAGCTATATAATGGGCTTGAACGTGTGTACATATTTGCTTTGGCTTGCTGTTGTTGTTGTTGTTGTCGCTGGTCTTGGCTGGTGGCAAAAGGTCAAAATAGCAACACTTAATCAATGCAAGTGAGGCATTCATTAAGCCAGCCAACACGAATTTATTCATTTGGCTCAATTGGCTTTTATATTGCTTTATTTGACTATAATATTCTAGCTTTCACTCAATTCACTTGGAGTACCGTTAGATTTCCGTTAGCGAACCGAACTCGTCGTCAGAACTTGTTCTAATTAGTAATTAGCTTTAATTAACAAAAAGCCGACAGAAATTGATTTGATGCTTCGATTGCTTTTTGTCAAACTTTTCTACTTTGCTTTTCTTCTTTATTTTATTTTTTTTTGTTACTTTTTTTTTTTTTTGGGCAATTTTTATGCTCTTTTCGTTATAGACACGCACAGTGGGTGGGGGGCAGTGTGTGAAGGCAGCACGCGACTCATCTATATAAAAGTGTGAGTGACTTTGTGTGTGTGTGTGTGTACGTGCGTGTTTCTATAGGTATGTGTGTGTGTGTGTGTGCGTGTGCTTGAGGAGTTTCTTTTTTGATTTTTGTCAACACGAGCTTTCGTTCGAACGTTTCGTTTGTTTGCTACGCGCTTTCTGATGCGTTTGATTGCGCGTACATTTTCCAACTGGATGCTGCTGTGGTTCGCCGTCGCGTCTCCGGCAACGAAAAGAACTTTTGCAGCAACCCCTCTGGTCAGGCAGTCTACGCCCACCCCTCCTCGTCCCCCGCGGCTGTGCAGCGCATGTCCATGCGCTCTCGCAAGCTCCCACTCTCACTCTCTTTGACGCACACACTCACACACTCACACGCTCTCTCTCACTGTCGTTGTTTTGCCATTTTTTGGCTCTCACCTGCAGAAATGAAAATGAAATTTCTAGTGGGTCCTTTTCGCCGGTCCCTGTTAGCCAACAAGCAACATAAATAGTGGAGTGTTTTGGTGTTGCCAGGCAGGCAGATCGGAATCAGTAGCAGGCTGGCTGCAACCCTTAAGCACCACCCACCAGCAGCCTCCCTGCTCCCCTGCCACATCAGTTCTATATATATGTATGTGTGTGTGTGTGTGTGTGTGTGTGTCTGTGCATGTTATTTCTCCCCAATATGCATTCAGTTACTTTGTCTAGTTGTTGTTGTTGTTGTTGCTGTCGTTACTGCTGCTTCTTTATCTTACTTTTAGTCAAAGGTTCAATCGGCAAACAGTTCTTGTTGCTGCTTGATTAAGGGTTGGCTGCTGCTTACAGTTATCGCGGCCATATACGACACGAGATTTACGAGCTCACGTATTGATGCTGCCTTCATTTTTTTATTGCCTACTTTGAGGCGCCTTTGACAAGCAAAACACACTCAGTCGCCCCTAATGGGCCTGCAACTGCTGCTGCAAATCATTTTGACAAAATTTGACAAATATTTCCTCCAAATGGAATTGACAATGATCATATAAAAAAAAGTATTATTGTAGTTTATATTGTATTTATATTGCTGTGACAAAATAAAAGAGATGAGAAATCATGAATCTCTTTAAATTCCTTAAAATTTGCAAGGAAATTTGAATAAAACTTTATTTATATCTACATGATTTATTTGCAGCTTCCATCAAAACTTAAAGAAATCAAAGATTTCTACCCTAAACAAATCAAAGCTCGCAGCATTTGGGCATAAACTGAAACCTTCAATAGGGCAGTTGAAACATTTTCAACTCAATTAATTCACATAACGCCCTTTTTTTGGTTTCTGCTCTAATTTGATTTGTACTATGAGCCGCAAAGAAAGTTGCATCTTGTTTCAGCCTTTTGCGGTAAGCTCAAAGAAGTTAAGCGTAAACAAAGTGTGAAAAAGTTTTAGAATTGATGAAAACAGTAAAAGGTTTTCTTTTTATTGTTTTAGATTTTTCATTTTGGGCGCAACGCCAGGTCACGAAAAGTTATTTGACATGAAGTTTGAGGGCGACCCGACTCGAACGTCAAATTTAACTCAATGAAATCTTTGTCACGTCGCCCTGGCAGCCATAGAATTTAAAGGCGGAAATGCAAATGGCAACACAGGGTGTTCATTAGCAAATTGTCTTGTTCAGTCTCTACCGCCCAGTCACATGGAATTGAAATTGCCAACAAGGCAATTTTTAGCCATCGACTATGGAAAGTCGTTACTGCTTGCATTACAATTCCATCCAATTCCTAGGCTTTTGCTTTTCAGTTGTAATCGTCAGCAAGCCATTTGCCACACATTGTTCTGAGGGTTATTTAACACAATTTTGCGGATGTCACCAAGAGCGTACAATGGGAAAAAATTGATTGATTACAATGGTGGTTAACATAACATAGAAAGTGTGATAAGAGCTAATTCGAATGTTATTTAGCAGAGTGGTTAACATAACTATATAGATGATGTTGTGATAACAGCTGTTAAGCTGGATAATGTTAGAATAATATATTTTTAGCTATTTGATGATATTTATATACATATATAATAATATATAATGATAATATAACATTTAAAGAGCAAAACCTTATCTTGTATTGTATTATCACTGAACGAAACCACATGACAATTCGTAATATCACACACTTCTTTGCCGAATCTAGTGATTTAAGCTCTGGAAGTGTCTTTAAACTCTTTTATAATAAACCATATTTTTCTCATCGTTAAGCCTTTAGCTGAGCTCATCATCAACTTAAGCCCATTTTTCAAGTCTCTAACTGATGCAAATCGATTGCTCTGTTAAGCTCAATTTACAGCAAGAATTACCAAACAGTGCCCATAGTACAGCGTGTCCAGTATTAAGTATTTGCTGTCGCATGCAAATTTACAGCCCACAAGTTGTGAAGAGCGCACAGATGAATGCCATGTGAGAGTGTGATTGTATGCGAGTGTGTGCCTGTGTGTGTGTGTGTGTGTGTGTATGTGGGGGGCTTCCCATTTCAAGGGCTTTTGGCGCTCAACGCTGTACTGCGGCCACAAGTGTCTGTAATAGAGAGTGAGCTCTGCTCCTCCCTCCGAACCCCCCTTCACCCCTTGGGTACCAAATCGAAATGTGGTGGTTAAATAATCGCTGTTTATGAAACAATCAATAAATTTAAGCTGCTGCGATGGCTGTTACTGCGTCATGTGGCCCCACAGGCGTTTATATACACCCACAGACACACACACACAGACACACACACAAAGTAAAAACTTGAGAACTTTGCTACTAAGGGTTGAGCTGGTGCTCGGCGCTGAGTCTTGAAACTCTTAATTGCTCGATTAAGTGCTTGTTAATCTCTTCATGACTTTTAGCTAAACGATAGGAAAACAACAAAAGAATTATATATTGACTAAAAGTCAGCAAATCATTGTTGAATCAATGGAAACACTGTTGCAAATAATATGCGGATGACAGACAAATGTTATGAGTAGACTAATAGAGTAATAAGTGTAACGATAAATGGTAGATGGACTTTATAGCCAGAAGATATGCAGTTAATATTAATTGATCTACAGCATTTGAATCTGGAATTTAAATACCTACAGTTGCTATAGGTGTAATAAATTCGGAAGAGATTATGAATAGAGTTTCTGATTTCTATTCTATAGTTCTTAAACTCTGTGAGTACTAAAAAAACAATAAATATTTAAAAACTTTAACTTTCTTGTGATATAATAGAAATTTATGGAGCTATTGAAAAAACGTAATTAACTTTTGCTTTTAAGTTTAGGTAGCTATACATAATTTAAATTCCAGCTCTATAGCTACGGTATTCCTCGAGATCCAAACATTTAAAATTGCTAGATTCAAAATATTATTAAATTATGTGCATAATATACATAACTGTAACATGATATCATATGTGTTTAATTCGTCTTTAACATTCCGTCTGACCTTCAGATTCTCCGTTAATTGAACAGAAAATCGATAAATTTTAATATGAGAGTAATAGCTCGAGGGTATTAATTTACCAAAGAGCTTTCTGGCAACAGAAGCAAATCTAATAATAATTGCGAGCTGTGCATGAGAGACCAATCGCTTTTCCGAACATTTTCCGCATGACTACAAAATGCGTTACTTCATTTCATATTTGTCATTTCACTTGTTTTTTAAGAGCGTGTGTGAGTATGTGTTCATGTGTGTGTGTGTGTGTGTGTGTGTGTGTGTGTGTGTGTGGTGTGTGTGTGTGAGTTTCTCTGCTCAATGAATTAATTAATTGGCAGTTTGTGTTGAAGCAGCTCTCCAAGGTGCTCAGTGCGTAGCATGCAACAAGACCGCAAACACAAATGGAAAACTAATTGTGCAGAAATTGCAAATGCAAATGAAAAAAAAAAAGAAAAAACAAAAACAAAAACAAAATGGAAGAGCAGAACGAATGCCAGCCAGCAAAGGTTTTCAAGTGCTGCGAAAAGTGGGCTACGGTAGCTGCTGTCATTGTTATTTCCTGACTGACGCACAGACGGACGGACAGATGGACAGACAGACGGACAGAGTTGGCTTTTGCGCGTTGCATTTGCCACATTTTCCATTTCCCCTAATTACGTAGGCCGCCTTAGGGGGCCGTTCAAGCTGTGCGCATTGTGGCTGCATTGCATTGTCTGTGTTGGTATGTGTGTGTGTCTGTGTATCTGTGTTGGTGTGTTTGTATATGTCTGTGTGTGCCATTTGGCAAACAATATTTACTGCAACAATTTGGTTGCATTTGTGGCGCATCGCCTTGCTTTGACTTCCTGCTCGCAATGCTTCAAGTGGCCTGACCCAAAAACACATTTCATCCATTTCTATATGTCTTTACTTTCACTCACACCCATACACACATACACACACACACATATACAGAGAGCATTGTTTCTGTTAGCCCCATTTTCCAGTTTTTATTTCTTCTCCTGGTTTTTTTTACCCGGGATGCGCAGGAATTCTTTATTTAAGTCAAGTTGCTTCAAGTGTGTGTAGGTGTGTGTGTGTGTGTGTGTGTGTGTGTGAGCCCATTCAGAATGCAATCAACATCAACGCATCCTGCAATTATCAACGTAGGCAGCAGGCGCGACAACCATCGACAGCTGCCACAAGCACACACATTCGCTCTCTCTTTCTCCCTCTCTATCTCCCTCTCTCCTCTCCCTTCTGCTGCTATAGGCCACAACTCAGCTGCTGCTCTCGTCTGTTGCATGCCACAAGCCGTGTCTTAGTTGAAAGGTAAACACAGATGCTGCTCCTCCTGATCCCCCTCCTCCTCCTGCTCCTTCTGCTGCTGCCTCTGGCTCGAGTCATTCGAGTGGTGCTTACTCCAGTTTATGCATCCTTAATTGCAACACATGCATCATGCTCCCGTGACACTGATTGTTGCACCACCAAAGGCAAAAGACAATTTTCTTCTGTGGCACACTTTAGGCGTTGCCTTGACGTGCCCAACGAGTCAACGATTCGTTCAACAGATAACACCAAATTGGGCTCACGGGCTCTTATCAAACAGAATGCGCCCAGGCAGCTGTTTGCCCGGATTTCATCTGAGCACCGTAAATTATTAAGCGCTTAACGTGTATTCCAAGCTAGCCACAAATTGTCACGCATATCATTAAATAAACATGTTGCAGCGTGCATGCGAATACGAATGGGAATATGAATATATTTCCTATGGCAGCTGGCCTAGTATAGAATTAGGTGAAAAAATCTGAGCTCCATTTGGGGACTTTAGATGAATTTTGTGAGCATTTTATATGAGGAGCTCCTAATAATTATTCTCCCAATCACTCTTTGCATACTCTATTCAGGAACTCTTTGCATATCTCTAAATCTCTCCGTTCTATTTGGTATCAGAATCTACGATCTTAACTTATCCTAGTAAGATCTTAGGCTAAACTAGTCTCAGGTCCAATTAGACTTAGCCTAAAGTTGAAGCATATATATCGGAGATAATATCAGTCTCAATTAGTTTACCTTTATAAAAACCAATATACATATACATACATATATACATACATATGTACATCAAAAAACTCTTTCAAATCTAACCTCACTTTTGGGCAAACGCTTAGCTCATATTTGAAAGACAGTAGAAAGATTACAGAATACTAAGCAGAATTATCGCATTTCATTTCAGTTTAAAGTTGATGTGCTACATAATCCGGATTTAATATTCCTCGGGGTACATTTTCTAATATCATCATTTACACCCACGCAGACACACTCACCCACACACATACACACACACACGGACACAGTTAGACAGCTACATAAATAAACACAAGTTCGTATTTCAAAATGGCTAAAAGAAAATGAAACAAAAACTGCGAATTCAAAATGTCGGAAATCTGAGCTGAACTGCAGGCGACGTGCCCGACTGCAAATGTCCGTCTGAATGCCCCCTGGTTGGGCGGACGGGGCCACGTTGGGTGTCTTGGCTGGCTGATGCGGTGGCATCTTTGAGAGCATCATGCAGCAAGCTGCACAAATGCCGCCAAGTCGCCGCAAGCAAAACGAAATACAGAAAACAAAAAAAGAAATGAAATATGAGACAATTGTGGTCTATAATAAAAATGTAAAAAGAACACAAAAAAAAAAAAATTGGTAGAGAAAGTCGGAGCGAAGCTGGAATACTCTGCAACGTCATTTATTCACTTAGTAATTTAAGAATGAATTGAGTTAAATTTCAGCTGAGAGGAGAACTTTAGATGAGGATAGTACGATCAATTTTAGACTATTAAGCCTGCAGACATATGTATGCATGTACTGGCAGATTTACAGATATACAGTAGAATCCGATTATAACTATCGTCACTATAGCCGGAATACACTCTAAGCGCATAAGTTTGTCTGCGGATCAGAATTAGCCGTATGGACGCTCTACGCGGCGTCGTTATAGCCGGATTGTATTGTATAAGAATAAACATATGTACAGTAAATACGACTTTTGATCTATGATTTTAGTGCTCTACTCCTTGAAAAGTCACATTGATGATAGAGTGAAATTGGTTCCCAATCGATTATAGTATAACTCATTCCTCATACCTATATCATGGGCATATTTTGCTATTGTTATTATAGTATATTGAAAATACTCGGATAATCTTTAAGATGGTATCCTTCTTATATATACATATATCTATACTATAGATCTGCATGCTCTGCATCACCAAATATTGATTTAGGCTATATTTAGTTTATATATTTGGTTTATGTATTTGCTTGGAACATCTTGAGTTGTATATTCAAAATGCTTTGCCAAGAACCAAAGAGAATCGCTGACTTAACAGGCAAAGGCAGCTGGCATTCATTATATTTACTTGCGGCTGGGCTGGGCTGGGCTCGGCCGACGGGGCGTATGAGCATATGAAAAACGGTTTCCTGCAGGATACAAAATTAACGCCACTGCTCAGACAAGGCAGCCAAAAGGTAGGGCAGACCAGGGCAGGGTAGGACAGGGCAGGACAGGGCTGGGCTGGGCATTTTGTCTTGCGCACAATATTCTTTTTTAATGCTTTTGTTTTGCATTTGGCGTAATTAAGAAAACAACCTGATGGATGCCACAGCGTGTGTGAGTGTGTAAGAGACAGCAGAAGGGCAGGGCCACTAGGCGTGGCACCTGCTCGCAATTGGCAGCCGACTGTGCTGAAATTATGCATAAGTGCAATTATGCACTTTGCCTCGGGCTTTGCTTTGATCATGTTAAGATGCCTTCGCACAGTGCAACAGCAATGCAAACAAATTGGGCTGGACAGGGGCAGGGGAAGATGGATACATGGGCTGAGGAAGAGGAAGAGTGAGAGTGAGATTGGTTGGTGACTTACCAAAGGTAACGCCATTCGTTTGCTTCTCCTTGTCCTTCTCCTTATCGGTCTTTTCGCCGCCCAACGGCTCCAGCTCGATGCCATCTGTGGTGGCCACTTTGTAGTCCCGTTTCGACATGTTGCCACAGCAGAAGCCACAACATAACATCTGTCCAAATTTGTAGGCCTGTGGTTTGAGCGGCGCCGTCGTGAATGGATTTCTCTGCTCAGGTGGGTGGGGGGAAATTACTCAATACTCTGTCTATCTCTCTCTCTCTCTCTCGCGATTCTTAAATCTCAGCTCTGTGTGCGTCCTTCGGCGATATGTTTATTCAATAGAATGACCTTCTAAAGTACTTGGTTATAAGTTAATAAAGTCGGTGAGTAGAGTTCGAGATTGTTTTCGTTTTTGTTTTCAAAATTGGTCCAGTTACAGTTGATGAGAGACAATCAATATGTATAGTTCTTAATTGTAGAAACTGCAAAATAGAGATGAAGCAAAAGATTATTGAAAATTGTTGGTGTGAGATAAGAGCTTAACTTGTATATGTGTAAGACCGTGGTCTTCGATTACCTAAATAACATACAGCTAATGCCTATCCTGCTCCTATCATAGGAGTATCGGTATGCTTGTCTGTATGTCTGTATGTCTGTATGTCTGTATGCTGTATATAGATCTTTATACCTGAAAAATCTATATGTGCGCCTATACTATATAGGCGTAGGCGTCTGTCTATATGTCTCTCTTTACGTATGTCTGTCTGTATGTGTAAGTAACACGATTTTTTTATTCACAACAGCGAGCTATTAACTTAAATGCCCCTTGAGCGTAAGTAATCATAATCAGACAACTTTATACTCTCAATCTGAAGACTAGAGTAATTTGATAGATAGGGTATAATCTAGTCTTCTACTTTTTCTAGATCATTCTCTTTAATTGCCTCTCTTAGCAAGCACAAAGTAGTTCCGGTATTTAGGTTAAAACTAAAGTCCCTCAGTTTCGACTACCTTTCGGCTCGTTTCTTATCTCCCAAGGTGCTGAAAAAGTTGAAGGTCCGAGCTCGTCTTTGTCAATAAATGCATATATACATATATGTATGCATATGTATGTATATTTCTATCAACATTGCTGCTTCAGCTCAAGAAGGAGAAAGTTTTGAATAAATTTCATAAAAAGTTACAAGTCACGTTTAGTTTTTGCACTGCCATGGGAGTCTCAGTGTCTCAGTGTCCACACAGATTTCGAGCTGCTGCTGCATCAGTTTGTGTAATATTTTATGCATTCATAAAATGGTGCCGACTGCTGCAAGTTTTTAGATTGCCACAAAGAGTCTGGCGGCACTTTTCGACCGGTGACGACATTGTTTGGGCTCCAAACAAAACGAACTTTAATAAGAGCACTCACTGCACTCTGCTCCGCTTCGCTCTGGCTTGGGGCTGCAGTCCGGCACTTATTGCTTGTCTTAGTTGTGGCACACTCCACACTCCTTTGTGTGGCAACATAAAAAGGTGCAGGCAGCAACAAAAAGCAAGAGAGCAGCAAAAAGGAGCAGTGTTTGCAACAATGCATGTGGGGGGGTTGGCGATGCATTCGATAGCCTTGGGGCAACAAATGGGGAGCCGGGCGCAATAATTGCGAGCTGAACTCACAAAGCGCACAACGGGGCGCATACGTAATGCAAATGGCATAAAAAACATATCGAAGAGCCGCTCAGTTCAATGCACGACGTTGCTAAATGGAGCACGGCTCGAAGAGTCCAAGTTGGAAATGTAGTCGAGCGTTAAGCACTCCACTTCGACTCGCTGGCAGCACTTGGCACAAAACTCGATGCGAGCCAATTGTTTTCGGCTGTTTGTTAAAACACAACGTGGCAGAGTCACTTGGCAGAAGGCAACGCTAACGTGGCAGCCTGTCAGGCATGCCAGCCATATGCCGGCAAGCCAAAGTACACACAGAAAAGGCCAAAAACACAAAAGGCCACACAGTCCAAATGAATTCTGCAAACAGCACTACGGAAGCCAACAGAGAAACATAACACGAAGCTCAAACACACTTGCCTAGCATAGCGATTGCTCTCTCTCTCTCTCTCCCTCTCTCTCTCTCCCTCTCTCGCTCTTAGGAGTTTCGATTGAAATGAGGAAACAAAGGAAATGAAATGCAGAAGAAGAGTGTTGTCTAGAAAGACTCATTTCTATGAAACTACAATATATAGATTCATTGGCAGGAATAAGAGGAAATGACACAAATGAGAATTCTCTGGAAGAGCTCATATCTATGAGACTATTTACATATCAATAATTTTTAGCGTCTGACACACACACACAAACACACACATCCACAGACACACATAGGCACGCACGCATACAGTACTTGAGTAAAAGTAAAAGCAAGGAGAGAAGAATTGCAGAAGATCGTTAAAGTTGTCTATGTGTATGTAGCAGTTCTCATTTGGTATTTGTATTTAGGTAAAACGAAGCTAGAATGCTCACAGCAGCAGAGAGCGTTCCCATTGCTCACTTGAAGCTCGATTGCATCGAGCTCTACCTGTCGTAGGGCTCAGCATTTTGGGAGAGTCTTGAGGTGCTTGAGTAAAAGTGGCCCTATATAAAGGGCAGCAGCTGCAGCATTTCTTCAGTCAGTCTTCAGTCGTCCAGGCCTGCTGTGGGTCAGTGCAATACAGTGAAGTCGAGTGTGTGAACGTAGTGGAACTACGTGGAGGATTTACGTAGATGGAAATACGTAGAGCACATACGTAGAGGAAATACGTAAAGGAAATACTTAGAAGAAATAGACAGAGGAATAGTGCTAAATCGACACAAATCGTTACCCTAATCAAGAATATGCGTATATACTTTGTAGAGTCGAATTCTGCCTGTTACATACATTGGAATAAAACTATTATACCCTGATTTCCAATTTTCAATAGATTCAGAGCGTAATAATATCGCATATACAATATATAAATGTATAATTAATAACATATATAATATTATCGTATATTATCGTATGAATGGCATACATAATAATATCGTATATATATAAATGGATACTTATTTAGTAATTATATTTATATTTTATATATTATATTATATATTATATCTTCTGTTTCTTAAACATTTGACTCTGGTTTAAAAATTGAATTTTGATTGGTCCTACTTAATCAAATTTTTAATGGAGTTTAACTTATTTCAAGAACCATATATATAATAGTATTCGAGTTTCAAATATTCGATTAAAATGTACTTTATATACATACTTATAGCGTATACTTTAAAGCTAAGATCTGTCAACATTTTGTATAGCTGATAAGCTCGCATTTAGCCTTAATTATTCGCATATATCTGTATGCGGTGTTTCACTGTACTACCGTGCGTTCTATGAAATCGGAATACCCTTTTTGATTGCTAACTGCTAGGTGTAGACGGTTAGTGTTCAGTTTGTTTTTTGGACTGGTCATAAATTGGCCAGAATTAATGGCAAAATGGCGTCAGCTTGTTTTGTTTTGCTTTTTCGCTTTTTCACTTTTTGTTGTTGTGTTCGTTTTGTTTTGTTTTTCTTTTTTTTTTTTTTGCTTGTTGCGTTCGTTGCATACAAAAAAGTTTGTGGCTTTGAAGGTTGGCCTAGGCTCCAAAGACAATGCAACTGAAAATAGCCAGCGCAGTGTGTGTATGTGTGTGCGAGTGTGTGTGTGTGTGTGTGTGTTTGGTCTATGCGACACGTGCGCAAATTGTGCCCCGAAGTGTCATTTGTTATTTTACTTCCGGTCCGCCGCGACAGGATGAAAAACTAAAAAATGAAACACAAAAACTCTTGCAGATGGCATTGAAGATACCCTACAACAAAAAGTTGTTTAGCTAGCATAGGTAAAACGTTGGGTGTGCTCTGGAAACTAAATTTTTATAGAGTAAGGGCAAACAGGAAACTGAGAACAATCAAGAGTTGTGGGCTTTAAGATACCCTGCTAAACTTTGTAGTCAAATAAAATAATATACGGCTCATAAAATGTGCATACATTTATTTTGTGTTTAAATGAAAAGCTCTGCTGCCCGTAAAACGTTTACGAATGTCACCCATGAGAATAAACATTAAATTGCTCTCGCGTGCCTCGATGTGAAAGAGTTAAAAGAGTGCAAATATGCATAATATATGTATAATAATAATGTAAAATATAATTTATGCAATATAAATATATACATATATGCCCATTAACGGATTTGTAATTACTGTTTTAACTGTAAAGTAGCCTCATCAGGTGTAACATTAAAGCTTTGTGCTGGTAGAGCTTTAAAGGCATTTAACACACACACACATACGCACACATGCAGACAGACATATATTTGAAGGCCATTTGGAGAGGAAATGCATTTTTTTTTTTCGTTGGCTGTAGCTGTTGCTGAAAATCGAAGGCCAATCGAGACCATTCGATGGGTGGCAATCAGTGTAGTCCTCTGAGTGCTATTCGGGATTGAATCCCTTAACTCGTTTTGCGTGTGCTCTCAATGCCATTAGCTTCGTTCATGGAGCGGGAACTGTGTGCTGGGCGATGGGCGAAGGGATGGTGGAGTGGGGGCTGTGTGGCTGTGTGGCTGGGTGGTTGGTCAGCTAGCTGACCTCGAGCTGAATTCTACGTTTGGCTTTAGCCACGCACTGGGCAACATTTTTTCGCAGGTGTCACGTTTTATTTTTAGACCCAGCTAAAGGCACTCAATTGTTGGTTAAAACTCTGTGTGATATGCATGTTTATGAGCATGCAGAATGCCTTACATGCTTAAATATTAATGCCAGCAATTGCCTTCAATTATTTAAGGATACTCACACACACACACACACACACATTCGCGCTTGTATACATGCATGTCCTGTGGTTGGCTTTCTGTGTCTGGGGCATGTCAATTAACGTGCTCGCATTGCAAAGCCAACATGATAAACACATTTGTCACTGCCTTCGGGCAGTTGACAAACAATCTACGGCTGAACAAATACACATATTTATACATGTATGTATATACAATATATTATACAAGCATAACATGTGTTTCCAAATGTATTTCTCACCTTATTCAATCTGTAGACGCGACAAAATCCTTTGTTTGCATTGAATCCTATTTTGGGCGCCAAGTCGTGAAAATTGTATATAGTATATAAATGGGTATATGCTAAGGAAGCTGTAGTATATGCGTATTTGTTTTGGTGATATTTCTATAATAAACCGAGCACGGGGCAACACAAAAAAAACACCGGCAACGAACAGAGGAAACACACTTGAACTCGCTTGCGTTCTTATGGTAAATAAATAAAGTTTTCGACAATTGTTTTATATTGTATTTGATTATTTAATGCAGAAACGCGAACCAAATGCGACTATTTAGCACGAAGGATAAACTCGTTCTGTTCGCATCGAGTCGCCTAACAACGGGCAGCTGACCAAAATCGAAGAAAGCTTTTGATTTTTTGCGCTCGCAAAAGCTGCGCCAGCGAAACTTTCCTATTATCCTGTGTCACAATTTCTGCTCAGAAATTCCATGGGAAACTGCACAGAGAGATAGAGAGAGAGAAAGTGGGAGAGAGCGAGCGAGTGTAAGAGAAAGATGCAGAAAACACTGAGAGCAATAGCCGGCAGTGTGGGCCAACAACCACCATAGACCACCCTCCGCTATAAACATCATCTGCTAAGCAGCATATCAACAATAATTTTGTTTTGTTCCGGCCGGGGTCTACTCTGTGTGTGTGTGTGTGCGTGCGTGTGTTGGTGTTTAGATATAACGCTCTATGCTAGATAAACAAAATATTAAGGGTGTGCAAAGAAATCATAGGGTGTTGAATGCTGTACACTGCTTTAAGAGCTCTTATACTAGCAGCAGCAGCTTGACTTACTTTCGAATGTAACCAAAAGTTAGAGTTGAGCATTTGCCAGTTGCCAAATAAGAAAGTCTTTCGAGGTTTTAACATTAGTCTTAAAATATTACACAATTCGCATTTATTTTAACATATTGTAAGAATGTTGTAAAGAACATAACTAAACATTGGTCTATAGGTAGCTTAACTTCAATAATACTACATTCCAAAAAAAAAAAAACGAAAATCCCCTCACTTCGAACGATAATCTATTATTTCATTGCCTTCCATTTCTTGATCCTTGGGCGTATCATCAGGTTCCAGTAATTCGCCATCAAAGCTAAAAAGCAAAGAACATCAAATATAAAAGGCAAACATTAATAAAGTCACAGTCTTACAACAACTTGAAGTCCTGAACATTACATTCCAAATGTTCGGCACATTTGATGTAAAGTATCTTAAATGTATCTGTTTTTTTCATAGGTATTATCAATGGCTGCTTCCATTTATCATTTTGTATTTTCAATTGGAATTTCTTTGGCTTTGACATAAGATTGACTTCTTCCCTCTGTTGATTTTTATGCGACTTCATTGCGCGACCACCTAGGAAAAATAAAGTTATATTATAGAAAAAATATATTTATATGATTAACTTCACTTACTCAATATGTGGAAGCCTTTGAGGCCGATGCTTTCTGGCGAGTCCATTGCGTTGAGGAAAACATCATCCATGTTTATAACAACTTCGTCCTCGGGCACCCCATTGCGTTTCGAAACTTCCCTGAACATGTGCGCGAATTTTTGGTATTGCCTCAGCTTATATACTTGCATATCACCGAGCCTAAAAGAAAAATAATTACTAATATTTGTTAAGATATTATTTTGGAATATGAGTGCATACCAATTCAAATTGATATCAATAACGGGATTATCATCATCGAAGCTTGGCGCTGCTTTGGCATGCTCTGCGGGCTCTTCATGCTCTGCGGGACTCATTTCCTTCTCCTCATCGGAGTCTAGATTGACCTATTTTTTAAACGATATATATCTATAGAAAAATATGCAATATATATCATTGCTTACTCACAAATCCCTCAACGCGTGGGGCAACAGCTGAAACCAGATCAATAGAATCCACGACTCGAGAATAAGCCGCAACTTCAGCTGCCTGTCTCCGATTTCTTCTGGGAGGCTCAAAAATGCTAATCGGAGCCGTTGAGCTACTCGTGTCTGCGTTCTGCGCTGGGCCTTTTCGTCCACGGCCACCTCCACGGCTACCTCCACGACCACGTCCCCGACGCTTATTGGATGGATTCACAGCCTCGACAGCTGGAAGTACTGAAGTTTCCGATTCATCTTTCTTCTTTTCTGGTGTGGGCTGCCGTTTGCCCAGGGACGAACGTGTGCGCCTTGCCACAGGCAAAGCTTCCATTTGTTCGTTGATTTTCTCCCTTTCTTTTTTTGTTCCATCTCATGAATTAACTGTGAAACAGGTGATAGATCAGCGCGTGTAATGGGCGCCTGCGCCTCTTCTAGAGTAATGTTTGCTGTCTCATCCGGTTTACTCTTAGGTATCTCCTCATCTTTTGCTTGTTTTTTTCGTTTTGCGGATTTCGCATTGGGGTTCGGTTTTATTTGATCCGTTTGCTTGGCAGGTTTTGTAGCTGGTTTCGTTATAAAATCATAATCAATTTGTTTGATTGGTTCGCAATCCTCCGCGAACTGCTTTTGGGGAAGTGCTGTGAATTCCAATGGTTTCATTCGGTTTACAAATGAATATACATCAGATATTTAGACAATTATTTGCACTTACCGTTTAGCCGTTTAACTGGCATATTGAATATATCACAGTCATCGTCCGACATTGTGGATTCACCTGTTTTTTACGAAAATCGTTATATTCTGATTGCTTCAGTTTATTAGAAATTCTTTGACAGTAGTTAATGCCGCCAAAAGGGAATACACGGACGCCGCATAAAAGCAAAACACTACGATTTAATAAATATCGGCTATCGATACTTTTACAGCTGGCGACTTTTTAGAGAGCCAGCGCAAAAAAGAGCATATTTAAACTCAGAACAGTATCGATAACTTTCCAGCTGACGGCAAATCAGTGTGTACACATCATTCAAGTAGAAAACAATGCTAAAGTGCGGTATTTATTACATTTGAATATACATAAAAATAGTTCAGTGAGATTTGAAATTTTTATTTTAGTTCTTATAAAAGTCTTAGAAATATATGTTAGTTTTTCAAAAGTTCAACTTGATCATCTTTATATGGTATTGCTGGATCCAAGCCAAAATTCATTTTCATAATATCACAGAACACAGATAGAAATATGAAGGCATCCACAAAGTGATTGACTGTATTGAGTATTGAGCGATTCTTAGACTTGGCAATGCTGACAAGAGATTGAATAACTAGTAAAACGCCCGCTGTCACCTACATATAGAAAAAGAAAAGTATGACATTTATATACCCATTTATTATTTATTAGAAACCTTATAAAAATATCGTTTATCATGTTTTACAATTTACATTAAATTCTATAATCTCATTTCTAAATCTATGGTACTTTAGCATGCTGATCGATGAGTTTTAGTGGCTGGGAGGAGTACTCGATACCGAACCCAGATATTATGACGTTTACCACTGATATTACAAAGACGACCACCAATATGATATCGTTCAGTATAATTGCTGCCGTCTGGTCTTGCTGCTTGTTTATATTCAGACTGCCGATAGCCACAAACAAAATTCCAACCAATAGCTGTTAAAATTAAAATTGAAATTGGTTTCTTTTTAGAGAGTGCCGAATTTTGTCCAGGATATTTCGCTCAAAAAAGTCTGATGAGATGGGTTCATTTTATATAATTATCAATTTTAATTGACATCATTCAAAATATCGCCCTGTATCGGGGGCAGACGAGAATCAAAAGCCGATATGAAAAGATTGACCATTGTGGTAAAAAACGCAAACCCAGTGCGCACATGATTGATCACATTGGCCGATTGATGGAACTCTGGCTGATGCATTCGGCAGTCCCGCATTAAACTGAGGGACAGGCTTAGTATGCCAGACAGTATCTACGACATTGGAGAACGAGCCGTTACAACCCCAAAGCCAAAGGCAAAGGCAGACAGTGAATATAATATTTACCTGCATAACTATGGACAAGCTAATCAGTATTAGCATTAGCTTATAGAACTGATGCTGCTCCCCGACCTGGAGTATGTATTTCAGCTGAGATGCGTTAGCTGTCAGCAGCGCTATATCCAGCATGCCCTGGGCAATAGTTTTCTTGGTCGCATAGCGATTGGCGTCCATTGCCTTCATCTGAAAAGAGTTCAATTGGAATAAATTCTAATTGGATTTTTTAAATATATAAAATATATCTGCACACACAGCTGAAGCCATTTTCAGAAAATTTGCGTCTGTTTCAGTAGAGAGTCGAACTAAGTCTGATATGATTCTGGTCTATTTAGAGCATTTCAATGATTCTTATCTCTTTCCAATTGATCTGCTACAAGTTGCACCTTGCTGATAAAGTACAATTATCTAGTGACACCAATTACTTAGAGTGCAAATATAGAATTGAAGTAACAGCATCTAAACAATAATTGCATCCATATTGAAAGAATGAAATAATACCGACCTGCCAGGCATTTTTTACAGCACTCTGTAAGAGATAAGTGAAATATCAACTAAACTACTGTATTACTTCACAAAAAAAAAAGATTAAACAATATAATTAAACTAAAGTTAAGTACATATTCAACATATTTTTCAGCTAACAAAATCTATATTATTTAAACCATTATAATTAAGACGCGGAAGTAAGCGGGGTCTTTTTCAAGCCATTAAACATATGTACATATTTATAATACATATATACAGAGAGCATAGACGAAGATAAATTAAATCGTGAATATTCAGATTTCATAGAGTGATAATTTCAGTGGAAGTTGTGTAGGACCCAATGTTAAAATCTTAAACATTGCTGATATAATAAAATCTATTAATTGAAAAATTTATTGAAAGTTTTATTTTTATATTTTTTTAAAGCATTTCTTTGCTCAATAAAAATAGAACTGAGATCGTTTATTTAGGAACAAAGCAGCAGCTCTGCCTTAACTGCAGCGTATCTACTAGTCGACTACTCCCAATCCTACTGCTTTTGTTTATCTTTTTTACAAATCTTTTGCCGCCACAATTAGGTCAGAAATAATTCAGAATATAAATTCATTTATAAACAAATAGATTTATGCAGATCCAATCAATGGAATGATGAATAAATGAATACGATTCTCATATATGTACATATGTAAGTATATGTATGTCTCTATGAAACATTGCCAGTAAATCTATCAGGATATAGAGTTTTATATAGGAACCTATACATACATATATGTATATATGTAAACAGTCATACAGAGAGTGAGAGCGATATATACGTTCCCATAAGGTTCTTCATATTGTAAATTTGTATTTGTTTTTTTTTTCTTTTTAAAATTATAAAATCAATAAAGAGACACGACAACAGGAATTAATATTTCAGTGGCATAGCACATCTGAATTGTAGATACAGACATACATATGTAGTATACCGACAAATATGTACAGTAATATACACACACCTATGTGCAAGGCTAACCAGGTATCATTAAGGTGCACTAGCGGTAATTACAGTTTAAACGATAATAGAGGAAATTGCATTGTGTGAATTCACAGGATTTATTTTGAAGCTTTAAACAATTCGTTTTCTCTGAATCTAATCTGGCTAACTGATTCGTCTTTGTAGATATTTTTGTTAGACTTGCCTCCGTCTCGTTGGCTCGTCCCTCCACCTGAGCCATTGTGAAGTTTTCAATGCGGTTCCACGTCGTTGCGTTTACGAACTTAACAAATGACACAAAGCGAAGAGCTTCAAATCTGATTGAAGCTTTGTTGATTTTATTTTGTTCTTGCCCAATCCGCGAAAATAAATTTAACAAAAAGTTGCAGCAGAAACAACTTTTATGAGCGTTGCCATAGAGATCGTTGCCAGAGACACAACCAAACGAATAAACAACTGAAAGCCAACTGAATTCATTTTGACCAGACAGCGTCATCCAAGCGCGCAGCTGGCTCGGGAGCGCGAGATACTGACAGAGAGAGAGAGAGCGGCTCAGCATATGACTAATGAATAAACGTAACCATATACCATAATTAACATTAGCACAGCATTTGAGCATGGCCTGCATTAGATAGAAATTGTTTAAATATTTATATATAGTTTTTTAGTTTTTATTTGTTTTTCTTTCTTCTTATATGCTGCGTAAGCAAATTTCAATAAATAGCATTTTTAAATACTTTGCGCCTATTTATGCATAACATACACATGCAAAATTAAATCAAATTTTCTTTTTTAAGGGATAGTTGATGTTAGCTGACACATGATTTTTGATACAGAGTTTAATAAGCCTTTTACACATAGCGTTTAAATGGTTTTAAACAAACTAGAAAGTCTTTCTGTGCACGGCACGTAGGCCCTCCTCCTCGAACTCTCGCTTCGATACCCACATCTTTTTGAAGGTATCCAGCGATGCCAGAATTGAGCCGCCCATCCACGTCGAGTATAAACGTTCCTGGGGTGCAGCAATCTAGAGCAAAGTAAATACAGATATCAATAAACAAATCGATATTATTCAAATATATATTAATATTTACTCTGATTTTCAGATCCTTTGCTGAGTGTTTTCTCAGCTCGGAGAGGAGACGATCGCCGAAACCTTTGAAAAGCGTTGAACCACCCGAGAGCACAATGTTCTGATAGAGCATTTTTCTGAGATCCATATCCGACTTTTCAATGGAATACATTAGCACATCGTGTATGCCCTCGCACTCCTCGCCCAGCAGATCGGGCCGGAAGAGCACCTCGGGCGCACGGAAACGAGCCTGTCCAATTTCGAATGTCTTGCCATCTGGCAATTTATACGCGAACTTTTCAGTCTCGACAGCCTCCTCCTTTTGTGGATTGGTCGCCAAGTAGCAGACCTTCTCCTTGATCGACCGCACGATCTCAAACTCGGCTGTCGTACGGAAATTGAAGCCCTCCCGGCGTATGAGTGTTTTCAGGTAGCGTGTCACATCCCGCCCAGCGATATCCACACGCATAATACTGTGAGGCATGGCGAATCCTTCGTAAATGGGAACTGCATGCGTCACACCGTCACCCGAGTCCAACACCACGCCCGTTACACGGCCCGTAGCATAGCTAATAATATTGAAATTGTTTAAATGCCATATTTAAATTTAGTTTAACTCTGCTCTTACAGACTGAGAACTGCCTGCATGGAGACAAAGAGCGCTGGCGCATTGATGCCTTCGAAAAAGAACTCAGCGGCCTTTTCCCGATTGCGACGCGGGTTCAATGGTGCTTCAGTGAGTAGAACTGGATGGTCCTCCGTAAACGTTGCCAATTGTTCCTGAGGTAAATATATGTTATTGCAATATCTGCTCGGTCATGAAACAGGTACATTACTTACTTTACTATATATATAGCTCCATATGCGCTCCATATCGTTCCAATCCGTCACGATGCCATGCTCCATCGGATATCGTATGCTAAGCAAGCCGCGATGCTCCTCCGCCTTGGGACCAACAAAAATGTCGCCCTCCAAGGCGCCGGCCATTACCCGAACATGCTTTGGTCTGCCAATGCTAAGATGAAACCAAGATTAACTACATTCAGCCTTGCACTGCACTGCATCAAATACTCACTAGTTGGGAAACCTGCACTTTGGAATGTGCTCGCCAGCAAAGCCGGCTTTGATCACACCGGAGCCCTGTAAAGGAAAACATTTAGAGTTTTATATAGACTGGCATTCATTCAAATTTAGCTTCACACGCGTTGAGTTTGTTCGTTTCTGAATTGTTTTGTTAAGCATTTTCATAAAAAGGGCAAATCATGGATACCCGAACCATTCCTTTCGTGGATATGCTAGCCGTGTCGAAGAGTTTGCGTGTTCAGCGGAAGCCAATCTTGAAATTTGTACCACCAATTGGTCTGTCGTTTGTCAACTACGGAAGTCTGGGCGAGATTGATTACTTCTACTTGGACTGTCAGAACTACAGGGATTTTTATCGTGATCCTTTTGAGACGATGCGTCGTCCTGCGAAGTTTTGTCAAAACCAGGGCAGGTGTGGTACTCGACCGGATCGCACTGTTGAGGCACTCAGTGTGCCCGGATCTTGGGTGAGGGAACGCCCTCCGGTTGTGTATTCGGAGAAATATAATCAACGCATGAACCTGAGTGGAAAGATTAACATCGATGCCCATTTCTCACCCAATTCGGTTACCGTGTTCAAGCGCTGAATGCGATATTATAATTTTCTTGTACATTCCTTTTGGCAACTTTCAGTAAATTGGGCTTAAAAGTCTAGGTTTTGGCAATTAGTCATTGCCATACATAAACAGTTGCGACTATTGCTGAAAAAGTCGATGGACAAAGGGACGGGCAGTGGCAGCTTGGCTTATTCGTTCGTGTTAGTTGGTGATGTCACTTGTCAGTGGCAAAGAGCCTAATGCAGCTTATGTGGCAATTGATTCTAGTTGGGCTCTGATTGCTATTTTATTGCAAATTTGACTTACGTTATCTATGACCACAGGCTGATTGACTACGACATCATAGGGCTCCATTTTGTGCGTTTATAAAACAAAGTATTGCAAATTTTTCCTATAAAATCGCGGTGTCGTGTGCGGTGTGACCGCGTTTCGTATGCGTTATAATACCAAATAGAAAACTGGTTAATGTATAAAATACCAGAATGTTGGGTGTGCCTGTGCGAAAATTAAATGGTCTCTTGTTGCACATATGCTTAAATATTTGAATTCTAGCATCCGCTTTATAGTACATAAATTATAATATATATTATATTATTGTATGTATTGTATTGCATATAATGCAATATGAACTTGCTTGTGTGAATTTAGCTCGTTTAATATCATTGAGCTGCGTACTAAGCATGACTATCGATACTATTGATCGTGCAATCGATTATTTTTAGTTTGTTTTTCTGTTTTCTTCCAAGAGTTATCCTATTATGGCTGCTTCAACAAATCCTGAGAAGAATTCAGAGCTTAAGCCGCCTCCTGGGCTAAAGTCCTTGATTGACCACTTGATATCAGTCTATCCAGATCAACCGAATCCGCTGCAAGTGACGACACTGCTTAAGTACTGGCTAGGTGGCTCCGATCCCCTGGACTACATAAGCATGTACAGCAACAAAGGGCAGGGCGAAGGCGATACAGAGCGAATACCACCACATTGGCACTATGTTAGCTTCGGACTCAGCGATCTGCATGGCGATCAGCGCGTTCATCTGAAAGAAGAGCACTCCACTCGTTCAGGCATGGGCTTCGAGCTAACCTTTCGGCTGGCTAAGACAGAGGCTGAGCTGCGCAAGGAACGGGAATGTCCGGATAAACCACTCAGACCGCCCACCTGGCCTGCAAATCTGCTGCAGTCAATTGCGCGTTATTGCTTTCAAACTGGCAATGGTCTTTGCTTTGGCGACAATATTCCTTGGCGCAAGGGATTGGATGGCAGCGCTGATTCACGAATGCAAAGCTTACTGGTAGCACAGGATCCGCAATTGGGGTCGATTGACACGCCTTTTGGCACAGTTAACTTTTGCCAAATAGTTGGCGTTACCGAAGAGGAACTGGAGCAGGCCTCACGCTGGAACGGTCGTGGCGTCTTGAATTTCTTGGCTAAGGATGTGCAGACAGGCGGCGAATGGCTGGTTACCAACATGCAGCGCACCATGAGCGTGTTCGAATTGTTCCCCGAGACCTTGCTAAACCTCCAGGACGATCTGGAGAAACAAGGTTCGGATTTGGCTGGCGTTAATGCTGAGTTTACATTCCGTGAGCTGAAGCCAACCAAAACAATTAAGGAGGAAGTAGACTTTCAATCTCTGAACGACAAATGCGCCAGCGAAGAGAATAATCGGCCGTTGACAGAGTCTCAATTGAAGCGCGAGGAGCCGAGTTTCCCCCAGTCCATGTCGATGAGCAGCAATTCGTTGCACAAATCATGCCCACTAGATAATCAGCCACAGGCGCCCGTGTGCATATCGCTGGATGGCATTGAAATAACGCTAGCGCCCTATGCGGCCAAGTACTTACTGCTGGCCATAAAGGTAAATACGAAATGGAGTTAGATTCGATATCTAAAATGATTAAATGATCAAATTATTCTTTTCAGGATCGCATACGACACGGACGGCATTTCACGTTCAAGGCGCAACATTTGGCTTTGACTCTGGTCGCCGAAACAGTTACGGGCGCTGCTGTTACCGTGAGCGAACCCTTTGGCGTGCTTGGCTATTGGATACAGGTGCTGATACCCAATGATTTAGTGCCTCGCATGATGGAGGCATTTCGCAATGCACAGCTCGATGGCAAGACGGAGCCAACACAGCGTCTGGAATTCGATTGGCCCGATAAACACTTTAAGCTAATTGTAGATCAGCCGCCCTGCTCTCTGGTCCCCACGGCCATGTCCATTGAGGCGGCGCCTGTGAATTGAAGAGCGACTGTCAAGCCTTATTCTTAGTATTATACATTTAACTAAACTGAATCTTCCACTAACACGTAAGTCTTAAATTTTACTATTATATCGAATATATTATAATATATATATAGTACACACATTTATGCGAAATAAAACTCAAAAAGCATTTAATCAAAGAAAGGCGCCACAATCAAACTCATCTTGATGAGTAGCCATGTCTGGCAAAGCATCTGCTGCTGCTGCTGCTGCTGCTGCTGTTGCTTTGATGTGTGGCTATCATAACGGACATGTCCAATTTGTGGTACAAGATGAAAGTGTCTCAGGGTTGTGCTTGGACAGTGGACTTCAGTTTTCAATTCTACGAATTGAAATCAATTTAAAATATTTCGGAATAAAAAACAGTCACGATAAAAATTCATTGATACATTGGCTGCACAACAATTGATCAAATGATTTAGGCTAATTTAAACGGATGCACGTCAGTATCTACATATACTACTCTATATGTGCATATCATTTGATGGCTTCTGTTTTCTCTCTTTTGATTATTTATTTACTTTTTTTGTTTGTTTGTGAACATCTTCTTAGCGTGGCGGTTGCCAACGCAACCGCAAAAGCAGACGCAGCCCTCTTCAATGCCTCGTTTTGTTTACTACTGAGAACGCTCACAATCACACGTTGTGTCTCCGATTAGGCGCCTCGTGAGTAAGTGACAAATTTTTGCAACACAAAAAAAAATATATACAGAAGAAAAAAGCTGCTCGTGGAAAATAATTGAATTATTTTTCATTCCGTTGCCGGCAACGCAAGCGCTCGGTCGTGTTCCTCTGCTCTACTCTCGGCTATCAAATCGACTGCGTCTAGCAAAAGCCACAGCCAGTGACGGCGGTACGCGCCAACAACCACTCTCCCAGGGGGATCTACGAGACCGTGTTCAGCACGAGCATCGGCTGCATTTAAATCCATTGTAAGACCAATTGCACTAAGAACACGTTTATTTGTTACCATTATATTAGGTTGATTCATTGCGTAATCATGTGCACCCTTCGATTTTTTATTGAAATTGAGACCGTACCCCGCTGGGCGACGCCTGCGTCCAACACGTGAACATTGATAATGCAAACACAAAAACAGAAACATCAAATAGATTTACTACTTTATAGTCCGGAATGTACATATGTATATCGCATTATAGTCGACTTTGACTTTGTTTTCGGCAAAACTTCTCTTTTGTTTTGCTCTCTTTTGTTTTCTTCTGTTTTGGTTTTGTTTCGCCTACATTTGCATGTAATTTGTCAGCGTACAAATTCTTGCTGACATGAGTGAAATTTAATTTATATATGCTCATGTATTAATATATAAAGTGTGTAAATTTCCATTAGTTCCATCCGTAGCCAGAGAGTATTCTATATAGAAATTTATATCAATAACTAATTGATATTGAGTGACAACGTTTGCAGCTTTAGGTTTGAATGCACGTGCATATGAATCATAATATGTTCTATAGCATATTTTGTTGTAAACTAATGCTTACACTGTTTAACAAATTTCATCTTTGAAGGGAGCAAAAATAAAAAACTGGTGCAACGTGTCAACAATTTCCAATTAGTCTGAAGTGAAAGTTTATTGTTAAAACTCCTAAGTAATATTCCAACACAAACACAGAAAAACAGTAATATATATTTGCTTGTTTTTAGCAAACTGAAAGCAGAATTATTTCTTATATCTTGAAAATACAGTGAAGTGAAAAAAGTAAGCATTTTTAGATTATGAACATAAATAGATTGTGAACATAAATGTGATTTTTCTAAAATATTTTTATTTATACATATATACACGCTTTTGAAGTGCAATTATAATTTATATGTACACTTTCATCTATTTGGTATTCAAAGCTTCAATAACTACATATATTCTTCAGTTTTATGTTAGAAGATTTTGATTCAAAGGCAAATCAAAACCAATAACAATACTCTTTGAAGATATAGCTTATTATAGAGCCTAGTTCTATGTGCAAAGTGAAAAATTAAAATTAGATTTCAGCTAGTTAAGCTAGCTCTACTGTTCCTTTCTTTCGTAAAATACATTATTTTAACTGTGTTTCGCAATTGGAAATAGGTAAGAAATGCGACAACAGAGCAGAACAAAGAGTTTTTAGATAAAATAGAAAAATATATATATTTTTACTAGACTGATTATTATTTATATTACGATTTTCCACCAACTCGCATGCCTATACTATAATTACGAAATATGTGAAAATGAAATTAAAGAAATTGTAGAACGCAGTTAACATAAACAAAGCTGTCAAAAAATATTGCTTAGCCACGCTTTCAATTTAAAGCCAAGAATGTGCTAACCACGCAATCTGTTCAATGACTGAAATACTTGAAGTTCAAGTGCATTTGCGTCCATTGCATCCACATAGTGGCAGCGTCTCAATTGTAGTTGAGAGCGCGTCGTGCAAATAATGATAATTACAATTAAATCTTAAATCGTGTTGGTTTATGGTTCAGCAGCTGTTTGAGAATCCGTAGAACTTGCACTGCTTGGCCATAAACCGCATAGTCGGATTACATATCAGATAGTGCCGGAGACGACAGAACGAAAACGACATCCACAACGGCGAGCGACAACGCGACGCGATCTGTAATCAGTTGAAATTTCAGAAACCACACGTTTTTTACATCTATGGCGGCAATGGCCGAGAATGAGCCGCTAGACGGGTCCGTTAGCCAGCCAAACGGTCGCATTATCAGTGCCGAGGAGCGTGCCAACGGACACGCATTGAAGACCAGCAACGGTCAAGTTCACCGAGCCGCATCGAATGGCAAGATCCAGGCGAATGGCATGCAACAGCATATCGAAGCGCCCTGCTGTCGAGATATACACGGCAAGGAGCCGCCGGATGGCGGTGCACGTGCCTGGCTGGTAATGGTTAGCGCATTCCTATGCAACGGCGTCATCTTTGGGCTAATCAACACATATGGCGTACTTCACAAGCTGCTAACGGAGCGGCTGACCGCCCAGGGCGATGCGGAGGCCAACAGCAAAGCGGGTAAGTTCACGTGTCAAACATCACAAACAACTAAAAGCGCTGCGGTGGGCAGTGCTCGACTAGAAGATACCCCGGCCAAGTCAACTGATAAGGTAACTGATAATCGAAATGGGTATTCATATCCAAAATAACGTTTAGATAGACAAACAATTCTGTTGAATGTGATTAGAAATATTTACATATATTATTTATTATTTGTCAGGAAACAATATACCCCGTTTACCTCTTACCAATGTGCTTGGGGCATTAGCACAAAAGGGTTGACTGCAATCAATTTGCGTTTGGGCCTAATCCCTAGCGAGCTGTGCCAAAGGCAAATTGATTCGGAAATCGTGACAATCCACGATTGAAAGCAATTATGCAGAAAGTCCAGCACTGATTAGATGAGAAATTAACACTTGTCATAGGCGTGCGCCAAAATGGACGGGGTTATATTGTTTTTCGATGAGATGTTGTTAGCAAAGGCTTGACTTGGATTTATATAGATGTAGAGAGTGTCTTTCTATTAAAGTGACACTAAATTACTCTTAGTAAAACAGAGATTATCATTATACAATAGTTTAACATCTACAGAATCTCTCTTTAAATATTTTTTAGGCCTATCAAATTAAAAGCGAGCATTGCGCACTCACTTTTAGCCGAGTGTAACAATTCCATTTATTTGTCTAATGACACCGAATTGACAGCATTCCGCATTGTCGACTAATTACTTGCGCTACATTTATACGAAAATGTTTACAGATTTATGACCCTGAATATTTACATATGTGATAACGAATCTCTGTGCATGGGCAGATTTCGTTATATGCTTTAATTTATGCCTAGCAAGATAGGCAGACTATAATATTTAAATATTTATATATATGTATGTATGTATTTATAGAAATGGAATGCGCATTCCCAAATAAATATTTGTATTTATTTATGCACATTATTCATATATAAATACATATATATTATAACGTTATCAGACGATCATAAAGTTGTTTCATATAAATAATATTCAAAGATCTTTTCTTTTTTTTTTATCAGAATTTTAACTGATAACGAACAAGTTTTGAAATATAATACTGAAATGAAACTTGAACTAAAACAATGTCTATAATCTAAACGCTTTCATCAAAAGGCCTAAAACATAATTTGAGTAGATAAGAATATGGATGATAAGGGTCATAAGCAGACATCTCCTACACATGATCATGAATTAGATGTACTTGAGTGTTAAGCACTGTTTAAGTTATGTTTTTTACTTAAAAAAAACATTATTTTAAATAAACTAGTTGCAGTTCGACTTCTAAGCTCAATTTTCTGCTTACAAAATCTATAAAATGATGTCTATGTGGCGGAAATTCGATCGATGTTCGCCTCACGGCGACTATTGAATATTCTCTTTAGAATGTAGACATGCTCGACATGTGTCCAATTGTATCGTATGTAGGTGCCAAGATATTAATTACCAATTGATTACAAATTTATATTTGCCGTTCTATTGACCAAATGCCTGATGAGGGAATGTGTGAATCCAAGTGGTGTAAGAGCTGCGGTCATATGAGCCAAAGAAGTATTTCTATCCAAGCTTGAGTTCAACAAAACTTAGCGCATGTTAGTGCCGACAATGTGTGTGTGTGTGTGTGTGTGTGTGGATGTGTGTAGCTGTACGACGTCAAGTGAATTAAATTGCTGAAAGTTTATTGGATCACAAAACGTTATTCAACACCGCGACGGCAATGACGATGTCAAGTCGCCGGAGTCGATGAGAGTTCAAAATTGAGCAGAAGAGAGCAAAAGGTCGTTTGCTGCGAATAATTTTGCGTGCTACACGAACACAGACGCACACACACAGAGAGAGGGAGAGAGAGATAGTGAGAGTTTAGTGCACATTTCTATTGGTGACGTCTCTTAGAGAGCTCAATTGGTTTAAGATTTGTTTGTCAAGGTTCGACGTTGCGTATACGCCGCGTTTGGCGCCTGTATGAAGCAAATGCTTGGAAAGAAGACCAGTTGCATTGGCCAAAGACAAAAGCCGACACTAAAGACGGCCCGGCTGAGTATAATGGGCACAATTGCGTATGCCGCATGCCGTATGCCACATGCCGCATACCTCTTGCCACATGCCACTGACCCAGTTACTTGGTAGACTGGCGCTGGGAAGCCCCACAACTGGCGGCGCTTGACAGCGATCCTCTAACGGGCGAGAGCTGGGCTAGTCGTTGACTTGGTTGAGTGGCATTAGTTCCGCCATATGATTAAAGCTTCACGTAATCCGAGTCCAAGCCGTCACATTAAGAACCTGTCAGAGCAGCCAAATAAGCCGACCTCTTCCATATATACATGTATCGAAATATGTATATACTACATACATATATAATCTGAGCTAATCTGAAGTTGAGTACGCTTTATTCAAGAATTGATAACCCTTTAAACTTATTGAAATTAAACGCAATTTCATTTAATTCAGGTCGATCACCTTATGATAGCGACGCTTCGAATTGATGTTGACGTCATTGTTTTTAATTTTCATGAATGAAATAATAATATTTATACTTGAAATATTTGCATAATTGTGTATTAGAACAAGTAGAAAGAGACAGAGTACGAATTATTTTATTTCTTTATTCCTTAACTAAATCAAAGATGATAATGATCTTTGCGGTTCTATTCTGTTAGACAAATAGGCAATACGGATTATAATGCATAAGAGCATATATTTTATATTATATATATATTTATAATTGATTACTTTTTTCCTTGTGCATTCAATGCTATATGATATTTTTATTTTTTTTTTCTGGTATACGCCTTTCCTTAAATAAAAAATTGTTTGTCATGCCCGCCAAAAAAGAAAACTTGATGCAATGCTGCCTTTACTGCCGTCAGCTTTGTTTAGTTTTATTTTTATAGACCTTTGGCAATGTTTCAGAATGCGAACAGTTGTGCGGCTATTATCTAATATGCTGCATATGAGAACTGTTCTCTCTCGCGCTCTCAGCTCTCTCTCTCTCTCTCTCTCTCTCTCTGTAACCGGCTGTGCCATTGACATTGAATGTTTTGCCGTATTCTTTGCCCTGTTGCTATAGCACCCCAAATTGCATGTGTATTCGGCTAAATGCAGCTGCAGGTGTATTCGTATATGTGTGTGTGTGTGTGTCCGTGAGTGTTTGCTGGCGTATTGATTTCATAGCTTGCTTGGCGGAATCCCATTTTCTTGCCAAATGTAGGTCAAGTCTAATTTTAGTGTAATGTGCCCAAGCAAGAAATCTAATAAAAGAAAATTTCAATTTCTATTCAGAGACGCATCTATGTATATTTTGAGAATATTAAGTAAATTACTTAAACTGGAAACTCTTTTTCCTTTTCCTTGCCTAGGGAAATAGTAAACTGTAAAAACAATTACATGATTATATATATATATACATTGTATAATATTTATACTAATTCAATACTAATTTTGATGCTGTTTTTCGCTTTAGTCAGCGTCTTCCCGGGTTCGACCAATATTGACATCTCATATACAATCTAGCAATATATGCATGTATACGTAATATAATCTTAGGGAAGTCTGAGCAGAATCGCTGATTTGAGCTGAGCTAATTTGAGCTGTTGACAGCTGCATTATTTACATGTGGCCATGCTTAACGATTCAGTGTGTGCTTTAACTTAATACACATTATCATGGCTTTCGGTTATTTGCGAACTCTTATCAAAACTGGGTCGTTCATTGAACAAAGAATTAACCCCAAACTGTCAGTTAGGTGTTGTTAGGTATTACGTTTAATCGCATCGCTTACCATCAACGAGATTAACGAACGACCGACTGCAATTGCAATTGGATTTATGAAATATTCGTGCCAATTACCCAATGCGGAACTTTGAGCTATATGTTATATTGTACATACATATATCAGCTCTATGAACTATAGTTAAACTCGACCCAATCTTTAGGCTCGATCGCTGACTCAGGCATCGCGGCAAGCGCTCAATCGAATTAGGCTTCGAGAAAACTCTTTGACGATCGGCGATCGACTGGAAAAAACAGTTCATTTCACAATTAACCGCAATTGCGTGAGATTCGATTTATTAAATTCTATTTGTCGGCTTGTTAGGTTCACTCACAATTAAACAATTGGCAAAAAAAAGAAACACTAACAAATTTTTTTGTAAGCAAACGAGGTGTCGAAGAGTAATTACCTCTTGCGGTCTATAGTTGCATCATATGATATTCATAACTGCCGACATATTCGATATCTTCAAATGTATCGTTTGTACTTTATGCAGTAATTCAAATTTCAATGGGTTTTGACGATTTATATATACATATGGTATATCGAGAAATATATTGATAAGCTCAACTAAAATGTTTTGTTTTTTTTATTATACCCTGAACCCATTGAGAATGGGTAATCAGGGTATGATGGTTTTGTTGCAAGGCAGAAGGCGACTTGACAGACCCCATAAAGTATTTATATTATTGATCAGGGTGACGAGTTGAGTCGATTTAGTACTATTATTCTGTCTATTTCTTCTAAGTATTCCCTCTACGTATTTCGAAGTATTTCTTCTTTGCATTTTCTCTAAGTATTGCTTCCCAGTATTTCTGCTAAATATTTCCTCTTTCTTCTAAGTATTTCCTCTTATTATTTCTCTTACGCAATTCCTCTACGTATTTCCTCTACGTAATTCCATTACGTAATGCCTCTACGTAGTTCGTTTACGTCTTTAATGCTTATAATTCACACACTCGACTTCACTTTACACCGCTGACCTCCAGCAGGCCTGGACGACTGAAGAAATGCTGCAGCTGCTGCCCTTTATATAGGGCCACTTTTACTCAAGCACCTCAAGACTCTCCCAAAATGCTGAGCCCTACGGCAGGTAGAGCTCCTTGCAGTTGAACTTCAAGTGAGCAATTGGAACGCTCTCTGCTGCTGTGTGTGTGTGTGTGTGTGTGTGTGTGTGTGTGTGTGTGTGTGTGTGTGTGTGTGTGTGTGTGTGTGTGTGTGTGTGTGTGTGTGTGTGTGTGTGTGTGTGTGTGTGTGTGTGTGTGTGTGTGTGTGTGTGTGTGTGTGCGTGTGTGTGTGTCAGAAAGACGCGTTAAATTATTGAAATATCAGTTCTCCGAAAGGAGGTTCAGGGGATTTCCTAGTCGAGCAGTCTCGACTAGACCTTTCTTACTTGTTTTTACACACACCTACATACATATATACTAATATTTACCTCTTCCTCTGCAGCTCTGGTTGGCTCGCTGGCTATTGGCACCACATTCTTCTTATCGCCCGTCGCTGGCTGCCTGACGGACAAGATTGGCCTGCGTCTGACCACGTTCATTGGTGGCATGCTTGCATCTGGCGGACTGTTGCTGTCTTCCTTTAGTACAGATAATATTAATTCCCTGTACTTTACGTATGGCATCATGTTCGGGCTGGGCGGTGCATTGGCCTATACGCCCACGCTGGCCATATTGGGGCACTATTTCAAGCGTTACCTGGGCAAGGTGAGCGGCTTTGTGACGGCGGGATCAAGTGTGTTTACTGTTATACTGCCACCGGGTCTGGACTGGCTGCTGGGCAGCTATGGACTGGAGGCAACATTGAGGGTGAGTAGCTCAATGAATTCTTCAATTGATGTGCATTTTATTCAAGTTGATTTTAAATTTCAGATCATGAGTCTTATGGCTGCATTTATTATCGTCTGCTCCTTTGTGTATAAGCCGCTGCATTTGCCCCTGCACGTGCCCAAGAAGATCGGACGCTCTCGCTTGGCTGCGCTTATGCGTTCGGTCATCAATGTGGAGATCTGGAAGCGCAAGCGCTATGTCATCTGGGCGCTGTGCGTGCCATTGGCTCTCTTTGGGTACTTTGTGCCCTATGTGCACATGATGAAGTTTGTGGAGGCCTCGTTTCCCGGCCACGATGTCAATTTGCCCGTCATGTGCATTGGCGTCACCTCTGGCATTGGCCGTCTCATCTTTGGCGTCATTGCCGATATGCCCGGCGTGAATCGAATGTACCTGCAGCAGCTGTCGCTGGTCTGCATTGGCTTGGTGACTCTGCTGCTGCCCTTGACCAGCTCCTATGTGCTGCTCGTGACCTTTGCCTTGGTTATGGGCCTGTTCGATGGCTGCTTCATCTCCTTGCTGGGTCCGATTGCCTACGAGATCTGTGGACCTTCGGGCGCCACACAAGCCATTGGCTTCCTGCTCGGCCTCTGCTCGCTGCCCCTGACCATTGGGCCGCCCGTTGCCGGTATGATATTCGAGCGAACTGGCTCGTATACGCTGCCATTTATACTAGCCGGACTGCCGCCTCTGCTCGGCTCCTCGATGCTCTTCCTGATGCGGTGCGTTAAGGATGAGGGCGTGGCCAAAACTACAAATGGAGTCGCAGCCCAGAAAAATGGTGACATTGAGAACTCTTCCAATGGCGATTATCGTCTGAGTGGTCTGTATATAGTTATATATGTGCTATATCTTCTTATGAAGCATTAATTAATTTCGGTTGTTTTTTTTTCAGCTGTCAAGTCGAGTGCTCCGCTCATGGGCCCCAGCGAAAATGGTGGCTCCAATGGTTATGCATTAACCAACGGCTCAGCAAGTGGTGCGTATTACATCAACATGAACTTCCTATAACTATATATAAGTATATATTTTCATTTTCAGCTGCCAAGTCCATAGGCTCGACTGAACATCCAAATGGTCTCAATGGACATGCCAATGGGCATGTGGATGTGACAGATCCCACAACTGGTTTGTACACTGAATCTCTAAGCCCACCCAGCGACGACTTCGGTCAACGCCTCTCTAGTATTACTGCCTGCTGCTCTGCAGATATTTGCCTTCATCCCAGTAGCTCGACTAACACATATTATTCGAAACCCATCTCATCTCACACTGCTTTGCTTAATCGCAGCTCGAGATCTCAAAGCTCATTTGATGATTTCAGCAAGCGGCAATATAAATATTCAATTTATTGAGCTTGTATTTGATAACTTCGAACTGGTTTGGAGAAAATTATTAGCTGTCTACCATATTAATAATTAGTTGGTTAGAAAACTCTTAAACTTCCTTTGTAGTTGTGATAATGGTATTTTTGTTTCGTTTTTCTATTTATAAGACTGGCCTTTGTAATCGCAGCTTAGCATCTCTCTAAATCGATCTAATTCGAGAGGAACATTTATATTTCCAGAATGATCCATTCATCCTTGTTGCAAAACTCACACACGCATTCGCATCTATTCGCCCCCTACTATTTTGTATATCATAATAGAGATAAGCGCTTTCTAGATCGTAAGCTGCACCGAACTATATTATGTAAATAAATAAATGCAACTAAATTTATAAGATTTTAGCATGTATATTAAATGCAGTCCGACTGCAGTGCATTTAAGTTTGCTATGTACATATATTTTAATGGACAACATGTGCTACTGCATGGAGAAGTTGTAGTTGTTCAGCTATTGGATTTCATTAACTAACCTTGATAATCATGTAAATCTTTCAGAGAAACTCACCGACACGCCGGGATCCTAGACAAAGTCGCTGTCGTCTACTCAAAACTCAAAATTCCACACAAAAATTTACCACTGAAAGTTTTCTGCCATTTTAAATCTATGATCATATCGCTAACCAGCATAAACAGATAGAGAAAGAGAGAAAGAGAGAGAGAGAGAGAGAGGTATTCATTACATTTTTTTTGACTACTGTACATAATGGGACGATGTACAAATATTATGACGAGACCTTCTGTTGGAGAGACTCCTGTACTTGTAATACTTATTTTTGCATAAATGTATACTAATTTAGGCTAAGATAAATTGAAAAATTTGCAAAATAAACAAGCAAAAATTATAGAAAACAAAACAACGTTGTTTTTTTTTTCGTCCCCTTCCTAAATTATAAATATTTAACAATCTGATACGATCAGGAACAATCAACGAACTATATTACGCGACAAGCAGCCACAACATGAAAGTTAGATAGCCAGTCCAATCTGCCAACGGGTTATACAATTCAAATTTCGTTTAGCACGTGTACCTGACTGGAATTGGACAATCGATGACGTCGAGTAGTGCTCATACAGCTCGTTGACTGTTAAATATTAGTGTTAATTAAGCCGATTTGTATGCAGAGGCTCATTAAATAGATTCCAGTGAACAAAAATAAAGTAAATAAAATTACTTGATATCTTTGTTGGGTTCATTGATGCGTACCCGCACTTCATCAATATCAATATGATTGCGACGTTTCCTAGCGATATATTTTTCACTGGGAGTCGGTCAAGTCACGATTCGGCTATACACCCGACAATATACACGCATAGATCGCTCGGCCTTAAAAAGTTCGAGCATCCGGCATATAAAAACTGGCTGAACACAACAAATTTTTTGATTATTTATATAAACGTTCAATTGATCGGTCGATCGGCGTCTAATCAAGGCTCTCTAAGTGGATCGGAATACCTGAATATGTTGACGTGGCAATTGTGGGGTGCATTGTTGCTCGTGTTGTGGCTCTACTTCTTGTGGACGCGTCGCAGATTCTATCTGCTCACACTTAAGATTCCGGGACCACTCGGCTATCCAATCGTTGGCATGGCACACAAGCTGATTCGCAGAGAAAGTGCGTGTTTCCCCTATGAGTGTTGAAAATTTTGAATGATATATGTACATATGTGTGAATTTACTAGATGTGCTGAATGCAATTGGCTTCTATTTGGATAAGCACGGACCGACAATTTTTTCATGGCTGGGTCCATTACCATTTCTGATTGTGGCCGATCCACAAACAATACAGGATATATTTACATCGCCGCATTGCGTCAACAAAGGCATCATCTACAAGGCGGTCGATGATGGAGCTGGCGTGGGACTATTTAGTTTGACAGGTTAGCAAAATGGGCTATGGATATATAAGAAAATATATCATAGACCACCTCACAGATCCTCGTTGGAGTGTGCATCGCAAGCTGTTGAATCCCACATTTGGACACAAGGTGCTGCTCAGTTTTCTGCCCATTTTCAACAACGAGACTGGAACTCTCCTTAAGCAGTTGGACGCATTGGTTGATGATGGCGAGAAGGATTTGATACCTCTGCTGCAAGCCTTTACGATCGGCATTGCCACGCGTAAGTTCAATAGTTCTTTTGGGAATTCTAAAGCTGACTAGCTCCTCCAAGCACAGAAACAACTATGGGCAGCGACGTGAAAGCCATTTCGGATATTAATAACAATCAGCTGCTGGAGGATTATCAATGGTAAGTCATATCTGTCATCTGAATGAATGTGTTTTCCTATCCATTAATAGTGTTTTGGAAACCATGACAGATATGTGCTTTTCGCCATGGCTTAGCTCTCGAACAATACGCCAACTATTTGGAAAGGAAAAGCGTTACGCGGACTCCAAGTCAAGAATTAGAGGTTTTATACGAAAGGTAAAGCCCGCAGATAACAGTTTAACAATTAACAACAGTTTATTCATTTGAGTTATTCTCCAGCTGATTGAAAGAAAACTGGCAAGGGATGCAGAGGTCGGCGATAAAGTTAATCAGTTGCCTTCAGATAAAAATATATTTCTGAATTTAGCTACGGATCTCTTGAAACGCGGTGTATTCACCTGGAAAAATGTGGAGGATGAATCGAGTGTAATTGTTTTTGGTGCCTTTGAAACAACAGCTAACACTGTTGCGTATACATTAATGCTGCTCGCAATGTTTCCCATGTACCAGGAGAAGGCATTTGAGGAGATTCTCACATTATTTCCCGACTCTGGTGACTTTGAAGTGACCTATGAAGATACACAGCAAATGGTCTATCTGGATCTTATTTTAAATGAGTCAATGAGAGTCATGCCGCCTGTGCCGATCGTGTCCCGGCAAACTTCGGAGGATTTGTTGCTCTCGAGCGGAGTTGTTGTTCCGAAGGGTGTTCAAATTGCAATTGATATTTTTTACTTGCATCGCAGCAAGCAAATTTGGGGCGAGGATGCGGAAACATTCAATCCGGACCACTTTTTACCCCATAATTTGCAAAATAAACATCCCTACGCGTACATACCTTTCACAAAAGGTATACGGAATTGCATAGGTAAAAATAAATTGATCCAATATCACATGTAACTATTTATTAAATAATATTTTGTTTATTATTAGGTTGGAGATATGCGTTAATCTCAGCAAAAATTACTCTGGCTAAATTATTAAGAAACTTCAAATTCTCAACTAGCTTTAATTTCGAAGATCTTTATTTCGTTGAAGATATAACTATAAAACTTAAGACAGTGCCACAACTGAAAATAGAACGGAGGACTTTATAGCTTGATACACATGATGCGAAATAGAAGTAAAAAGCTATGTGGAGTCTTTATAAATAGCAAGAGATTATGCTTAATTAAAATGTTTATTATTATTTGTTATTTTGGCTAATAAATATATGGTGTTTTATTAAATTTAAATTAGGCAGATGCCCCTTAAATAATTCAAAATTTGAAAGTAACGTGCGTACTTGCTTTGAATATTGCCGCAACATATCGATAGTTTTCAGTGTTAAACAACGCTACTGTTGACCAAAATGAGTACTTTTGAACAGTTGTCGTGCGTGTATCGGTATCGGTATTTGTTGTCAGATTGCCGGCTGTAGCATAATTTGTGTCAATATTTTATAATTGTACCGCAATGACGCTCACAGATGTCTTGGAACTCAATAAAACAGAATTGTTTACGAAATTACGTACCGTCCTGCCGATAGTGACGCAAACACAGAATTTGTTGGACTGCAAAGATGATCTGTTGTACGCATGGAACTCGGCCGATTCCTGCCTGTTGGTCACAAATTGGCGCGTCGCATTGCTGCAGGCAGAACCAAAACGGGCGAAAATAAGCTATCAAACGCTAATTCCATCAAATGCGGTTGGCCTGCAGGTGGATCGTGTTGTGGTTTCTAATGAGGGTTCGCTTGTCGCGCTGAGTGGCCCACAAAATGTGACAATATTGGAAGTACCACGCCGCAGTGGGCCCGATGGCTATTTAATGGATGGCAAGCCACAAATCACGTGCCGTTCATACAATCTGGATGTGCTCCTCTTCCAAAACAATCCACAACTGGAGGTGTGTCAGGTGCGTTGGCATCCCGATTCTGTCTCCGACTCCACGCTTCTGGTGCTGCTCTCCAACAACACGATGCGTGTCTACAATCACGCCAAGCTGCGTCATGTATGGAAGGTGGGTCCGTACACAGTCAAGAGAGGCGCCAATGCATCGCTTTCCGACTTCGGTGAGATTTCCATTGACTTTGACATTGCGCCAGCAGTTAAGATCTCGGCGCCAGCTAGCGACGAAACCACCAAGAACTCTACTCTCAATAGTACCAAAACACCCAAAGAGAAGGTTGAGTGGCCAATCGTTATATTGCGCGAGAATGGAAATGTTTATGTTTTACTCACTGGCATCGATTCGGACATAACGCGTCTGCAGGGTCCCATTACCATAACACCGCAGACAAGCTCCAACTATGGCGTTGAGTCGTGTGCTCTGCTAATCATACCATCTTTGCCGCCCACTGTGATCATTGCGGAGTCAACGGGCAAACTGCATCATGCTCTTCTGCTGGAATCTGAGACTACGGAGCGTTCGTTTAGCGATGCGGATGACGGTCTGCTTATCGAGCCATCTCAGTGGACTCTTCACGTAACGGAAACCGTTGAGCTGGAATTGGGACTCTCGGCGTCAGCAACTAGTGGTACAGCCAACGTCTTCAGCTGTCCCATACATCTGAAGCGAGATGTGGTCAACGAGATGCGGTACTTCGCCTACCACAACGCTGGATTGCATATTATTACTGTTAACTTCATTTCCGAGTTGCAGCGCTTCTTGGATAGCGAGGCCGAGGACAATCAGCTGGTGCTATCGACACCTTCCTGTGCTGAATACATATTGTGCACTAAGTTCGATTCTAGTGATCGCATCAATCCTGTCATTGGCATCGCCTTGATGCAAATGCCATCCGGGCTCGTGCTGTTGCTGGGCAGCGGTCAAGTCATCAGCCTTAAGCTGGTCATTGATGCCCAACTGCTGATGACGTCCAAAAAGGAATTGCAGCTGACTGCCACGGATGCTGTGCTGTCTGAGCAGGGTGCGGGTCCCTCATTCGCGGAAAAAATCAAGTCAATGCTTCAGCGCACCGTAAATCAACCGATTCTGGCTGACAAAACCGCCTCGTCTTCCGCACACGAGCGCTACGAGCTGCTCAACCAGGCCATAGAGGTGCTGCGTACCCAATATCTCAAGCGCCATGAGCTGGTGCGCGCGGAGTTCGCCAAGCACATCAAGTGCATTAAGCTGCAGAAGCAACAGCAACTGCAGGAGATCAAAAGTCTGGAGAATGAACGAGAGATCATAAGCGAACGAGCGCACAAGCTGGCGGAACGCTTCGAAGAGATTAGTGATAATCAGGAGCTGCTCGTGCGCCGTTGCCAGAAGCTAATGCAGCTAGCCAACTCAGTGCTGCCCAACAGCATTGTGGCCGAGCGAGAGTTTGCCCAGGAGGTGGGACGCATCGACAAGGCTACCAAAGCCATTGCCGCTGCATTGGACACGGCCAAGAAGACCTACAACAAGCAACGCTATCACATCGCACAGTCGCAGGGGACAAACGCGAGCAATGCCTACCAGCTGCCAGAGAGACAGCAGCGCACCATCACCGAGATTCTGACTCAGCTCTCGAGTGAGATTGATCGTCAGATATCAGATGTGAAGCGAATAAATAAGATTGTCAGTCTATGAGCAGCCTTATCAACGAATAAGTTAATTTTGTATTTGTGCTATTGTTAAAAATTAAAGCAACCTTATAGTATATGTATATGAGTAAACAAATAATTATGCTTTGGCATTATCTGTTGAGGGCATTACCATTCATTCTTGGACCTCATTATCCAAAATGTGATTGTTTTTTTGTTTTATCACCTTCTTCTATTTGTTTGTCTGTCTCGTCTGGTTCTCTTTAGTTTCAGACATTTACTTTTACATAATGTACATATAAAAAGTTTTAGTGTAATCGTATATATGTTGAACCTCGATCCAAAACGGAAAGCGAAATTTGCATGGCTAATGACTCGAATATATTTATATAGCTATGTAGGAGAATTAACATTTGTATTTGCGTTTCAGTCTAAGTTTCAGTTGCAAGCGAACTTTTTGGAGTCGACATCGAGCTCAGGTGCTATCCCCAGCAATGGCATCTATATTTCTCAGATTGGCAACAATCTGCACGAAGATGTCCAACTATATCAAAACAAACTCACCCTTTGTGATTGAGGCGCTGATGGTAACGATCTGCTTTGGTGCCATAATAAGCAGATATATAATAATTACCTAGATGAATGACACATACTATACATATGTACATATATGTATGTATTAATAAATCAATTGAATCGACGCATGTAACAATAATAAAACGATCGTATCTGAATCTTCCTCTAAATAGAACTAATATTGTATTTGTGTTTGTGTTTGTGTGTGTGTGTGCACGTGATTGAGAATTGAACTTAAACTCTAGGCTTCTCGATCACATGTATATAGAATGCCGGATTCTGCACAACATTCATGTCCTTGAAGTCGCCGTACAGCTTGTGCTTGGCCTGGCTGCCAAAGATTTCGCTAAGGATCTCCGTGAAGCGCTTCAGCTCATGTGGATAGTACGAGAGCCGGAATTCGCTGGACAGCTTGTTGCCCTCGATCTGGTAGTCCATGGAGACCAGAGCGGGTTTCCCGCAATAGAACAGAACGGATGTTTTGATGTCCGCCGTGTGGCTCGTCTAAAAAAAAAAAAAAAGCGAAAACAACAACAAATGTAATTCACAAGTGCAAGTCACTCGAAAGGGCGATTAAAACGCGGATGATGAAGATGATGATGATGACGATGTTGATATTTTTACAAATAGTTTTGTCTATTTCAAGTTATCAGTGAAACCGCGAATGACTGGGCATATTGAGCACCCCAAGTGAATGAGATGTGTCGCTTAATTGTTTTTAATTGGCATCGAATGCTCGCATGCAAAGTGGTTTACGTACGTTATAGTAAATGCTCTTGGCGGGCGTGGCGCCAGTCTCCAGGATGTTGTCATAGTTGCGATGATCGATCAGCAGGATGCCACCTGGCTTCAGGCACTTCTCAAAGTTCTTGATCGCCTGCTTGTGCTCGCGCTGATCCCCGAAACTGTCCATCAAATGGGCGAACGAGTTGCCCAGACAAATGACCGCATCGAAGCCGACGCCCAGATACTCCTGGATATCGTCGTACAGAGTCAGCCAGTTGGCCTCCTCAATAACTGTCAGATTGATTAGAATGGGTCAGATCTGACTCAACATATCTATGGCTACTATCTTAATACTCACCCCATTTGTCGAAGGCGGCCTCGTTGCGGCGATTCCAGCGCTCCTTGAGCGCGTATTTCAGCATCTTGTCCGAAGCATCAACGGACATCACCTCGAAGCCCTCTTCTAGCAGCATTATGGAGTCCACTCTGCGGTTAATTAACATATATATTTTCACTACCTAAATTCACTTTGTTGTGCCACTGGCTTACCCAGTGCCGCAGGCGACATCGAGAATACGTTTGCAGCCCTTCTGGCGCAGCAGATCCACCAGGAAGTTCTTGTAGTTGTCGGTGCGCGAGTTCTTATCGCCAATGAAGATCTCCCAGACCTTGGCTGCCTTGCCATCGGCATACTGATCGCGCACTCCTTCGGCCGAGATACCTTCCGATCGGGTTACGAACACACTGTCAGCGGAGGTAGTCATTTCAAGTGTTTAGCTCTGGGCAGCAGATCAAACTGAATTAAGTTTTCGCAGCGAATCCACTCGCCATGACATCTCCGGCGGGTGCTTTCAACCACAAACAGCTGGCAAGTCACACACCGACACACGCACACAGCCACACATCCCCGTAATCTTATCAAGGCACTTCTAGATTGACCCGTGCTAGCAACGGTTCCACCAACATCAACATCTGCTCCAACCGTACACGTTCCGCTTTTTTCCTTTTTTTCTGATTTTGATTTTTTTTTGGCGACCTGACACTGACCTTGTTGTGATTAGTGATAGATTACAGTGCCTAAAAATAATAGAAAATAATAATATTATTATTTGGCAAAAATACGTCATGCCACTTACATACAGCTACCAAAGCAAAGGCGGTCTATCATGTGATACTACGCTCTAATCTCGATTAGACAGACAACTGTATATTTGGAAAAGGCTTTAATTATATGCTAAAAGATAATTATTATTATTGATGAGTCAAGAAATATTTGCTGAGAAATATTTAACTCTTTTTTTTTGGGGCTTAAACTTAAGCTTCTTGTATTGGTTATAAGCGATATGTCTGAGATTATGTATGAGAATATACAGTAGAATCCGGTTATAACGACTCCGCTTAAAGCGTCCAACCGGTTATATTGACGAAAAAATCTGGTCCCCAGACAAACATTTCTTAGCAAACTTATACGGTTAAAGCGACATCCGGCTATAACGACGCAAAAACGACGGTCCCTTGAGTGTCGCTATAACCGGATTCTACTGTATATGTATTTCTCTTTGGCGCTACCAAATTAAGACTTCGAGACGGTTTTAGATAGGGAAACGAATTCATACGATCCATTACTCATCTCAACTCTCGTTTCATTCATTTCATTATCCGTTTCAATGAGCGTCTACTGTATAAGACCCCGTTGAATTAAATAAAATCATTGCAAATCTGCATATAAGTTCGTTTTTATTTCAAATAGCTTAATAAATATTGCACTGCGTTGAAAACTAGGATTATTTATGTATAGTATAGCATATATGTAGGTATGTATATAATTTAAGATGGTATTCGTATTGCACCACGTTGCTCAGCTGAAATTGCAAGTCTTAGGGAGTTCGTTGATATATTTATAAATAGTATACAATTTGAATAATAATAGTAATAATAATAATAATGTTAGTAAATGATTACGTTTCGCAAGATAATTAATTATATGTAGCTCGCGTGGCTTTAATTATCTTGGGAAACATAAGCTGTCATTAAAGTTAAGCCGAGATGCTTATTAGCTATGCATATTTATGTGCGTGTGTGTGTTGTGTGTGATGTGAGTAGGTGTGCTTAGTGGCTAGTGGCTAACAGATTTGAGTATTCTATTCAAATTCTATGGCAAATACCCCAGCGAGTCCTCGAGCGAGGCGCTCACTGCCCGCATGGATTGGTAGCTGGCCATGCGGCTCCTGCTCACATTGCTGCGTATCGAGGCGGCCTTCTCCAGCGCCTTGATGTTGATCAGCAGATCGTCGGCGCTGCACGCCTTCTGTGCGGAGTTCATGTGCAGCGGGGGCGCTAGGGGCATAATCATGGCACCGCCATTGCCCAGACGATCCGTGCTGAAGGATTCGCGCGCTCGGTACAGGGAACGGCGTGCGGAGGCACTCGAATGGCAGCTGCCATTGCTGGCACGCCCATTTAGCTTCTGGCTGTTGATCATCGGCGGGCAGAGACTCTTGATGTCCGTCGTCTGGCTGAGTTTCATGTCCGCAAACACGGCCGCCGCCTCCACGCTCTTCTTCACGCTGAGCGCCTCATGCGGCTGCACGGGCTTGCTGTTGCCGCCGATCGTAAAGAGCTCATAGTCCAGGCCCAGCTTCTCCGACGACTTGCTCTTCCGTGGCGAGCCACGCGACTTGTGCTGCGGATTGAGTGAATCCTCGCTGATATTGGCCGCTGCCGCATTGGCGCGCTGCCGGCGATGGCTGCGCTTGCAGTAGCACTTGCTAGCACTGATGCAGCTGTCCGTGTCGCACCAGGTGGTCGTGTCCGAGTGCGTGTTGCCCGAGTCGTGCTCGAGCGTGCTGTTGGGCTCCTCCTCCACCATGGAGCAGTAGCACTTGTCCTCCGACTTGCACGATATCAGCGAATGGCGATTGCCAACAGCTCCAGCATTGCCATTGCCAGGCTTACGTCCATTGCCCATGGCCATGTTGCGTTCGTTCTTCTGGCGCAGCTTGTGGTTCAGATGCTCCGTGCGCAGACTGCAATAGCAGCGATCAGCCGAGGTGCAGGTGCACGATTCTGAATCGTAGCTGCACTCCGAGCAGGAGACGTAACTATAAATGGAAAGAGAGGGAGAGCGAGGTAGACTTATTAGCAGGCATTCGACTGACATTGTGGACAACTCTGTAGACGTTTACTCACCCACTGCTGCTGTTGCGATTGAGTCCCTGCAGCGCGTTCTCGTTGCGCATGACGGACACATCGGAGCCGCTGGTGGTCGCGCGATTGCGTTGATGTTGCTGCGCGTGGCTCTGGCTGGTGGGTGGGCCAATGACAATGGGTGGCGTCAGGCGGCGCTTGTTCGAGTCTGCGCTGCCGGACTGTGGCTCCTTGGTGCGTGCTGGCTTGGCCAGCTTGCCGCGACAGGCGCGAAACTGTCCCAGCTGGAACACCTTCTTCAGGCTCTTGGTGCCAAAGAAGATGCTCTTGGATTTCTTCTGGAATCAACTGGGGTTTAGTTACTCATCTGCGAGTGGTGACGCAAGCCTCTTACCTGTGAGCCAGTGATGCTGGCTTTGCGCTTCTGCTTCTTCTTCTTCTGGCGTCGCATTATGTTCTTGGAGCGCTGGAAGAGCTCGTCCTGCGTGAGCGTCACGGCAAGCTTGAGCAGAAACTCCTTGTAGATGGGCTTCAGGTCGTTGAAGGACATGCCATCTGCATCGATAATGGCATAGAGTATCTCGTCCAACGAGTGCAAGTTCTCGTGCAGTCGAAATTCATTGAACAGTTCACTGAAACCAAGTGGGGAACTAGAAGCACAATTCAAACGATGCCAATCAACCAAACCAAACCTTTTCACCGAGGATGCAAACAATGTTAGGCCAAACCGCAGGCCAGCGTCAGCTTGGATGACTTGGATAGCTAATGGAATATCTGAGCTGTCGCTGGCCCCGTTGGTTAGTATTAATACTCACCCTCCTCCACCTCCGCCCAGTTTGCCGGAGTTGGTGCGGCGCGCCGCTCTCGACTTGTACCTGGTCAGTCCGCCGGTGTTCAGGAAGCTGCCCGATCTGGGTATGGCCACACGGGTTAGTATATCGCCATCGCCGGCCGCAGCCACAGCGCCCGCGGCGACCAGGTCGCTTATCTTGCGGCCGTTCGCGCTGCCGTTGGGTGTCGGCGTAGAGGGCTTCTTCAGGTGCCCATGGGCATGGCCCAGCCGATTGACATGCCCATTGGTGCACACAATGCTGTTGCTGCGCCCCGAGCCGCCCTTGAAGCCGCCCACATTCGGCGCCGGCACTGGCGGCGCCCGTTTCGTCTTGTGCGATTTGCGCTTGCGCTCCTCCGTCGAGGTCTCGATCTCGGCCGCCTCGTTGATCACGTTGCTATTCGAGCTGAGCGAGCTGCTCGAGACACGCTTCTTGCGCGTTGAGCGCGAGGGCGTCGACCCGCCCACGCCCATTGGCTTGGGACTCACGCCCGACAAGCTGCCGCCGCTGCTGCGAAACGAGCTGCGTCGGCCACTCACGCTGGGCGCTATCTGAGACCTGGATAGGTAGTTGGAGCTGGTCATGGCCGAGCTGCTGGCAATGCTGATGCAGCTGACTCCGTTCTGCTGCCGGGGCGTGCGTCGCTTGGTGCTCCGGTGCGAGCTGGTGCTCACGTGTGCCATCAGGCTCTGGTAGAGCGTCGCCGCAATCACAATGGCATCCTCAGTGCTCTTGCAGATGAATCCGTGGCATTCCAGTATCTTGGGAGCACTCGCCGAGCGCATGACCACCGCAAAGATGGGAGCGTGCATGTGCTCGCTTTGCTCCACAGCCAATTGCTCCATGGCGCTGCGAACAGATAATTGAGAGCTTTATCACACAGGAGATATTGAGAGAAATGAGAATTTTCCAGAATGAAAATGGACAAGTTTCACAGGAGAAACTTAGTGGAATGTAAATACTGCAGATATCCAGATATCTATATATCTTATGTCTTGTGCTCACCTTAGCGGCTGGAAGAGTGCAGTCTTGTCTATGTTGTCGGGGTCGGTGATGAGCGGTAAAAATGCAGCGCCTCCATCCGAGTCGGAGATGACGAATTTCACTGCTGACCACACGGCGATATTATGGAATGGTGTTATATTCGAATCGCTGTCCTCTTTGCTCGTGCCGGACATGGCGCTGATCTTAATGCGCAATCCCGTGGCACATATATCCAAAGAACCTGATTTGAGCTTCTGCAAAGGCCATCGTATTAGCTGTGGCTATGCTGGTGCATATGGAATCTCTCACCTTGTTCGTTACCTCAGCCAGATACAGCTGACGCAGTGGCTCCTGCAGGCCCTGTAAGCTGGTCACCTTGTCCTTGAGCGGCAGGCAGCCGAGGCACGTGACATCGAAGCTATTCGTGGCATCCTTGGCCACGTCGGTGAAGAGCTGCTCGATCTGTGCCTGCACGCTGTTGCTGATGCGCTGCACATCATTCTTGGCCGCCTCGGCCAGCACCTTGGCCGAATCGCTTGACTCCTGCAGGAAGCTGCTCAGCGATCGCGGCTTGTCGCCTGAGGTGCTGGCCAGCTCACTACGTCCATACATGATGATGGAACGTGTGCGATGCGATCCTCGCGGATCGTCGAGACGGCTGCTACGCATTGATCTAGATTCGAGAGACGGGGAATAGGTTTAAATAATTTACATCTAAGTATATGCAACTCATTCAGGAATATAAAAATACATATATAGCAGAACTATGCCTAAGATTGAAAAACAAATATAATAAGCTATACGTATGTATACTAATCGTATATATGTATATTTATATATTAGCTTCGCAAAGAAACTTCTGGAATTTAAAATGTTCTCTTTGTATATATGTAAATAAAATAATAATTATAATTGTGTGAAAGACTTGCTATTAATATGATATTTATGTTAACAAACTTATTTGAATATACTTTTGATTTTTACATAAATATTTTCGATATGTAGCAGAAATAAACAGTAAATATTCAGTTTCTTTGTTTTTTTTTTCATGTTTGCATATTTCTTCACTACTAGAAATGTAAATATCATATAAATACAAATTTAGTAAAAACAAATTAAGTAGACCCTGTAAATTAATGTATTCCATATAACTGTAAAAATGGTATGCAATTTGTTATGCATGATATCCAAAGACAATACAAAGTTGAAAAACTTGAAATTTATTTTTAAATTGATATAAGATATATAAATTGTATAAGAAATGTATTTCGTTAATAATTTCACGTAATTTGTATAATAGAAAGATAGATATTAGTAAAAATTGTATTTTATGAACAATATATTTTTAGGTATATGCAAGTATTATTTACCCATGAAACTATTTATGTATATATCATATACATATTCAAGCATATACATATGTATGTTTATACTATATATACTAAATAATGCACATGTAAACTCTTTTACTTTTCCAATGCAAAACAGTCAGCTAATATTGTAAGAGTTTTTAAGTGGTTCTCTCACATGTGCGACAAACGTTGAAAAGTTTTGTGAAAGTTTTGCTGATTAACTCAAATGAGCCACTAAATTTAGCAGATACATACATATGTATCTAAGTGTGTGTACGTATCCGTTTACATATGCACAGATCGCAGATATACGCACGTACAAATATGCATATTGGCTCGTTATGAATTGCCAATTGGCCACGACAATCATCCTGCTGGAAGAGAAGGGAACCAGCGAGCTTTTGGAAACAGATAGTAATCTAACGCATAATGGCACATTGTATACCCACTGTGACTCGGACAGCAGGTCTGGCACAAAGAATGGATCTGACGGGCTGTGTTCCCAATAGAAGAAACCATTCCGTTTACCGCTAGCTGACACCAAATCGGAAATGTTTCATCTGGGGAGAACGTTGACGACGCCAACTACTTTGAATATGAATAAAGCTGCGTTCGATCAGCATCGGATGCGAATGAATAGAGTCTTCTTTATTGGCACTGTAGCAGAGGGTATGTTCACTATGCCTCCTGTTATGTAACATGCAAACAACAAGTGATCAACTGAGAATGAATCTGAGATTCTAGAAGTAACTTTAAGAACTTTTACTTTAGATAACAATTTTCATATGCATCTAATTAGTTGGAAGTTCAGATTTTGTATTTATTTTAAAGCAAATCATGAATTATGTGACATATTCTATAGGAATAGGCTGCATGATATCATAATGGAACTTCTAAGTCACATAACTAGCAGAGTATCTAATCTTCGGCTGACTCTGAACACAGCCATACTTTCCTGATCATTTTTTTTTTTTTTTTGTATTATTATAATCAATTATGTAGTTCACTAGGCGAATGTGTGTCGCAGCGATCGATGAATATTTATACATTGGAGCAAGTGTCGGTTCAAATATGTTGTCAATAGCTGTTGTCGCTTCTCATTCACTCACAACAGAGTCTGCCTCTGCCTCTTCCTCTCAATCTCTCTCTCTCTCTCTCTCTTTCTCTCTTCCGCACTATCTTCGGTTGTATCTGTAAAGCTTTTGCTTTGTAACTGTATATTTGTTGCTTATGGAAATTGGAAACGGTAAAATAAATGTTGGATGCTGCGACGTACATATGTATGTATATACATCAGGTGTGTGTGACTGTGTGTGTGAGTGTGTGTATTTGTCTCAAATTTTGTCGTTTATTTTGACAGTTTCGAGAACGAAAGTGTCTAATTTGTTGCAGCTGAAAGTTGACTTAGATATAGGTAAAGCTAACACCAATTTTACTTTTTGAGCATTTTAGAATAACCCAAGACTGCAAAGCTGGGAGACAACGATATTTGGAGTATTTAACTCTCATTATATAAGTGTAGTGGGTTTTTGCAAAAGCAATCGAGAAACTTTCAAAAATTGTTCAAATAAAAGAGTTTTGTTTTCTGAAAATAATTGATGATGTAATGCAGAGTTTATATTAAGGAAAAAAAAGAGAAAATATTTAACTACCTCTCGCTCTTAAGAGCTTTGTTATTCTTTGACAAATACAAGATAAACCTTGGCTACTAAGAGATATAATAAACTATTCTAGTGCCAGACAAAGCCGGGCTATGCTTTCTAATCTTTATACTAGAAATACGGTAAATGTAAACTTAATTCAATATTAGAATATTATGCTCTTGCCACTCACCTGGAATCGTCAAACATTAGATCGATTTTGAGTTTGTATATCGAATTTCGACTGACACTCGAGTTGTTCTCGAGCTGATCGCCGTCCAGAAGTCGAAAGCCGGATGAGTTGCTTTTACTGCTGCTGCTGGCTGGTTTGCGGGATCGAACCGAATTCATGTTGGGCACAGCCAGGGCAGATTGGGAGTCGATTTTGCAGGAAGTGACCATCATCAAGTGTGATGGTGTAGCAGTAACAGTGACTGGAACAGTGACTGGAACAGTGACTGGCAGCAGTGACTGCGGCGCATGCCAGTTAAACGCACCTATTGACCGTCTGTTTGTTTCGTTTGTTTGTTTATTTCTGCTTCTGCTTCTTCTTCTTCTGGTTATTTCGTTTGTAATTTGTGCTCAATTAGCGGTAAATGAATTCCAATTATGCACATTGAATGTTAATTTTCAGCATTTTTAGCTAAATAATTATTACACAAAAACACACACACACAAACACAGTTAAACGGAGTTACACTGCACGAGAGTTATGTTTTTTTTTTTTTAACACTTTGCATAGGGCACTCAGTGAGATGAGGCTGCGGGTCCGATGTCTGCGAGGTGTTTGCCTGGCGTGATGTGGGTTTTGTGTAGCCAATCGTGTTGGCTCATTAATTAGCTGCTTGCCAGCCTGAAAACCGACAATGAAAATAAACAAAAAACAGATTAAAAACTGAAAAACTGAAAAAACCGAACGAGGCGCATGGAAAACGCGGCTGGGCGGTTATGGGCTTTTCCTTCAGGAAAAACTATTGCACATTTCAATGTTGTTGGTGTTTTTTAAGTTGTATGTATTTTTATTATTATTTTTATTTTGGTTGTTGCCCGTTTGGCTGATAAATTGCCCCATAAAATGCGATTGTTGTACTGGAAAAATTCTAACAATTTGCACCGCACAACAGTTGCACTCACACTCGCACACACACTCGCACACACACTCACATATACGATATACAACAAAGCAAACGCGTTAATTCGACGCTGTGTGCGACGCGGCTGTGGCTGCATCTATTAGATACTTTCACTATAGAGAGAGATATTTGCTATAATTAGCAAATGCCGTCTGCAGCTAACACACACTCGCTCAGAAATCGGCACTGACATTTACTTTTGCCTTATTCGAACTTCACTTTGGCCACAAAATCAACTGCAGCGCGAAACAGTCAATCACCTGTAGGCCTGAGCCCGCTTGATCCGGAATTCTGAATCGTTCGTATGATTAGAGTTACGGTCTAGAAGATCTATGAGCTGTACAGATCTGTGCGCGTCGGTTGCCACACGGCGACTGCGCAAACGCGTTGGCTGAAATGTCGAAGCGCGTCTAAAAAAACTAAACTTCAACTTCCATTCGAATATGGCCAAGAAACGAGCCCGCTGACGACTGCGAACGAAGTGAGGTGGCCAAAAGAAATGGCCAAGCTAGGCGGCCAGCAACGTAACTCCAATCTGTGTTCGAGTCTGCATATGAATGTGTGTGTGCGCGAGTGTGTGTGTGTGTGTGTGAGTGTGAGCGTGTAAGCACAATAACAATATAAACTCTGGCGTAAGTGGGTAGCTCACCTCTTCATATGCCCCGCATAGATATAGATATACCTACATACATATAGACGATGCTATGCTTTACTTTGCTCTGCTCTGCTCTGCTCTGCTCTGCTCTGATATGTGTGCACATGTGTATGTATGTATTTACATGCACATGGCACGCCCTCCCTGGCCATCTGCTGCTGTTGAAGATGTACGAGTGACTCCGCTCGGATTTTCAACATCACCAACAATCACTTGGCCAATGCTCAATGGTGCTTTATGTGGCCACAACTCCATTATGTACCCTAACAATGCAAGTATTATTAACACTTGCGCGTGTTTTGGCTGGCCCAGCAACAACAACAACGGCAACAACATGTGAATATGTGTAGCAGCTGGGATTTGCATAGATGAATGGCATGACATTTACGCAAAGATCTTTGTGCAATGCCCCCCTCCGCCTCAGCCGGCCGCACTCACTCAATGTCAATACCAAATTCAGTTTCGGAATGGGGCTTGGCTGTTGCAGCGGGACTGAACCGATTGGATTTGGTTAATCGATGCCCGGTCCCAGTTTTGCCATGGCCATTGCCATTTGCGCAAGCCCAGATCAATGTATGACAGCGTTGGCAAAGACGAAGAAGGCGGCGGCGACGGCGACGGCGACGGAATTTTCGAAATCAATGACCGTGGTCAAGTTTATACAATAATTACAGCCAACTACTCATATGGCTCCCAGTGGACCCGTTTCTGTGCTTGACTATGCAATCTCATAAAATTGCTTTTAATTTTTGTTTCTCTGCCCATTCATGTTGGCTTTCGTTGCGAGCAGTCTAGCATAGAAATGAACCTTGGAGGAATATGAATACACTGTTCAAAAAGAATGCTGAGAAAGCAATTATTAATTTTGTTTATATATTATAAAAGATAAGTATTTGGCGACATTCATACATTCATATATTCATATACTCATATATTCATATACTCATACATTCATACATTCATACACTCATACACTCATACACTCATACACTCATACACTCATACACTCATACACTCATATATTCATACACTCATACACTCATATATTCATACACTCATACACTCATATACTCAAACACTCATACACTCATATATTCATACACTCATATATTCCTACACTCATACACTTATACACTCATACACTCATACACTCATACATTCGTACACTCAAACACTCATACATTCATACACTCACACACTCATATATTCATACACTCATACATTCATACTTTCAAACACTCTAACACTGATATACACTCATATATTCATACATTCATTTGTTCATACATTTATTCACTCATACACTCATAAATACAATCATTTTACCGCAGGTGTATATTTTTATTGTTTTTATATGAAAACTTTCAGTTTTAACTCTGATATCGCGCTCTGAATCTTCCGTATTATTATAACATAAATCCACTGATATCAGCGTACCCATATTATGAGGGTCATTTATCAGTTGACAATTTGAAAGCAGAAAGTCGCTTAGTTTCAGTTTAACCCCAGATCAAGAGTGATATTCACAACTATTCGTCGTAGCATGTACATACATATATATATGTACATATATTTAGAGTCTAGCGCATTTCTTTTTAAGTAGCATATAAATATGCAGATATTTACATAATTAATTTTGCAATTGATGATCGGGCAGTGATGCAGCCCGAAATGGACTTTTATTCATGAGATAACAGTTCCGAGTTACGACTAATTAAATCGCGTATACATTAAACAATCGGTTAATGGCCATCCATTGTGTGGACTGCCTTAATAAACTCTTACTTTTATGCCAAACAGCACAGATGCGATGCTGCCTGAAGGTATTCGGAGACGTGCCTCATTCGCATCTTTGTCGCTTTTCGCTTTTCTTATTCAGTTTTATTGATTAGTCGAGTGAAACAGTTAACAAGACAATAGGAAAAACCTGACTCTCTTCGGTAGCGATACCAGAAAGGGCATTAAAAACAGTTAGGTTTTCGATCAACACAGCTATGCAGCTAGAACTTTCGTTTGTCGGCCCATAAAAACGAATCTGATTTTCCCAATACGCATCCATCTCTGTCCGCATATGCTATACGGCTGCTATGGTTGGGAGCCACAAATGTAATTTAGCTAACAAATAGCACGATCATGCACATCACTTTCTCTGTCCAACTCGGCGGGCTTGTCTGTCTTTAATTGTTTTAGGTTTGTTTTATTTAATCGCAGTGGCAAGCACAACAATTTAAAAATTAGTCATACACTTTACTCTAGCTCCAATGCTCTGTACCTAAGCCAGATGCAAGCATGCTTGAAGATACAGATACAGCTACAACTACAACTACAACTGTGGGTATAGCTGAGGCTGGAGTTATAGCTATATATATATATTGCTGCAGATCCAAACGCACACACGCCGGCTTCATTGTGCCAGCAAGCCCCCCTCCGTTGGACTCCCTCGGATACGGTTGATTCCTTGGCTAGTCTCTTGTGTCTAACATTGCGTATCTGACATGCGCTCCAAGCGCACACTGAGGCAAAACACTGCACAACTGTATTTTTGACTACAATTGGAAATGTTTTAATATTTTCTTTATATGATATATAATTTTAAATTAATTGTTTAAAAATCATGTAGTATAATTTTCAGTCACGCAACTCTCATCTAGTTATTATTTTATTTTTGCATTATTTTTAATTATTCCAATATTTTTAGATATGTCATGTATTATATCATAAATGCATAACTTGCTTTAAATAATTTCTTAATAATAAACTTCTCACATTGTTATCATAATTGGCTTTTATATAATCAGTTCTGCAGACTTTCAACTGAAATTATAGCACAATTAGGCTATTGTATGGAAGACTAGATTTGGTAAGTGCTGAGAGCTCCAGCAATCATGCTTCTTATCATGATCTGACTTTCTTTTGACATATAGCCCAAGTAGCTGCGGTTGTTCAAATTTGGGTTGACTTCGAGCTGCGAGCTTCGAGCATTGCATCACGAAAAGTGCTCCACAACAATTGTCACATTGTGCTGTGCGTTACGGCATGTCTCTATTACTTCTTCTGCTTCTTCTTCGCCTGCTTCATGCCCCCTCTCGGACTGTGTGTCTTCTTCATTTTCAACACGTTTCCAGTGTTTAACAATAACAATACCGAATGTTGTTATTCGTGCAAGCGGAGCTGAGCATATTAAGAAAAATTAACTTCGCGAAGTTTTTTAGTTTGAATACAATTTGCGAAAATGATTTTACAATGTTTATAAGACTAAAAATAAACTATTCACTTTATAGATGGTGAAAATGTGCGATTCAAAGGTTACCGCACAGTGACACATAATGGCATTGTTAACTAAATAGGTTTTACTTAGCTAAACGTGTCTATGGACGATGTTGGTCACAGCTATTAGGATATTCATTTGAGACAAGTGAAGTGTAAACTGGTTTGTAAAGTGAATACGATGAAGTGAGTATGTGAATATAAATCAAACCATATATGGAGCATAAGAAGAGACCATCTAAAGAAAAGAATAGCTTAAGGCAAACCTATTGTTTATCTCTTTAATTAGCTTTACATGCCTGACCAAACAGAGAACCCTCAAAGGAAATTTAGATATAAGTCACCCTCTTTTGAAGTCCAACCATAAAAAGCACTAAATGTCCGCCGTTGATATACAGTAGAATCCGGTTATAGCGACATTCAAGGGACCGTCGATTTTACGTCGCTATACCCGGAGGACGCTTTAACCAGACGGAGCAAAAAAAATTTTTTTTTTTATTTTTTACGGTTGCCATGTTCATAATAGCTTTTAACATTAAACAATTTAAATGTTTAATCAAAACTAAGATTTTTTATAAATTTATTTCATTAACATGACTTAGAAACATTTTTGTGACGTCAGCATTGTACTTTGTCTCTCTCCCTCTCTCTGTCTTGGCAGCATTTGGGGTGTTGCTACACACACAAGCAAGGGTTCTGATCACTGATCAACACATACATGTATACATTTCTAACAGAGTCTTTTTATGCTGAAATTTTTTGTCATTATTTCGCGATTTTTTGTTTGTCACGTCGTAATAACCGGTAAATGACTCAAAAATATGAAAAAATAACGTCGGCATAAGCGGATTGTCGTTAAAAGCGGAGTCGTTCTAAACGGAAGGTCTTTCATATAAGTTTGTATGGGGACCAACCAAGACATCGAAATTTCGTCGATATAGCCGGTTGGACGCTTTAAGCGGAGTCGTTATAAGCGGATTCTACTGTATTTGCCAATTTGAAGAATTTGGAGTAGCCTCTGTGAAACATAGCTGTACCTAGCTTAGCTACATAGGCAGCAGCTCATACTCATAGTTTAAAGACTTGGTTAGGTTTGGCGAACAATGCGCCCATAAGGTGAGCATTACGGCGTAGATAATGAAATCCAACATAGAAATTGCTCAAAAAAGCGTGACGCGTGCCGTTGCTGATGAACTCTGCGCCATAAATTGCCAAGAGCCAACACACTTGCATACCATAATACATACAGCCATATCTACATACATATCATCACCATATGTATATATATGTGCATATACAACCTTAGCGGTAACTAACAAAATTCTTATGGAAATTCAACATGTTTTATTGCTTATAATTGGCTGTTGAAAGAGATTTTCGTTAATTCTGCTTCTTCTTTATTATTTCGTTCGCCTGGTAAATTTTCAGGCAATTTTCATCTTCTTTCTTCTGGGTGCTAAAGCGACTTTCATTTATTTCGGTCAGCCGAGTTCAAATGGCGCGTGCTTTGTGGGTCAGTGGTGTTCCACACACACACACACACACATACACAGAACAAGTGGAGGTGGCACTCGCCTCTTGCTAAACAATTATATAGAAGTTGGAGTGCTGCTCATTGACACCATCAGATTGTTGAATTTAAATGCTAACTGTTCTCTTATTGTTCGGCTCGTAGTGCCGTTGTCGGCAGCCAACTTTGCTGTTAGATATAATCATAGCTCAAGTGCGGACTGTGGATCGTTTAACACAATTCAGGGAAAGTTCTGCGCCCGCTCAAAATAATTGAATAATTAATAACTCACATGAGTCATGTGAAAACTGTTGTCGAAAGAGATAAATTAGATTTATGAGATGCGGAAAGATTCTTGAATTGGAGAAGTTAGACAGTCGATATGCATATGTATTTAACTTGGTCTAGTAGGTCGAGGACAGCTGAAAAGGAATTGCCATAATAGTTAATGCTGGCATTTGTAATAGAGTGGGGCATAACAGTTAGCCAATTAATGGCAGGCCATCGTGTAGGCACACGTTTGATTAGCACATTCATACAGTTAAGCAGCAAGTAGCTTGATCAAAATACAGTTAAGTAGCAGTAAAGTGGTGATTGGAAATGTCTCGACGTGCCAGCAAAACTCGTAATTGTATATCTATAGCTACTCCGCTTACGAGCGAGCCAGCGTGCGTCTGTATTGATGCGTTCTGGCTGCCCCGCCGGTAAGGAGTTATGGCTCTGACCCACCTTTAGAACTGGATGCGAGCGCTAGCTGGCTAGATGGCAACCAGTTGCAGTTGCAGTTGCGCAGCTGCCGCAAACGGCGCATCGATGCTCCAGTTTCTCAACCACAGACCTGTCACGCAGCCGCCGAGAGGAGAAAATCGGAAAATAATTGCATGAAAACTCTAGATCCCTGCTCGAAAGAAGCGCGAACAGCAAATGCGGCCAACGAACAGATGAGGGGGGCAGCCACAGGGGCTGGGTGTAAAGCTGATGTTGAACGAGTTCAGCAGGAAAAATGGCTTTGTCGATCTTGATACAATTGAATGTAGGCAACATAAGAGATCCCGCTAATCGAATGATTGTATTTAAGTCTGCACTTCAATGTGGTACCAAATACAGGCACAAGTACAGTTAACAAGCGCTGCAATTGGCAAGTGACTTGTCGTTAATATGATAATGGCTAATAACTAATGGCTAATTAAATGAACTGAAGTAAGAATAATTGCAAAGACAAGCAATTCTTTTCTACACAGAATGCGCGATTGACATCGAGTGTGATTGACATCGAATTAAACAATTTTGTTATATAATAAATTCAATTAAATATATGAATTTCAATGTTGATTGTTACACGATAAATCTGTAATAATAAATTAGCCAGCATTGATAAGCTAATTTATTTGAATGACTTTTCTTCGAGTTGTTTGCCATAGCAAGATAAATATCTTATATATATATACTATAGTATATTTAACTACATATCTGAATATTTATAGAAAGAATCAAAAGAGAATCTTGTATGAATCATTTTGGCATTATTGAATGTCCAACTAGGCGTATGTGTAATATTTTTTGAGAACATGAACTGCAACACATTTAATTAGTTATAAATTTTGCTAGAGTTCAAATATTTAATATATAATTTGTGAATAGTAATTTTATACGTAAATATTTTTAAAATTTCAATTGAATTTACATATAGCCAATTAGCTGACAATATTTAAATTGAAATTTCTTTTTCTCGAAATTTCTTCTGACAAAAAAAAAAAAATCATGTTGACTTACTTAATTAGCATTGTAAGCCCCACATAAGTCGTCAATATCCATCTTTAATGCGTGCCATTGAGAGAAGTGCAAGTTCATGAATAAATGAGCATTAATTGAAAATTTCGTTAAACGCACAGTTCCGTAGTCTGGTTAAGGTTCTTCTCGAATACACACTGATCTAGCTGAGCAGAGCAGACTCTCAACTCGATTAGCTTTTTGGCCAAACGAAATTGCCTGCCATGGAAACTGCAACCGAAACAGCAACCGAAGCGCGTGAAGCCAATAACGAGACTAACAGCTCGAGTGCAATTCGGTTGAGTTGAGTCCAGAGCACCGTCCAGCGATGGCCAAAGCGCCAGCTCCATGTCAAGTTTTCAGACTCGGCCGTGGCTTCGGGTTATGTGCAGACTGCTCGTAATCTCGTCACGCATTTGCCCAGTCGCTGGAGGCGCTCAACTGACGCTCGGCGGCTGTTAGCGCCAGCTGATGCGGATTAGCCAAATCTTATGTCGGCGTCGACAGCTGTAAGCCCATAATTAAGACACAAATAGCCCGCATTTAAATATTTAATGTCAACACTTGCAGATATTTGGATTTCAGTTTGACTTCCTGCAGCGACTTCTATGCCCATTGCTGTTCCCTTCCTTTCTCTAATTGGAGTCCATACCTGTCTGCCGTACTTGTCTGCCTTGACCAACGATCTCGATCAACGAAGTCGCTGCCGAAAAGTGGATAAACCTGCGTGGGCTTTGCCCCAAATTTTCGTGTGTGCTCATTTGGGCTCGTCCCAGTCAGTGTACGAGTATTTGACCAATATTTGAGTGAACCGTTAGACAGACTCGCTTGGAGCTCAAGGCGGCCTGGTCATATTAATTTATGCCTGGCCCGGACTAGCTAACTTCATCAATACCAACGGCCACCTGAATGAAAACAGGTTTTGCACGCGGACTCGCACTCGTACTCGCCTCGAAATGGGTCAATCTTTAAGAATGCTGCTGTCAGAATCTTTGGCGGCTGCAGCTCCAAGCGAGTGACGGTCTTTGATGGTGCAGCCTCAGCTCTCCTGGTTGGCTCTTCGTTTCGTTCTTTCGTTTTGGCGTTCCGGGGAATTGTGTCAGTCGACCAAGGCGGCAGCATCGAATACTTTATTGGGAGGATGAGCCACCAAGAGAAGACTCTCGGCAGGCAGATTTCGTATACAGGTCTGCCTTGTTTCTAATTGGGCCAGCACCTTATTCATTTGAATAGCCCCATTAATTTTGGTCCAATTTCTTTTGATTGCAAATTGGGAACTGATGCTCTGTTAAGGCTTTGAATCTAAAAATACTTTACTTTTACCTTAATCAAATACTAATTTAATGTAAATTTTGTTGTTTCTATAAAATCTATCAAAATGCTATATAAATTAAACATGTATAAATAAAACAATAGCGAACCTTGCTGTCCAAATAGACTATAAACTATAAACGAAACAATATGCTGACAATTCCAATGACAGCTATAAAGGCATCTTCTACGTTGATAGTTTTGTTGATAACATACAAATATTGGCCCGAAGCAGTAACATTCAAACTGTGCTCTTGAAAATATGCATAGATACAGACAGGAAGCGTAGCTATGTTTTTTATTGAATTTTTATACGTGACTCTGCATATATTTCCAATTTTGCTATGTTTTCACGAGCACTGATAACGATTGGAAGCATAAGACTTAAGCAAACATTTATACATGCATACATACATACATAAATAGACTACCTGTGAAAAGCTGGCTGCTACGAATACATATGCATACTGTAATATTCTCTCCAATTGGGTGACAAAATGTTGCTTTCTTTCGCATTTCCACTTACAAATTCAAAAATAATATATCAAAGTTTGTACAATAATATATCTACAGAAGAAAAAATCATAATTTTATAAGCTCGACACTAAGAGCAAAGAGTTGCATAAAGATTTCAAATAATCAATTACGTTTTCTGTCTGACATACTGTAGCAGGCAGCTTTTGAATGCTCACAGAATCGCAAGCAGTGCTTGACTGCTTTGCCAACTGTGGAGCAAACCACATTAGATAGAATTTTCGTTTGCAGCCTAAACATATGCTACATTTTAAATTAGATTTATGATTTAGGGAGCACATGCTTTGGAGTCTGAATTTTAATTATTGCATACTTTCATGCGCACGAAATAAAAATAAACTTTCATCTTAAAATTAACAAAAATAAAAAAATTGATAATTTTACTCCTTTATGGAATGCTGAATCTCTTTATTAACTTGAATTTTGTTTAAGCCATGGTTATGTTAGCATTGGTAAGCATGAGTTTGTACTATTTACAAAAGCCTATCACTCCCCTATCCCAGCATCCGTGCATCATTTTTATCGTCCGAATCGCATGTGGCCGTAGTCATCAAACTGGTCATCGTTGCCCCGCTTGCCAAACCTCATGTGCCCATAGTCGTCGAATCTCTTTGGGCGCTCAGCCTCCTCGTTGTTCACCAGCAGCTCCAGTTCAATGGGAATTTTGGAATGAGAGATAGGAAAAAATCTTGGTCCGTAGCCAATGGATCTTTGGTTGCGCCTGTTGTTGTTGCCAAAGTGCGTACGGGCAGTGCCAGCTCCATTGACGTTCAGCGTGTCGGTGTCCGACTCCAACTTGGGTTCCATATTGCGCCTCTGCTGCTCCTCCTTGAGCAAGTCCAGGCTCTCAGCGTGCGAGGGAGACGGCAGGATCAGTAGCAAGTAGACTGCGAGCACAATCAGGATGAGCGCACCCGAACAGCGTCTGGGACTCTTGTAGGGCAACATCCTTACTATTGTCCTGTCGCTGACTCAATGCCAATTCCCAGCCAGGCATCTTGGCTTTTATAGCCAACTCTCCTTGGAGTCCTTTGAGCCAATATTTCTAATATTTAATATTCCGCGGCTATTCGCAACGCCCTAAGTGAAGCGCTGCTACATCATCATTTGACAGCTGATTGACGTGATTGAATAAAGAGAGCAAATCCTACGCTACCTGAGAAAATATTATTAAATTTTAATACAGTTAGATGGCTCAAGAAGAAAAAGAGAGTGAAGTGAAGGAAAATATTTGTTTTTTTTTTTTCTGTTGAGTAGATGAATGCACAGAACAGAGTGCTCAAAGAAAAGTTAAAGAACTAGTAAACTATTATATAATATTAGTATATAATGTATACAAAAACGTCTATATTTATTAAGTATGTGACCTTTTAGAGCACATAAATAGGAAATTGAGAGATTACATAAACATTTTTTATGTGCTTGAATTTAAGTTGGCTTTTGTAATGAATTTAGTGAGCCAAGGTGAACATCCATCGCTCATTTCATTTAAGAACCGTGCTCTTATCTCTCAACACGTGCAGACATTAATAAATATACAAATGTGAATATTAAATCAGTTTTCAAGGGCCAGAGATGCAGATGATTTTCGAACAGATCAATTACAAAGTTGTTGAAGGCGTGCGACACGACTGCTCGGCCCTTTTTTGGTGGGTTCATTGATGACAGGTTTAATTAAATGTGTGCCGTCTGAGCCTGAGCCAGAGCCAGCCAGCCGTAGAGCTCTGCAGAGAGAGTGGGAGAGGGAGAGAGAGAGACGATGGCGTGTCAAGTGCCTACTCCCTCCGATTGACCGCATTGAGCCGTTTGGCTCTGCATTTGTGTATGTGTTTGTGTTTGTGTAAAAAGAATGCCATTTGCTGACCGGATTGTCCGCATTCCAAAGATTCAATCGAATGGTAGACACACACCAATATACATACACACATACACACACTAGTATATAGTGGTACATAAAAGACCAAATTAACAGCTATAGAGAAAAGTATCTACGAGTTTATCAATAAACAAACCGCAATCCATAGCCGCAGTCGCAGCCCAATGCAACGGTTTGTAGACTTGGACAAACACACACTTACACACACACACGACACACACAATCCACAACCAGTCTCAGAGAGTGCAAAAAAAAAACAAACAACAACACATAAATAAAATGTGAGCATAACAAAAGCCTGTGGCAAGAGACGCGCATTAGAAACAAGACAAAATCCACAAGACAAAACTTTGTGAGCCACACAGCCGGCACATCTTGGACACTGGCCACTGTCCACATCGGTGGTGGTGCTCTGTGGTGCTCTGTGGTGCTGTTGTGACGGCCACAGCGCCACCGAAAACTTCTTGCTGCTTGCAGGTGTTTCGAGGTCTCGATTGCTGTTCACGCAATTCAGCGGAGCGGTTCTGAGCGGATCGGGTTTATACGCTCTTGTCACCTAAACACCTACATATATATGTATGTATATATCTATATCTGCATATATATACATATGTATATATTGTATCATTAAAAAGTGTGTGTGCTTCTTAGACAACTTCGGTTGATGTAATATGAAATCGTATATATGCAAGCAAATGAGCTTTATCTCTATGCTGGCATACTAAGTTGATTAGCTCTTTCTTCACTTCTGGCCAAATAGTCCGAACTATCGCATTTGCTTTTTGTGGTCTGTCGCAGTTTTGAGCTTAGCATTCTGTGTTCTGTACGTGAGATATTGTATATAAAGTGAATTCATCCGCCTGATAAGACTTGGTTAGCAGCACAATGAGTTTAGTTAGCCTCACCTGCATTTGCAATTAGATAAATGGTAAAATGGGTTTCCTGTGGCAGGCTGCGCCATCCATTTCCCCCAATTTATGGTGGCCCTCGGGTGGGCCGGCCATAATCGAGATGCATTGGAGACAGCTTATGGTGTGGCATGTGCGCTCAGCGATTTGCCTGCTTGACCAGCTGCCCAAGTCGGCGTTGGTATTCCAGTAAAACTGGAAATGGAAAACATTTTCTTGCCGCATTTTCTCGTTGCATAAACCTGGAATTTCCATAAAGCCAACAACGCGACGGCTGTGCCGCTGACACACACACACTAATACGCACAGCTGCCGGCCAGCCCGAGGGATGCCCTGTCCTCCCGCCGAGCGGCTCCGTACGACGCTTTTAATTGAAAATCTCTTACGCAATGCGAGGGGAAGACATACATACATACATATAACTCCTGAAAGCAGCAAACTGCAAACTGGAACTGCCAATTTTGATTTATACGTTAAGCGGTTGGAAAAATATATGCTTCGCGCCTGGCGGCAATTAGGTAATACGCGCATAAAGGTAAATGGCTATTGGTGCAGGTAATACGGGCCATAGAGCCCAGCCCAGGCCAGCCCAGTCCAGCGTAATTATTGTGGCCAAAATAAAAGATATATGTATAATATATAAACGAGGACACTGATGCAACACGCTGTTGGCCTTTTGTGTGCTTAAATAAAATGCTTGGAAATTAACCTGTTCACCTGCAGCACCGCATCTGCTTGCCACTCTGTATGTGTGCGTGTGTGTGTGTATCCGTATCGGCATCTGTGTTCGTATCTTGTATCTCTTAATATACAGCTCACACATGCTGCCCCTCTTGCCAAGTGGAAGTTAAAGTTGAGCTTGAATTGCGATGATCTTTGCTTTCGGCATTATAAGTAAGTAGCGCCGACTCAAAAACTGGAAGTGAAATCGGAATTGGATTCGCTCGCGGCTCCATACATATCTCTCTCTCTCTCTCTCTATCTCTGTTTCTTTCCTCTCACTCTGCCTTTGCTCCATCTCTGTCCCTCTGCCGAAATTCTCAACAGTCTCGAACGATTTCATCACTCAAAATTCGAATATGCACATAAAGTATGCTCGCTGCAACTTTCGCTTGTTTTACTTTAGTCGATTGTTAACAAAATATTCGAACAATTTGTGTTTGAACATTTATGTATTTGTGTTTGCCACGAGGCCCGTCCCAGCCCTAGCCATAGCCCCGGCCTCTGGCATGCCATATGCAAATATGAAATCTGCAGTCAGCGACATGCCAAGAATTTGCATGCAAATTTCATTTTGTGACAGCCCATATGCATTGCCTAGACTCTAGACATATAAATATTTATATATATTATAGATCTGAGCATAGGCTGCAGTAATATTCTGTAATTCTGCTGGTGGGTGTCTGACTACACCCACATACACTGCTCAAAATGCAGGCATATACATATATAAAATTTACTCAAATGTAAACTAATTTTGTTTGCTCTAGTTTTAGTTATAGGAAATACATAGCTAGATATATTATTTCGACCAGATCTACATATATGTATACTGTATGCAATAGATAGACTAGCTTGACCTCGAGTTTATGAGAATGTATTTAAGTTTCAAGGACAAGCACTTGACTCGAAACTTTCATAAACTAAACGATTTTGTATTCGATTTCTATACACATATACTTTACTCTATATAATTATATATAAATCATAATTAAATAATCTCAGATTTGGCAGAAAATTAAATGTTTTACATCAGCATTTTTCTCAGTGTATGGCGGCTGTCTTTAGGCTTCACTCGCGGCATTTTGCTGTTTCCCCCCTCTACAAGAACACCCGCTGTGCCAATCAGTTAAACTCAGTGACATATACACATACACCCACACACATACATATTCTCATACATACATATGCATCTATGTATGCAAATAGCTGATATTTATTCATGTTGTGCTCCACGCATGCTAATTGATTGAGTCGAAGGTGTGCTTGGGCCGAGCGTCGCAGCCATTGTCGAATTTGATAAAAATAGAACTTGGCCTATAGTGTAGATCGAGTTTGGGCCAGCTCTCCATAGATGTACGAAATAAAAGAAGCATTTTGTTAACATTTTATTATATTTATTGTACACATATTTCTGTATTTATTTGTCTGTATCTATGATTAGGCATATCTATTATATCTGCGCTTTAGCATACTAATATGGACAGATTGAAAGAACAGTATTATATGTAGGTATATATATGTGTATGTGTCCGTGTCTGTATCTATAGCTAAGTGTAAACGCTTTCAACTAAGCTCGTTCGTGAAGATATTTTACATTTGTGCTCGCATATCGGGGAAACAGAATTTTTTTTTCACCAGCTCTCAAGTGTAAGTTATTTACTATTATATTATTCTACATTATTATATTATAATCGGTTATTTGTTGTCTTTGCTTTCATAGGGAAGAATTCTCAATAAATGTTTTTTTTCTTTTTTCTCTTTTCTTTATTATATTTATATAGATATACTTAAAGTATAAACCTAGTAAGGCACACATATTCATTGTTGTTGATAATTGATTTTGATTGGAATATCGTAAACGATATTCACTTCGAAATTTGGTTACCCAATCCTATCTGAAGTCTATTGCTGCAGTACAGCTTGGTCGCTCTTTTGTTTAACTGTTGATTCGATTCCATTTCTAAGTTGACCAGCATCGCTAAAATGTTGTGTAACTCTATATATGTATATGTATATATGTATATGATCGTACGTATATATATATAATAGTATATATGTAGTACTTCTAGTCCTTGTCGGGTGTACTCCGCTTGGCTTGGCGGCTTATCTGCGCGGCTTGCCGAAGCTACTTGCGGGTCCCACTGGGCCGTATATCGCATGCGGCTGATGTGGATGTGGATGCGCTGGACCCGCTGCTCCGTTCGTCATGGCAGCCTGCTTGCGCTGCAGCGTGGCCGGACCGGGGGCCATTGGGCGGCGCTCGCCGTCGCTGAGGTCCAGGCCGGCCACCATTTGGGCAATCTCGCGCTCCTTCTTCATGTCCGGTGGATTGAACTGGAGGCTGGCCAGCGAGCCGTGGCTGCGGCTGCGATGCTCCTGGCGTATGGAGTAGCTGAAGGCGCGCTCGTTCAGGTGACCCTTGCGGCGATAGATGCCCGTGCCACCTGGCGACGGCGACTCGGCGCCCGAGTTGCCCGAGTCATCCAGGCCGTTGCCCATGGAGGCGGCCATCTTGCGGCTGGACATGCTCAGGGGACGCGGCTCGCCGATCATTGACTGCGCCATCGGCGGCGGCGGCACCCCGCCCATTGCCTGCTGGTAGGCGTAGATGGGCGGCACAATGGGCATGCCCACAGGCATGCCGACGCCTCCGTTCTTCTTATCCTTCTTCTTCTTTTTGCTGGTGGAGCGCGACGGCTGCAGCGTCGCGTACTGCTGCGGCAGCATCATGGGTATCTGCAGCGGCGGCAGGCCGGCCATATGCTGTGCATGCTGCATCTGCATGATGTGCTGCGCATGCGCCTGTGCGTGTGCATGCGCATGTGCATGTGGGTGATGCGGCGGCGGGCCGGGCGGAAAGCCGCGATGACTAATTGTGTGATATTGGCGCGCAGCGTGCGGCCCGGAGACGGGGCCATAGATGACGCTGGCGGAGCCCGGACCAGGTCCCGGTCCGGCAAGTACTTGTGTGCGATGCATCGCCGCCGCCGGATGCATGGGCTTTGGTCTGATCAGTGTGCCCGACAAGCTCTGGCTGCCGCTCGACTTCGAGGACTTCTTCTCGCGCTTTGTCTTGCGCTCCTCCTTGACTGGCGGCGGTGGCACATCGATGGGCGTGCTGATCTGACGCGCACGCAACGGCCGGCCCAGCGTGGACGTGTTGCCGGCATACAGCTCATAGGGACTCTCAGCGGCGCCAATGCTGTCCAGCTGATCCTGTGAGCCGCTCCACACCTTGTGGTTCTCATCGCCATTGTACACAGAGGCGTCGCCATCATCCACGGTGACGTTCAGGTCAGCGCTGCTACCATAAACTGCAAAGGAGTGAAGAAGTCGAAGGAGTATTAGTATAGTTGAATAATTAAATGATCCATAAAATGTCACTAGATATAATAAATATTTAGAATTTTAAGAGTTCATCGAGTGGAACTGAGAACAGACTTTGCTGAATGATTGACTAAATATTTGATTGATTTACATTAAAGCACAATAGCTAGACAGATATAACGCCTTCTGAAAGGGATTTCAATAATATAAAAAAAATGTATACAAATTTCTGATCAACACATCAAAGTTTTCTTCAACTGCATACAAATTCCCCAAAAGATTGTATAGGGAACAAAAATCGACAGCTCTTGGATAAGACGCAAAATAACAACAACTCTTAGCTATTTTATATAAGATGCAATTTATAAATACATTGAGAGAAACAACTTCAAGCTAAGAACGAGTTTGGACGCATTTCTATAGCATATCATGCAATCGGCATGGGTGATCTGAATGCAGCTCTTGGGTTTCACTCGATAGCTGGTTGACCTTCGCGGCCAATGGATGCTGTCCAGCCAACTATTAATGTCCCAGAGGGGGCCAGGGCCGCACTTGTCTCACATTACGTGTTGAGGCTAAAGCGCCGATTCACGCGCCAAGTGGCAAGCGCTGGGCCCGGGGGGCATTTCCATTAGCCAAAATGCTGGAAATTAGCCGAGCGCGTCTAATCCAAAAAACAAATTCAAATGAATATAGGCCAAGACCGTCAAGAGTCGACAGCAACGGCGGCCGCATTCAAATGAATCGATTGTGAGGCAATTGAATGCGCTTCGATTCGACTTTGACGACTCTTAAGTGTTCCCTTCGCACGTACACACGTGTGTATGTGTGTGTCTGTGTGTGTCAGTTAGGCAATGCGAATATGCTCGACAGATACAGATACAGATACGTTTATGTGTATCTATAAATATACTAGCCACACACACACACACACATAGACATTCGCGATGCCGTTACTATCAAGCTGAACGTCGCCTTTTGTCGCAGCCGATGAAGGTTGGCGCGGTTCTGCAGCGCATTTGGGCCATGGCAGCAACGGCAAACGGTTTTGTAATAAATAACGGTAATTTAATAACTTGAACGCGGCAGCTACACACCTGCCGCCAGCCAGCGTTGCGCCCCCTTCGCCCTAGGTTCCTGCCACAAAAAGCAAAAAAAAAAAAAAACGAAAAACCAGCCCAGCCCCAGTCGCCGTCGCAGTCACCGTCGCAGTCGCAGTCAACGGCCAGTCCGGCAGACGACAATAAAGCGACGAGTCAGTTTTTCAGCATACTCTGCCAGCGAGCATTATGAATCGGCTATAAAATATGTTAATATATGAACATTTTCTATAACTTTGTATTATTATAAACAAGTTATATATGTAGAGTGGATTGGTGTTCATAAATAGATTTATTAAAATTAGTACAAGTCATACTAGAGTATGTAAATTTAAATTGCTCGAACAAGAGACTATCTATGCTTTTAGCATAAATCTGTGTCACCAATAAAAAAACAGAAATATTTATTAAATATCTCAGGTTAGTTTTGTTATGAAGAGTATTAGCAATTCGTGTTCTCAATAATAACTGTTCATTCTCGTTTTTGTATTCGTATATACATTTGTTGTTAGTGTCTGCTTTTGTAGCTTCGCTTCTTAGCCATGCCATAATTTGGTTTGGTTCCTCCGCTCATTTTTTTTACTTTTTGCTATTCTGCTGTGGCTGTGACTGTGGCTTTGCAGCTCTTTGGCTCTTTTGCTGCTTTGTCGTCGCTGCTGAGAAATCTCCGGTCGCGTTGGGGTCTATTGACCCCCGTCGAGACGCGGCCAACGTGCTCGACTGACTGACGTTGAAAATGAGAGCGAACTTTTTGGGCACTGTGCACGCCCCCCCGCGTAGTAGTAGTTCCCCGGCTACATGAACTCTATATAAATTTTGTATTGTTTGAGCGGAACAGGCTGCAGACATTGTGGGAAACGCTCCGTTTCAGTTGTTGTTTCTTAATTAGCAAGCTTTTCACATGCCCAAATGTCAAATGCATTATAACGCATATGTATATACGAAATGTCCAAGAGAGCTCTACATACATAGCTCCCTTGGCTCTCGTCCATGTCGCCAATTCTCACATCAATTCTGGCATTTGGCTCTGCCCCGTTTTGTATATGGATGGATCCATATCTTGGCAACTTTCATTTCTGAGCTCGATATTCGAAAGTGAACTTAAGTGGTTTTTACTGAAATTATATTTCAGTTTCAGCGGGTCGCTCACACTACATCTAAGACTTCATTTATCATTCTCCATACGAATTGAAAGTGTTGAAAATGTTCTTCTTAATTGTTTCGGGCAGCATTCAAAGCTGAAGTTTTCGACACGATTCAAGGCAAAAGAATCCATAATTATTTCAACAGAGTCTGATTGATAAATAGCTTACATAAATATAGGTGAATCAAAACTTTCACAGACTCCAAATATATCCAAGATCTGCTGAGGCTTATCTGACTGGAACCACTTAAGAACTTCCTTATTATAATTGTATATCGATGGTCCAGCTGGTGAAACTCTACTCTGATTTGGCGTTTAAGCAATCCATTTACGGCTTTTACCTCGCCGCGGAGCATAATCTGCGTAAACGTTTTCCGGAAGTCAATCAAATTGCTGAGCAATGCATCAGCCGGGCAGCTAGTTAGTTGGCTTCGAAATGCAAAAATGCAAAGCTTTAGCTGGTAATTACACTTCCAGTTGCAATTTAAGCTAATTTCGAGCTCGGAGCGTGGAAGTTGATTTATAATTTGTAATTGTTTCGCATTTCGCTAGTTGCAATAATTACGTGAAATTGTTTTAAACCAGTCTAACCGAAGGCCCCCCCACTTCTCTCTCGCTCTCTCTCTCTCTCTCTCTCTGTTTCTTTCTCTCTCCGCACTTATGTCATAAGCAATGTGCAGTGCTATCCATTCACGAAAAGTAAAATTAATACTCTCACTTAATGTGGCGAGTGGCCTCAGCGCATGCGTGCGTGAAAATTGTATTTCCACGTTTTGGCTGAGGCTTGGACTGGGCTGGGCTGGAGCTGTAGCTGGCTTCAGTGAGTCATTGCAATCGAAGGCAATTCATGCCACGGAATGAGAACTCCGCTTAAACACAATGTATCTTAAGTTGGCCAAAAAACAAACTGTTGGCATTTAAGCGCATTTGCCATTCAGCTGAAACATTCCGAGCGGAAAGGGGAGTGCCAGAAGCCCAAATAGCGCCTTTGAATTTCTGTTTTGTTTTTGTTTCTGTTCGATGCCAAAATGGAGTCGCAATGTGGCTTGGAATTTGCTTGTTGCCTTTGCTTGCCATTTCGTTTTCCGCTGTATGCTGCCCGCTGCCCGCTACCCGCTGCCTCTTGCCCCATTGCCCCAAAAGCCTCATTGAGTCGAGCTCGTGCTGCAGCTGCACGGCCAGAGCTCCACTTGGTCGCGCTGCCAGAGCCGAGTGACTAATGGCAGAGTGGAGTGGAGCCCATAGATTGTGAGTTATTCATATATGCTTGGGCGCAAATTGAAATGGATTGGGGTCTGGAGCCAAGTGTGTGTCGCCAGGCACATCCCAGACCAGACAAGACAATAAAGATTGAAGAGATTTTTTGGCATGGAGAAATCTGTCAGCTGGCCTGAGTGCAATCACAGCAAACTCCACTCTGACTTGAGGAATAACTGATACGATCTAGATATGGGTGAGTACACCGGCATAAATGGGGAACTTATAAAATCTAAATGGAGATAAGAAAACTAATTAACAAATCATTTCCAAGACCAAAGATAATCTACAAGAAGGGAATAAGAAGAGTACGTAGATAACGTAGATAGAGTTTCTTAAGATTATAGCGAATCATATTTTTCAACTTATTGATAATATAATAATATATTTCATTTTTATTATAACGACGAGCGCGTACTTAATAAGAGCTACTTACTTATAATGACTTAATTACAACAAATTTCGCTCAATTCAAATACAATAGATTATTGAGTGAGAGAGAGAGAGATAGAGGAACAGCAGAGGTAGCTATAGGTACAGAGAGATAGAGAGAGGGGGCAGCAGATGTAGCAATAGGTATAGAAAGATAGAGAGAGAGAGAGAGAGAGAGAGAGAGAGACAGAGAGAGAGAGAGAGAGGTGATGGCATGCAAAGTGGGTCAAACTCTGGAATTCGCTTCAATTTTTGCTTCTCTCCTTTCTATGCTAGTCCAATCGCTGCAAATAATAAAAATCAAATTTGTGTAATCGAGCCATGCTTAAATGCAATTCAACATGGCAACAGCAAAGATTGACCACAACAGCAACAACAACAAACAGCAACAAAAACTTTGCAAAAATGTTGCAAGCCAACGCGAAATGTTTGCCGAATGACTGCAACATGCAACAGAGCCAAGTCATTCAACTGCAACTGGATTTCGGTTAATGTGCCTGCCACTCGCTTGTCTCGTCTCCCTCTCTCTCACTCATCGTCTCTATCTGCCAAACTATCTATGGGGGTATATTTCACGCTCAATCTCAGGCCAGCTTCTTTGCATAATAATAATGCAACAGCAACAGCGATGCAGCAACAACAGTAACAACAACAACAACGGCAACTGCCACTTGTGATCGCTGCTCGTAATAGCAGCTAAAAATGTTGCACTGCCGCTCCTAGAGATGCCGCTCGTTGCAAGCGGAAGTTGGAACCTGTTGCCGCTTCTCTTGCCGCTCTTGCGCCCACCACTGTTCGATATTTCAGTCATGGTCAAGTGGGCATCCTGTTATTGTTGCTCTTGCACGTCAATCAGCAACTAGTTTCCTATGTTGATATAGTATATGTATTATAGCTCTTTTTTCTTTAAATATTTAAAAACTGTATAACTTTTGCTGCTCAAAACTGATTTCGACTTGATTTCCTAATAGAATTTTCATTAGCTGATTGCATCACGGCCAGCCAAAACAAGATATTTCCCTCGAGCGCTATGTAGGTCAAATTTTGGTTAACTGTGCCGTTGCCGAAACTGGAATCTGGTCGCCAACAATATGCAACTTGTTTCGTTGGCTTTTCGTTGTCTGTCGCTGCTCGTTGCCATTTAAATGGTACCACAAAATGTGTGGACAAAGCCACCTGCGAATTGCTTGAATCAACATGCTAGAGGCGCGGCCAGTAATCGAAGGCTGTTGGCTGCTGGCTGGAGGCGATGCCAAATTGTGGGCCACTTGGTTTATCAATGGAGCTGAGCTAAACTGAGTTGGACAACAATTGGCAGCTGAGGTCGCTGCATAAACTTGACTTAAACTGAGCAACAACAACAACAGCAACAACAGCGACAACAAATGGTTATAGCTCTCGCTTTAGCACACTTTCAAGCCATTAAAATGCAATTGAAATTAGTTGATTCAATTAAAAAATAAATGCGAGAGTGAGAGAAAAGCAATTAACTAGCTGTCAGAGATTCCTTGGCCAGATGCCACACAACCTCAATTCGCATCGAGAGCAACAATGAGCGGCAATGAGCAAGACCTTAATCTTGCAAGCAAATTAACAATGTTAATTAATAGAAAATCTACAGCTTACAGAGAGATGGCTCTGAAAGAGACACATGAACGTGTGTCTGTGTGTTGTGTGTGTGTGTGTGTGTGTGTCAGATTTTATCATATCTAAATAAAGTTTCACTTGCTCACACGCTCAAAATTTAAGAATCCCCCCCTCGCTCGCTCTGGCTCAGTTAGTCACGGGTCTGGCTCTACTTCCACTCGATTTCACACTTCCCAGCAAGCCCTCAAATATGTATGTATATACATATATGTGTGTGTGTGTGTGTCTTCCCACCACCAGCTGAAACAAGAAAGTGGCTAGCAGGGCAATAACCAAGTCGACTCAAGACCAAGACCAAAGCCAAGCGAATGGAAAACAGTCATAACAGAAAAAAAAAAACCTAACCCGAAATTTTCTCACGCGTTCATCTCAATTTATGTGCTCAGTGAGTACATGTATAAATATATATATTTACGATCATGTGTGTAAGCCTTATCTCTGTGTGTGTGTGTGTGTGTGTGCAACCCCCTCACGACCTCAACTTGAATCTGAAGTCTTGTGTTGGCGGCTCCAACGTCCGCTAATCTGCACGCGACCACAGTTCCTGCCCAGCTACTCTGTGAATGTGTGAGTGAGTGTGAGTGAGTGTATTTTGCAATTGCACTTGGAAATGACAACAACTGTGCTGGCTGTGAGAATGCCGCTGAAATATAAATTATGCGCCTGCCTCACGGCATAAACTCTATTAATTAGCGTAGAGAGCATTAGGCGAGTCATTCCATTTGCATATTTAGTTTGAATGAGATGGCAAAAGATCGTGTAATTTCCTTTCACGCAGCCACTCACGGCATTTACAGCCAATGTGGAGCTAGAAAGTGCTTCGATTCGAATTCGAATTCGGATTCGGATTCGGATACGGTTTATTGGTCGCATTTCTATCTATCGTATTAGCTCAGTTTTGAGCAGGGAGGAGTTTGCAGGTCGAAAGCGAAATGCGGCTAATTTGCATGGCTCGAGTAGAGATCGTCTCGAAATACATTTAACGTGGCAGTGGCTGCTGCTGCTTTCCTCAGGTCTAGCAATTTACATGCTAATTATCATAACTTTGCTATAGCCGAGACAACTTCAACTTCAAAGGCAGTCGTTGACCAGGCCAACAACTGAAGGCAATGCCATAAACACGGCGATTTCTGTGCCTCGACGAAATTTAAATAAGTGGAAAGTGTTTAAAACTCGACAAGACAACGCTCTAGCGGCTGCCCGTAAGTGTTTCTCTGTTACCAGACACCGTCAGCAACATCGACTAAATGCTCAGCTCTGCCACTTGCCGAGCCCTCCATCAGTCATCAGTCGGTTCGAAATTCCGACAGTCTGGCAGTCTGAGAAACGTGCATACGTACAAATTGTCAATAACAGAAGATAGATAGATAGATAGAAGAAAACAAAAACAATAAAAACATTAAAATACCTGTACTGCACCCAAATACTTTCGACGCTGTGACAACATTTTCTATTTTTCAACAATGTCTGAGGCGTGTTTAAATGATTTTTTTTTTTTTTGCTTTCTTGCTGTCTTTCTTTATTTTCTTTGCACATATTGTTAGGCAGCAAGTGTATGTATGTGAGTGTGTGTGTGCGTGTGTATTTCAAGGTGAGGCTCATCTTTTGTGGATACTTTTATGATAAACGATTACCTTCAATTTGATTACTGTTCATATAAAATTAAATTCTATTTATTGATATTGCACAACAAGTAATAATATAAACAAATCAAGAGGAACAAATAGTATTATACTACTCTGACTTATAATCTCTAGCTTATTTGCAATCAATACTTCTACAAGATTCTGTTACAAAGAAAACCTTGAAGAAGAGTTTAAGTAAAATTACATAATATCTCTTTAGATGACTTGAATCATATGACAGATCATATCAAATATAATTGTGTATAGACCTATTCTACATATTTAGAGATGAACACATCTATCCCCATTGAATGCATAACAAGTTTCATCAGCCATTTATTAGACCCTCTGAAAGGGCATACAAAGCTGTCTCATATTAGCTACCTGATTGCTGAGATCATAGCCAAGATGGGAGACAAAGCAGTTGGCGTTTTTTTTTTTATTATTATTTTGTGTTTTGTTTTTGTATCTCAGACTTTTCTAACGTTTCGTGCCGGTCACATGCAGCTAATTAGATGACATGCCAGCTATACTTAGGCAACTGTACCTATAGCGACTAGCTGTATCTGATGGCTGCTGCTAAAGATGGGGCAAAAATGTTCTCAAGGTAGCTCAGCGCACTGGCTCTGGCGACAAATCGCAGAGGGGCGTGGCCAAACGAAAGACTTAGGCAACAAACTTGAGTGCTGCACTCGAGTGGCATACGATAATATACTCACAATTTTTGACTGATGTGTAGCCCTCGGCGGCGCTGCCTGTGCTGCCGCCATTCATGCCCAGGCCCGAGCCATTGAGCGCATGTCCGTTGGATGTGCGTCCCAGGCTGTTGAGCGTGGTGGTGCTGCCGGCACGCGATCTCCAGCCGCCCTGACCGGCCAGATGATGGTGACCGTTGCCATGGCCGTTGGCCAGGCCGACGCTGGTGAGGTCGCCATTGGACTTGCTGCCGGCGCCGCTCTTGAGCGTGCCGTAGACGCTGCTGCCGCCACCGACAGTGCTGCCCGTCTCCAGCTGGCGAGCGTACGAGTTGTCAGCGTAGGCATGGAAACAGCATCTGACTAGAGCATTCGCGGCCGCCTCGCGCTTGCAAATGAAGACGTGGCACTCGAGCACCTTGATGCCGGTGGTGCGACGCAATATGGCTGCAAAGATGGGCGGGTGCTGGGCGCGCGGCATGCGTGCGAATGGCGAGTCCAGCGGCAGAAACTTTGGCTCCGGATTGGCATTGCCGCGCTCCGGTATCAGCACCTGGCGCACCGCGGCGCAGTAGTGCAGCGACTCGATGGGAAAGAAGCGGGTGATTTGCTTCAGATTCTCGTCCACATTCTCCAGCAGGATGCCATTCGACCAGACGCTCAGCCAGCTATCGATGCCCTTGGCGCCCACAGCGCCCTCTGACGGGTAAAGGCTGCGCAGCGGCTCCTGTATGCCCTGCAGGCCGTCCTTGCTCTGGCGGGGCACCGCGCTGCCCAGATACAGCACGCGGCAGCGGCAAATGGGCGTGGAGTCGCCCATTGTCACAGCAGCAGAAGCAGAAGCAGCGACGATAACAAAACAATATGTCTTACGTTATGCGCGTTCTTTACGTAGCGTAGACAACGTAGACAACGTAGGCGCGCACCGAGACCGAGCAATGTGGATTTTCTGGTTTTGCTTTATATGTATGTTAGCCACGTACCTACACACACAGGTATGCCTACCAGTGTGTGTGTGTGTGTGTGTGTGTGTTTGTGTTTGTGCTTTGTGGTGTATTCAAGTGTGGTTCTTAAGCCGTCGCGAGAGAATTTGTGCGCTTAGGTAAGCGGATATTTCTTACACAGCCAGTCGCATTCACTAACAACGCACGCATACACTTGCAACATCACACACACACACTCTCCCGACCATAATATCAGCGAAAAAACACACGCGAACACTTCACAAAACTTGACGGGCCTTTTGTTGTTGTTGTTTGCTTTTTTTTGTGTGTGTGTGTTTTGTTTTTTGTTTTAGAATTTTCGCTGGATTTTGTTTCACTTATTTAAATGAATTTCGAATCTCGTTTCACACAGAATCGTTTCGTTTCCGCCCCGAGATGATTCTCTTTGGCACTCACTCACGGACACTTCTCACACGTTCAATCAGGTTGAAAAAACAAATATGGCGTCATGGGATTCTGGGTTTTGCGGTTCCGTTTCGCACACTCCCTTGCGCCTACATAGACCTCTGCTATATAGGCAGTCGATAATGCAGCTGAGTTTGAATTAAAAGTCGTTTACTTTCTGCTGGCAGCTGCCTCTAACAGCTCTGCCTCAGTGTTCGCTTGCTGTCTGCACTCAAAGATATGCGGTCCGCTCGAGACTTGCGATCGCGACGGCGTCTCACAGTGGAATGAATTCCAGCAACGCGAGCGGCGGTCTACGTGGTCTTTTATGTCTGCCTGTCTACGACTCAACGCTCTACGCTCTGCGCTCGAGCCCGTCTCAGGTAGAGAGTACCTGTTGCTGCCCACCAGCTGGAAGGTGCAGTGTGCAGGTAGACAGGGCGCGATACGAGCACTGTGGATTGCATTGCGAACTTAAGGTATGTTTCACTCGCTCTCTCCCTCACACTCGCTCTCTGAGTTTTGCTCGCACTCTCAGCTGAATCGGTGAGCAAGTATTCGCCGAGAACGATATCTTTGTAGAGCTAGAGATTACCGGTTTTACAGCTTTGCAGTCAGTAATACATGAGTCCATTTTTTGTTTGTCTCGCCAAGCGGACTCGATCAGCCGGCTGAGTTCTTTGCAGATTAGAAACGTATATAAATTAATGGGCATCGGTTAATATGCTGAAAGGAGAATTTAAAGCAATGCTTGCTATTCAACCAACCATTATGGCTTTGGCTGTAGACAAATAAATATATGATGAAGACTATATGGGGTTAAGAAAATTTATTCTAATTTATTGAAGAACGCATTATTTAATTTACTTATTCTTCTGAAAAGGGTTTCATTCATGATTTTTATTTAACATATTTAAAATATAAAAATTAATATCTAATAAACATTAATATATATTTTAACATATTAAAACAAAGTACTAAGCGTGTCTAAATATTTATATTTGTGAAATTAATTAAATAATAAAATTTCAAATTTATTTATTTATATATTTATGTAAATCTTAATTTAATAAAACGTGATTTCCTGTTGAAACGCATAAAAATTAAAGGGTAGCTTTGCCCCAAGCCGCTAACATCACTTGTTGTGGTTTGTGTCTTCACTAAAAGCTATGCGCAATTAAGTGTTTGTGTCTCTGATAGATCGCTTGATTTTTGTGAATTTCCAACACTGTTTGCAGGCATAACTTTTAAATAGCATTTAGCAATATATTAAAAAAAAAACAACATCAATAATATTTTTAAATCCTATAATATATATACCTATATTTTTTTTTTTTTTTTTATTTGAGCCAGTTTTCAAAAGCTCAGCTTTTAAATATATAGCCATGACCTAATTTCGCTATAGCATAATTATTCATAATTATGTTATAAAAATACTATTATCAGATATTATATATTAATTAATAATGTAACAGTGCAATAGAATTATTATTTTACAAATGAGACCTTCAATTATTTTATGAATCAATAACCATGCTTATCGGTTATTGAATAAATTTTTAAATTCGTCGTGTAAAATATTAACTGTCAGTTAATAGTTAGAATAAATAGCTCTGAGCTAACTGGAAACTCTCAAACCCCTTTTATATTTTTTGCAAGGATTGGTACTTTTATTGCGGTTGGAATAAGGGCTACGGCAGTAAGTATGATTAGAAGAGATTAATGACATTTGAGTAAACACAACTCTATTTGTATATACCTATTTTTGTATATAAATCAGAAAAATACATTTTAATATGTTTATAGACATATTCACACATATCGTTGATCAAACTTTGGGGGATTTCAAGTATCTAATGCGTGCCAGTTGACAGCAAAAAAGTACAAAAATTGTTGTCCACTTTATTGGGCTTCCCATTTGTGGAATTTCCAGAAAGCAATGAAGAGAAGTTTAGGGAACGAACCCAAAACAGCGCAATTAGACAGCCGCTGCTGCATGGGCGTAGATTAATATCTGGGGAAGTTATGAAAACAGCAACAAATATTTCATTTTAGCACAATAAAAACAAGTTAGCTGGATGTATCTTTATTTGAAAAAAAAAAACACACATTTTACAGAACGTAGCTGAAAGAGAGCGTGTGTCAAAGAGAGAAATGGCGAGAGAGAGAGAGGGAGTATTTGCTCACTGTGGGGTTTCCTGGAATTTAATCGCTTGACCCACTCGCCCACTGCCAGACGACACTCATATCCCACTTGAGACCAATTGACATTCTGGGTAATATCGAGTCTATGATCCGTTCGCGTTCTACGCACGTGCTACACTGTCGCGAGCGAATCAAACCTGTTGTCCAGTTGAGAGCAACATGATCTCGGAGGTGGGTAAATTTTCATGAATGCATTTTAATAAGCAGCTAACACAGCACGCGAACACCAGGTACAAAAGCTCGGCACACGTCGAGACGCGGCTCATTCACAGTTTAGCGCCCGAGTCGAGCTATAGATCAACCACCGATCGCATAGATTGACGCTACTTACGGAAGTCTTCTTGAATACTTGGGCAGGATGCGACTATTAATAGGCGGCTTGGGCCTAATACTAATGGCCATGACATCGCTGGTCTTGAGTCGTAAGTAATCTGAAGAGGCCCTCGGCTATCTGAGTCATATGCCAGAACAAAGCTGAACAAATATGATCTTTGTTTAAGTCTAACCAGTTAAACGAGTTATGAGTCGGCTGGACAGCTTATCACATCACTGAAATAAACGTTTGTTTTTATTTCAGAGACGGACAACAGGTGCTACACCCCCAATGGCGAATTGGGCAACTGCGTCCCATTCCAGCAATGCCAATTTGTGCTGGATGTGCAGAATAGATTTGGCCGCAATGTGCCACGCTCGATACAGAACCAGATCAGGCAAATGGCTTGCAATGTGGGCAAGCAATCGGTAATTAGCAATTACAATATAAACCAGCTTGACCGATACTAATTACATTAATTGCCCTGTAGACAATTCATTTGTGCTGCCGCAACACGTCTGGGATCACTGCTCAGAGCGCTGGTAACGGCAACCGGGATTCTGTGACGAGGACAAAAGCTCCGTTGAGCACGCGCCAAACTAATGCCAATCTGCGACGCATTGATTCACGTGGCTTGGAGCTGCTCAACTCGATTAAGGATTGCGGCAAGAAGGCCAACACGAAGCTAAGCGGCGGAGAGATTACGAAAATCGGCGAGTTCCCTTGGATTGTGCTGCTGAAGTATGAGACCTTCGGACGACCTTTCCTTTGCGGCGGCAGCCTGATCTCCGATCGCTTTGTCCTAACCGCCGCGCACTGTGTGAGGGAAAACTCTTTGCCGTAAGTCTCATAGCTCACATTCCGCTGTCAAATTTGAGTTACCCCTTCTGCTCCACAGTATTGCAGTGCGCATGGGCGAGCACAATTTGGATACGGAAGAGGACTGCCAATTTCTGGGCGGACGGCGCAAGGAGTGCTTGCCACCCTACGAGGAGTATGGCATCGAGGACATACGCGTGCATCCCAACTACGTTGATAACAACATCAACAATGACATAGCCCTGATCAAACTCGATCGTCCCGTTCAGTTCAAGTCCCACATCAAGCCCATCTGTCTGCCCATTGATCGCCAGTCGCAGGATATAGCGTACGATCAGAGCTTCTTCATCTCGGGCTGGGGCCGCACCCAGGACAACCGGCCATCCTCAGTGCTGCTCAAGGCGGTGATCAGGCGGGAGGACTTGAGTGTTTGCCGCAATTACTATCCCGGTGCCCCAGTTAGCGAGAATCACATCTGCGCTGTCGGCGAGGGCATCCTGCACACCTGCCGTGGCGACTCGGGCGGTCCGCTCTTCTTCCGCAACTCGTTCAAGAACACGGTGCGCTATGTCCAGTACGGCATCGTCTCCTATGGCGGCTCGCGCTGCGGCAAGCGAGAGAACCAGCCAGGCGTCTTCGCCTCTGTCCTGGACATGTTGCCCTGGATCACACAGAACGTATATTAAGGACACGCCCAAGTGGTGCCACCTCTTATACTCATTATTATTTATTCGTTAGCTTAGCTCTCAATGCCATTGCAATAGTCACACTTTGAGATTATTGGTCGTAGCTGTTAGTCTTGTACAAAATATATATACATATAAATATAATGCAGAATGAAAATGAAATATTTCGTGTTGCTTTTTGTATTTATTGCGGAATAGAACCCTCTTCAGGAAGTCAGAGGCCTTTAAGTGTAAATGCTGAGATGTTTTGGCTTGTCTGTGCTAATCTTGCAGAACGCATGACTCATTCCTCTCTGCTTGCTTAAATGAGCCATCTCTGGAATAACACAAACTTATGCGCAATATCGTAGACTATAAATGCCCTGCGGTCTAGAAATTTCAAGCTTTAGCCAACAGCTTGGCATTTCTTGACTCTAATATAAGCATTTGATATATAATATATGCTTCATGATAATTTAAATTTAAGGAAAATTTAAATTTAGTTAAGGAAAATAATCGGAGATTTTGATTTAATGTAAAAGTCGTTTCTCGACTAAAAATAAAACATGGAGTAAATGATTATCTCTTTTCAAATCTTAAACAAGTATAATTATGGGTTAGATTTATATATAAAATATGTTAATATGTATGCAAATGCTGCTTATCTATATAAATGCTGGTTAAACAAATATGTTCAACACCTTGTACTGCAAATAGTGGCGTCATTACTGACGGCGATTCAGCTGAATACGCCATAATAATTATTACTGGATCATATCTGGAACTATGAATGATTTAAATCACCACAAAATTCCAGATAAAATAATGTGCGATTATTATTTATTAATTTGTTGGCAAGTAGATTTACAGCTTTAGTCAATAAATACAATTACTGAGTTTTTTTTTTATTATTATTTTTTTTGTTTTTTTTTTTTTTTTTTTTTTTTTTTTTTTTTTTTTTTTTTTTTTTTTTTTTTTTTTTTTTTTTTTTTTTTTTTTTTTTTTTTTTTTTTTTTTTTTTTTTTTTTTTTTTTTTTTTTTTTTTTTTTTTTTTTTTTTTTTTTTTTTTTTTTTTTTTTTTTTTTTTTTTTTTTTTTTTTTTTTTTTTTTTTTTTTTTTATTATTATTATTTATTTACTTTATGTTGTTTATTACTCTAGATCACAGAATACACATATAGTGAAGAAGAATTGTGAATTTGTCTGTGGTCAACTAACCGCAGTGCTAATCAATTTATTGCCATTTTGTATCCAAAGGGTACATCACCGATTTTATTATTATTTATTTAATCTCTACCTCACTGAAGACAGTTTATTGTGCTATAATCATAAGTTTGCATGATTCATATCGATCGCGTGTATCGGGATAGAGCCCATCCTCAATCAACCTCGCAAGTCTGTTGCCCTCTCTGATAACTTCCAGCGTGTGGCACGTCTATGTGAAATTGTATTCTGATTCAGGTTGAATTTTATAGCACTGAATCATCTAAGTGATTGCTTGGATATGCATTGATTGCGAACTAAATAGTATATCTTAGCGACTTAATATTGCGTCTAGTTATAATTGCAATCATTTTAATGAAAAGCAAAAAGTTTCGCAATTCTAAGAGTATTACGATAGCTGTACGTTTATTACGTGGGGGAAGCCCTGGGAAATTAATCTTCATTTTCTAGTGCTCAATTGCAGTGTATATTGAAATTGTTAAGACAAAATTAGAAGCTCTAATCTAGCTCAATCTAGATTGGATAAAGCTGCACTGTAGTTATAGGTAACTTGAATAATTTATACGCTTATAGGAATACGCCTCAACTCTCTTACGATAAATACACTCTACATTTTATGCATAACAAAAAGTAGGATAAACAATAATTTCTCCACAATATCAAGTCGGCTAAATACATAGTTTCCTGACATTTTCATAAAGACTGAGATACCCCTGTTCATACAAAAAATCAGAATTATAGCTATAATAACTCGTCACTATTTTAAAAATAATTATATCGCCTACTGTATACTCTATGGTCCCCGAGAAGTCTTCTATGCTATACATATTTCGTGACAAAAGTAAAATACCCACTAATAAGGTATTCACAAGGCAAAAGGGTAAATTGATTTGAATTAGGAACAATGCGTAGATCTAATCTGAACTACACTTTTCCTTTGTGTTGCGCCGTGTGGTCAAATATACAAAAAATCAAAACAAATACTTTGCCTGTGGCTCACAACAGTTTCGACTTTGGTAGCGAACGTTTCGCAGACAATGCACTGGATTAGTTTTCTGTCACTGACACTGAAGGGGTAAATTACTACTCATATACATATATATACTGTAGCTGGTATCGAGACCAATTATATAATACGTGAATATAACCTATTTTCAAAATAGGTCGCTTTATTTGGGTACACTTTATATATCGCTGACATTCATAGTGCCCGTGACCAAATCTCTGGTGGAGAGCTACTTCGCCACATCCGTATCCTTCAACTTGGATACCATTTAGTGAGTTGAAAGGTCAAAGGACAGTGCAGATATGTAGTTAACTCAATCCCATTTGCAGTCTCAATTGGAATACGTCGTTTCCGGCCATCACCGTTTGCGAGCTGTACAACTCGGAAAAGATTTGGGACACGAGCGATTCGCTCTTTGGCATCGAGCACGACTTCCACATCGATGACTTTGTCGGCGAAATTGCCTTCTTCAGAGGCATCTGCACCAGCTGCGAGATGTGCGAAAAGGTGCAATGCCCAGACAACTTCACACAGCTGCTGGATGTGGTGGGATCAAAGAACTGTACAAGCTCTCGCTTTCTCTCTGTTTAAAGACTTCTCTTTCAGTTTCGCAGCAAGTGCCATGAGCTTATTGTGGAGTGCCGGTACCTCAACAATATGTTTGACTGCTGCGATCAGTTTTTGCCCATACTCACAGAGTACGGCGTCTGTTACTCCTTCAACTCGGTCCAGGCGCGCAAAGTAGCCCAGGTGCAGTTCAAAAACAACCGCATGACTGGAGCCGGCAACCTCAAGTTTCTGGCCACGGCGGATATTCAGGTAAACGTGCATGCACCCATCGATGTGCCATACCTCTTCTCCGAGGGCATGATACGCGAGACAGTCCTGCTGGGCAACAACAAGGAACTCATCTTGAACGTCATCGAGGTCTACAATCACGAGAGCGTCGAGGAGCTGAACTATGAGCAGCGACGCTGTCGCTACAGTCACGAGCATTCTGAGCAGCGCATTGGGATTTACGAGTTCTACAGCTTCTCCGGCTGCATTGTGGAGTGCACCGTGACCCTGCAGCTGCTCTACTGCAACTGCACCAGCCACTTTATGGCTGTGCCCAGCAAGAACTCGCTGCCCATGTGCGACTACCAGGGCTTGATCTGTCTGACGGACATCCATGACAGACTCGTCGCTGAGCGCAAGTCCTGCGACTGCATGAGCTCCTGCGAGGAGCCAGAGTACAATATTATATACAATACAGCCGATGAGTAAGTGGCTTTCACCTTATTTAACGAATATGGTATTAATAACTATATATTATATTGCAGCAAGCAGGATTCTGAGAAAGATTTCTCCGATATTCATGTAGCACTGGTGGAGCTGCCCACGCAGCGCTATGTGAGGCGGGTTTCGAAAACATTTCTGGACTTGTTGAGTGAGTGCAGGAAGTGAACCTCTCTCTGGCTATCTACTAACTGTTCCCCTTTTCAGTCTCCTTCGGTGGTTTGATTAGTCTCTTCTTCAATCTCTCAGCGCTGCGCGTCGTAGAGGCAATATTTATGGGTCTGGAGTACCGCAGAGAAGTTTTAAAATGGTCAAATCGAATATTCGTTGGCACACTCAAATATTTAAGGATTTTAATCAAGTTAAAGTAAATCACAAAATGTTTTCATTCATTTCTAATCTGTCTTCCGATTGGGCAAGTCCTATGTGCATAACATATTGTATGTATCAATTTCTCCTGTATGGGGTGATTCCAGTCTATAGTGTGGGCCATGTCTTACATGCTGCTGATTCTCTGTGGCACATATGTCAGATCATCCACCTTACTGGATCCAGCTGCTGGCCTTATAATCTCAATCAGCGTGTCCATATAGCTGGGCAAATAGACGCAGCTCGAGAATACCAAGAGCACAAACATCAACAAAAAGATTCCATCTGCGTATCAATACATATATAATGTGATTATTTTGAAAAAATCGTTATCATGATCTCACTTACTGATTAGCTTCTTCTCCCACGGCTCGAACATATTGATGCAGGTGACAAGCTCATATTGCCGATACAAATGTGCGGCAGAATCCTTTAAATTCCACATTTTAGCTAAATACTTTTGAAGTATTGAGTAGAGACTTCACAGGTGTGGCACAATCAGGTGACTTTAATTTCTAACAAATTTGCTTGAAAGAGTGCGAAATACGACTTTTAAGTATTTCATTCGATTCGCTTAAGTATTGCATTCGATTCGCTTAAACATTTTATTATTATTAAATATTAAATCAGCTGTTTTGCCAGTGTGACCGTTGCTGTAATACCAAATAACCCACACAGTGTTGCACAGCCAACACACTGGAAGTTTCATAGCAATCAGCTATTGAGCTAGTACTGCGGTTTGGTTGGCGGCTTCAAATTTACAAGTTTGAAAAGTGATTATTGGATATTAATACTTTGGAATGTAAGTATTAATAAGTGTTAGTAATTAACTAGAATTAATATATAATTAAAATTGACCTAAAACAACCCTTAGACTTTAGTTACGACTTAGTAAAAATGTATTTTATTACAGTCTACTGAATAAATATAAATCTTTCGGGAAAATTAAAGGCATTTACGTTTAGCTTTCAAGTTAACGAAAATAATGAATATATTTATTCACTTCTCCAGCACCTGTCCAAAGCTGTCGAAACAAATCAGTTAATATATCGATCTACGACTCGCAACCGGAATACCTGAAAAGAATGTGTATGATGTCGAGATGCGCATTCAAAACCCAAGCTGACATTGAACATTGCGAATTAGTATTATTAATTGTAAGTTGCATTTAATTGCGCTTAGCTCGAGTGAAATTTGTTGTAGCTTTTGGTGACCCAAAACAACACAGCAATATTTCATGATCCAGAGTCAAGAGTCTAGACCAATTGCCTATGCTATAGATAAATTTGCCTTTGAACAAACGTCTGGACCATCTTCGCGTAGCATGGCCGGCTGCAAGGTAAAACAGGATTTGGAGCCATTGCGCCATAATTTGCACTGGGAAACTAGCACACTGGTCCGCAACGGCCACATGTGGCCAGCTGAATCGGCCCGAGCACTTGCCAAGAGCAACGTTGGCCATGACGACGACGACGACGACGCTATCAATGCTGCCGTTGCCGATTGACAGGCGAGCAGTGGCTTGATTTATGCGCGCGGCGGAGGAATGTGGCAAAGTGTAAAAAATGTTTACACTCACACTCACTCTCACAGAGAGCGACACCCAGTCTCAATCTGTGTGTCTAAGGCGAGTCCGGACCAGACCAAGCCAGACACACAGAGTCACGCATATGCAGCGACAACTAATTCAATTTCCACTTGCCAGCCAGCCAGGCAACCAAGTGGCGAACATGGCGGCTGTTTAGCCAAGTGTGCACGCCTAATTGGTAATGCGATCGGCTTTATTGAGGCGCAGGCGCAGGCGCAGGCGCTGTAACTGAGACTCTGGCCATAGTTGAATCAGTTGCAGGCTATCGTTGTCGCTCAGCGTAAATCCCATTACGTGCAATCCGTTTCGAGCCATAAACATGTTGCTGCAGCTGCACCGCCAGCACCACCGCCACTGCCGCCACCTGCTCTGGCCCATCGCTATCCTGGCTTCCAGCAGCGCAACTTGTCGCTCGAACTTAATTGCCTTGGTTGCGCTTATGACTCTCGTGTGCAATGCATCCACATTCACATCAGCCCATCTCCTTTGTTGTTGTTGCTGTTGTCTGCGGCGCATTATTAGAAAGTAACTTGCAAAAAGCTATCAGCATCAGGCTCGTCGTCATCATCATCATCATCATCATCGCCGTCATCGTCGTCATCCTTGCGCTTATCGTCATGGCTCCACCAGTTGTTGGCGCTATTTTCTACACCGCTTTGGCCTGCCATAAATTGCCAAATGCCAGCGTCACGGGCCCTGAAATGCACTCGACGCGCTCTCAGCCGCAAAATTAGAAAAGTTCGGTCGGCTAATTTAGTGAGCAGCTCCAGAGTAACCCAACTGGCTGACTGCCTGGCTGCCTGGTTGCCTTCATGAAAGTCCATTTTCCATTTTGTACGGTTTTCAATTAAAGCAACTGAAGCAACATGCGACTGCCACGACCTCGCGCGCCCAAAGTTCAGGCCAAAGCCAGAGCTGGAGATGGAGCCTGTGCCTGTGCTTTTACCTTCGCCGAGCAACTAATTCCGCAACACCGCAGCGACGATGACAGCGAGCGATAGCGAGAGCCTGGAATGAGCTGCAGTTGCCCAAAAGATAATCTAATTTTTGGTTGGGTGCCAAACGGACGCGCAGTTTGCATTATTGTTCTGAGAAATTGTTATTAATTGAGTTGTCCAGCTGCAGCAGGCGAAAGGCGAATAAAGAGCTGCCCAACTGGACCAGCCCCCGTGGGTGGTCCGTGGCCTGACAAATATTGAGCGCCAACCATTTGCCCAATTTAATTGAGTTTGGCCATCAATAAGCCGCAGACAGACGTGGCTCGCCTCGTGCGCGCCGCGAATCGCGCCATTTGGCCCAGCGCCTCATTTGCATATGCTTAATTTATGCCCATCAATTAGCTGATTAATTTATTTGCCGTGAGATGCTCGGCGAACGCTCGGGCTTAAAACGCTTGTCTAATTAGATAAATGCGCTACATTAATGTGCCGCGTCTGACATTTATAAAGCGTTGCCTCCGATCCCCATTAATTGGCTGGGGGAAATTTCGCAGTTAGAGTCTGATGGAGATATGGAGAGCTGCTGTGCTTGGTTATTAGTTATTATTTGGTCGACTGTCTGTCTCTTCCCAGGCACTAGATCTATGTGGATCTGTGCCACTCAATTCCCACCCAAATTAGCTTCAAATACTCCTTTTATAAATGCCACCTGTCCAACAAACACGGACATGGCTCGATCTCAATCCGGCTCCGCTAACAGATCGAGGGAAATGGCAAAATATTTTAATTAAAATACAAGTAAACGTTTACTGTAAGCGATGTTATCCGTTTCGCCAGAGAGCTGCACTGCATTGCATTGGCTTGCATTGGCTATTGCTACCGGCTGCGTGTCTGGCGCTAGGTGGCTGACTGGCTGAGTGAGTGCAGCAAATGCTGCAATTGTTGCATGCAACAACATCAACATGTGTCGCACAGCGCCTATTTGAATATATATCAAATCAGTTTAAGATAATTTTCTATAACAGCTACTCGCAACACGGCAAATCGCGCACATTTATACATTGGCAAGTTTGTTGCCTAAGTCTTTCGTATCGCCCGTCCCGATGCCACTCGGCTGACTGGCCGGCTGTCTAGCTGGCTGGCTGGCTGGCAGTGCATATTTTACGCGCTGCATTGTTGCTAACGTTTCGAGGCTCGAAATTAAGTTGTTTTGCATAAAAGCACCATAAAAAGTCGCATGGTTAACGCATGGCCGGCAGCCAAAGGAGGCAGCTACAATTGTGATTAGAACGACACGACAGGCACGACATGAGCGCAGGGCACGGACAGAGTGGACAGAGACACACCAGACACAACAAGACATATGACGCTGTTGCTCTATACCAATATGGACAACAATTGCCCCAGCAACAGCAGCAGCAGCAACGACGACGACGACGACGACGAAAATTGGCAAGTCAACACGAGCGACGTATGTCAACAAATGGCACTGCCATTAGCGGCCAATCCGGCCGAGGCTACACGAGATTTTGGCTTCCTGTTGCTGCTTGTAGGCAAATGCTAGGACAGCAATTCAGGCTGCCGATCGCCAACAGCCTCTGTGGCAGCAGCAGCAGCGGCAGCTTGTTGCAACTATTATCAATTTAAGTTGGCTAATTGGTTTCAAATTTATGGACCTGTATTTGATATTTATGTCGTCTGCTAAGAGCAAGCGGCCAAGGCAGCAGCGTCTCAGTCTCTGTCTCAGTCTCAGCCTCGGTCTGTGGCTGCAATTTTTGCCTGTTCGCCTTGCCATTGCCGTGGCATGCTGCAAACAACGTAATTGGCTTTCAATTTGCAGCAACTTGTTGCAACAGCCACGACAACAACGAAAAGCAGCGCACAGCGCGCTATAGCGAAACATATTTAGATTATAGACGGATAAAGTTTATGTACGTTCTGTTCTCTCTTGTCCGCAAGACAAGTTTCTTTTGCGCCTTGCCTCACCTGGCGCGGCCTGGCTCCACCTGGCTGGGTCCGGCCTCGCCTCGTTGCGGCCTGGGTGCTGTTTGCTGGGGTGGACGTTTGCAGCTCTTGCCATTCGCTTCTTCCATAATTCCAATGAGTTATATGGCCATCATGTGCACTCGGGACCCTTCAAACGTTCAAAACGTAGCGCGCGTTAATTAAAAAGCCAACAACAGCAACAACAAAAGCGCCAAAAATGCTGCTAAATTTTGCGCTGCCCCAGCGTACAAAAAAAAAAAAAAAAAGGGCGGCCGACTGGGCTTAGCTGTTCAATAACTAAATAAAACACTCAGCCGACTCGAGTCGAAAAGCCGCCGCCGCGTCGATCGTCGCCTTTGCTTCGCGACAGCCACAATCAAGCGAAAATTCCAGGCATTTTCTGCTTCATTAACAACGCACAACGCGGCCATTTCGTTTTGTTCGAAATTTACGCACACACACACACACACATACATACACAGTCAGCCAACTGAGCTCTGTGGCTCAGCATCATCTCTGAAGGTTGAAGCTGGGCCACGTCCAAGTCGAGTCCGTTCAGCAATTGAACTTAGTTTGGTTTTCGGCTTTGTTGTTGTTTTTTTTTTTTGGTATTTTAATTAGAAACCGAACAACGCAAAATGCATTGCTCTTTGGCCATTTCGCTTTCTTTCGAGCCTTTCGGCCTTTTCGGGCCACGCTGCCAGCCTCAGCTCACAGCTCGCAGTTCGCAGTTCGCATTTCGTTTTCACATTCAATTAGCGCATATTTCAAATGCGGTCGCTGCGAATATTTCTGTTATGCCAGGCGAAACGCACAGGAAATGGCATCGATAGAAGTTCGATTCAAAGTCGCAAAGAATAACTATAAAGTTGATATTGTTAAGATGTCTGCACTTCAGAGTTCTGATGAAAATAATGATGCGGCTGGCAGTAAAATATAAGGACAAATAATTGAGGGAAAGGCAAAGGAAATGATAAATAAACTCACAAAATTCTTAAATATAAATTGAAAGAATGATAAACATAAATATATAATTTATAGTATTTAGGTATATTATATTGCATATAAGCTCATTCATGTCTTCACAAATAGAAATATTTTAAAATAATTTGAAAAATATATTGGAATTTCTATAGACACTTTGAGGCCATAGATCCTTGATAAGTATTCCTTTCTCAAATAAATATTGAATATATATTGCAATATTTTATATCAAAATTGTTTGATAATTTGAAAACTTTATTTCAAACTCTAATAGATATGAAATATTTCTATAAATATTTTACCTCAGCTCTCTCATCCAATTATATTCTTCCCCACTTACCCATTTCATTTCATTGCCAACTTCATAGAGACTTTAGATTGGTTTAAAGTTTTAATCGTTATTGATTGATATTGCTTTATTGCTGCTAGATCAAAAGTAACTGCTTACAGAGTGCACTGGCGCTAAATTAGAATAATAAATAAATATTACTATAGATTATAATACATACAGTATGCGAATGAATTTGTTAAAAACCTTACTTAAGCATATACACACACGCCGATTATTGATTGCGATAGATATTAACAATTTGTTGTTGATTCTTGATTGCGTTTAAGTCTAGGTCAAAGTTGCTGCAGCCTATGGTTAAGGTATATATGTATGTATGTATATTTCTCAATTAGACAAAATACAATAACGGTAACTACTACAACTTTACAATTATGTACAACTTAAGAGCTATGGATGCATACGTATGTATCTATATATATGCCGGTCGCTCCATCGATCGATCGACTGCCACGCGTGGGGGCCCTTAGAGCTAGGCTATGTACAGGCTGTGCTTGGCCAACAGAGAATGTTTATACACTACATACATACAGACATACATATATATATGAGAGTATATGCGCTTCTGGGTTATACTAAATATCACACTGTGTAGGATGTTGCTTAGCGTTGGAGAGAAGAATTTGAAATTACACTAACAGAGAATGCAACACAAAATGCTAACTACGCAGCCAAACTAACTAGCTTAACTTAGCTAACTAACCAACTAACTAACTAACTAATTAACCTTAGGCTAATTATACTACTAATGCACTTGGAAGTCGCGCCCGTGCTGTGGCAATGGCTGGCTGCACATTAAGCGGAAGTTGCCATGCTAAATGCCAGGAACTTTAAGCGGAAGTGGGCCTCGGTCGGGAGGTGCGCTGGTGGCTGAGATCGCTGTGGAGCTAAACCACCACAGTGGTTAGCACATCGCCGCTCTCGTCGCTCGCTGGCGGCGGCAGCGACTTGCAGTTGATCGAGCGTTTGCCAAAGTCCTTGCGCGGACTCTCCAGCGAGCCGACCGTGTTCTTCTTCATGTCCAGATTCTGCGTCTTCTGCAGCAGGATCTGGGAGCTGCGCTTGTGCGCCTGCTTCAGGCCCGTACTCACGTCCAGCTCGCGCTCGAAGTCGCAGGGCGGAAACAGGGGCTGAGACCTGTGCAGGGCCGAGCTACTGGCCGCCGTTGCCGCCAGCTCGGGCGCTGGATTCAGACTGAGCTCCATGCCGGTGCCGGCGCGCAGCGAGGAGGTGCTGCCTTTTAGCGGATTCGTATAGCGTCGCAGATTCTCCTCGTTCTGCAAATTGTTGGATTTCTCCTCCTCGTGACGCAGTGCGTCCATGGGCGGCGTCAGATTCATGCCCGAGCTGCTGCGATAGGCCAGACGCTGCTTCCAATACAAGGTGATGAATATGGAGAAGCCCACCAGCACAATGAAGATGCCGCAGAGCACGCCAATGAGCAGGCTGTGGCTATTACCATCCGCCACACGTGCCGTCTCCAGCTTGACCTCCAGTATGGAGGTGAGCACCGCCAGCTTGGCGTGCTGCAGCTGCAGCTCGTTGCGCCGCTGAATGCCATTGAGTTGCCGCGAGCTGAGCAGCTCGCCCAGCAGAGACACCGCCACGGGCAGCTGCTGATCGTTGAGTTTGCTGGATGACTGCAGAGGCAGAAGAGGAATGGGATAGATTATAGAGATGCTGAGAGATGGAGCTGTACGCCTGTCACTTACCACTGTCAGCTCGATGGTGTCGTTGGTGCCCGTCTTCAGGTCACAGAGCACCATCAGCATGCCCTCCTCATCGGCGAGGCCCGCTGGAGTCATCTGCGGCTGCTTGATCAGCCGCGCCGCCAGCAGCACACGCACCAGGGAGCACAGGCCCTCTATGGTGGCGCCCTTGCCCACGCGCTCCAAGTCCAGCAAAATGGTAAGTCGTGCGCAGTTCTCGTTGACCAGCGCCTGGTTGGGCCAGCAGCTGGCCTTGGCTGGCAGACGAGGCGGTGCCACGCGCCGCGAGGGCTCCAGGGCGCGACAGTCGCCGCGCACGGTGCAGGGCGGCGACAGACAGGTCTCGCCCAGGGCTGGGACACACACCTCGTGCTGCTTACAGACGCCGGATAGATTGGAGGACTTGGAGAGGGGATCCAGCTTGAAGCAGTTGGGCAATCCGCACCAGAGATTCGTGCAGCGCGAGGTGCCGTTCTCGCAGACGCAGGCATTGCAGTGCTCATCCTCCTCGCTGCGCCCACTAAGGGCAGCGTCCAGCCAGCTTTGGCTCTGATTGAGCGCCGTATACGGAGAGATGGTGTTGCTGGCATTCAGGCACGCCGACTTCGGATCCGAGAGCACTATTAGAGGAGAGAGCACGGCTGGTTAATCTACTACATCTCTTATTCTTCTTCTTATTCGTGTACACTCACATATCTCGCAGCGCAGTCCGTGGCGTCCGGGTGGACAGATGCACGTGTAGCCGCCAATGCCATCGATGCAGGTGGCGCCGCCCTGGCAGGGCTGCGGCGAGCACTCGTTCACGTTGATGCGGCAGTCGGGTCCCGAGAAGCCCTGGGCGCACAGGCAGCGAAACCAGCCGGCGCCCGACTCGCAAGTGCCGCCGTTGTGGCACGGCTGGCCGCGGCACTGGTCGATGGCCTCCGCGCAGAACAGGCCCGTCCAGCCGGGGGCGCAGCGGCAGTGCGGCTGCAGCGCCTTGTCCGGGGCGCCTGGCATGCAGGTGCCGCCATTTTGGCACTGGCCCGCATAGCAGACTGTGGCGCGCTCCGAGCAGCGTTTGCCTATTAAAGAGAGTGAGAGAGAAAGAGAGTAGAGCAAAAGACTTAGGCAACGAACTTGAACAAAAAACAAACACTCTGACAGGATGTTGATCAAATGCGCGCGCTAACCGTGGCTGATTCAAGGCTATGCCTAATTCTCAAATTGAAAAGTAAAAGTGTGCGACATAGATCGATGTATCTGCAGCGCGAACCATGTATCCGAATCTGTGACAAAGCAGCGAAACGCGTGAAATATGCAAATCGCATATCGAAAACAAACATAAATCATGCAAAAAGCGTTGTGAGACGCCTGCCTGGATGGATGTAACACACACATAAACACACGTGCACATGAAAGCATGGCTATGCCCCACGGCTTTGCCACATGGGGCAGCGCTGAGACCAATGCGCAGATTATTGCCGCTCACAGTTTGTTACATTCGCCACAAATTGAAGCTGTAATGACTGCCGACTTTCAATGTTCAAATAAATGCGACCGACAATTCAACTATGTGTGTGTGTGTGAGTGTGTGTGTGTGTGTGTGCGAACGTGTGTGCAGCTCACTTAACGTGCTCAGCTCTCGTCTCGCGCTCATTTAAAGCTCCTAAAGCGTTGATAATGCTCCAGCCGGGCAGTCAGCTTATATCAGGTTTTCATACACTCACACAAGGCATATGGACTACGTGCTGCAGTTGGCCATGTAGAGCTTAATGCTTAGCTAATTGTCATTAAGTGCGAAAAGGAAGTCTTAAAGCAATTTCAGAAAAAGTTGAACTGTATATACATATATAAATTTATGTATATATATATGATGATGAACTTGAGATTGTAGTAGATTGAAGATTATCTTATATATACCCAACTAACTAGCGTTTATCTTCAAGAATCAGTCATTAAAATAATTAGCAGACGAGTTATACAGTTCTATATGCATATGCCGTTAAGGTACTATCTCACATTTTATTTAACATCTCGCTGCACAGCTCAATTGAGCTCCTGACTTTAAGGATAGTGTATTGGCAATTTGCGTGTGCTCGACTCCAATTTGGCAGCACTTGTTGCGCCCCGGTTTTGACGTTCACTTAAGCAGCGGCTGCACCGCACAGCGACTCACCTGTCCAGCCCGACATGCACTCGCATGTAAAGTCGCCGTCACCGTCAAGGCAAATTCCAGCGTTTCGACAAGGATTCGGTGAGCATTCGTTGAGATCTGCAGAAAGTTAATGAGTTTGCTGTTTCTGTTTCGCCTTCTGCATGTGTATGTGTGTGTGTGTGTGTGTGTGTGTGTGTGTGTGTCTGCAGGAATTACTTACTGTGCTCACAGAAGGTGCCGGTGTGGCCCACATGACATTTGCAGAAGGTGCCCACGTCGCTCATCTCGCAGCTGCCATGCCCGCTGCAGGGCTGGCCGCCGGCCGTTGTCGTCCTCGTCTTCGCCGTCTTGGCTGTCGTCGTCGTCGTCACAGCGCTGACATTGGCAAAGCAGCCCTCTGCGCAGACAGACAGCAGTGAATTAGGCTTAGGCTTAGGGCGCTTTAGAAGTTCTTTAATGCTTACCATTGCAGGGCGGTTGCGAGCAGAGGGGACGCAGCTGCTCGCAGTGCTTGCCCGCACGATCTGGCGGACAGTGGCAGTAGTAGCTGCCGGGCGTGTTGAGGCAGCGGCCCTGCAGGCAGGGCGAGGGCGTGCAGTGATCCTTGGCCTCCTCGCACAGGCTGCCCGAGTAGCCCAGCGGGCAGATGCAGTTGAATTTGCCAATCATGTCCACGCACTCGCCCCCGTTGCGGCAGGGTGAGTTAGCGCACTCGTCGATGTCCGTCTCGCAGTCGCGGCCCGTGTAGCCGGCGGCGCACGCGCAGCGGTAGTCGTTGACCAGATCAATGCAGCTGGCGCCGTTCTTGCACTGGCCCACACAGTCGTCCAGGTTCTCGGCACAGGTGGCGCCGCCCCAGCCCTCCAGGCACAGGCAGGAGAACGAGCCGGGCAGATTGAGGCATTCGCGCGCATTGATGCAGGGCCCGTGCGTGGCCACCGAGTTGGAAGCGGCCACGGCGCTGGTCAATGCCGCCAGCAGGGCGGCCGAGCTGCTCAGATTGCTGCCAATAATGGCGCTGGCCGTGGTGGTCAGCAGCGCATTGGCCGGCAATGCGGCCGCATAGGATGCCTCGCATTCATTCACATCCATCTGACAGACATCGCCGCGCCACTCGGGCGGACATTCGCAGCGAAAGCCGCCGATTAGATCGACACAAGTGCCACCATGCTCGCAGGGACCTCCAGCACACTCGTCGATATCTGCAGAGGAGAGATATAGAGAGGGAGAGAGCGAAGGGGGGAAAGTGAGTCAACGCTTGGTCAAGTGGCATTCGAGGCTCAAGTGCAAATGTGTTGATTTTGTTGTTCAGCCCGCTCGACTCGACTCGATGCGGCCCAGGCCCTTGTCAAGCAGGTGGCCTGAACGCTGGCCGAGTCGAGCCCCGTCGAGTCGTTGAACCGGTGACCAAAAAAAAAAAAAAAAAATTGACGTGCGGATTGGTAGCTGCGTGCACGGCTTATCGCTAGCCAGAAATCGCCGTCGAAGATGCTGCAGCCAGCACGCAACTCATTTGTTTGTTTGCTGATAAATAAGGCCAGATAAGAGCAGCCGAAATATTTCGTCTGACCCTTGGTCAGGGGCTGGGTCAGCTCTTTACAGTTGCGTATCAATAATTTAGCATATTTGTTTGTTTGTTTGTTTGTCTGTTGCCTCAACTGTCTCACGGCATAGTTTGGCCGCAGCAAGTTTGTTGCCTAAGTCTTTTGATTTTAGAGCGGCAACTTAATTAGCTTACGGCTTATTGCAATGGCTGAAATGGTGGTGAATGTGTGTTTCGGTCGTGCTCCAATTGGAATGCAAAATCAAATTTGCCAGACCACCAGAGCAACAACAACAATAACAACAACAACAACACCAGCGAGCCTCTGCGTGCGTGCTACGTTTCATTTCATTTCGCTACAGTCAAATGCGTGTGTGCTCAATTGCATGATCGAGTGGAATGGAGCTCTGGGTCTGGCTCTCGCTCTGACTGTGTGGACTGTGGCTAATCGCGTGCTGCAGCCCGCTGGCAAATGCGAAAAATTAAATCAAAACTCACTTATTTCACATGTCGGTCCCGTCCAGCCGGCCACACAGCCGCAAGTAAACTCTGCGGCCAGAGGCGGCAACTGTTGCTGTTGCTGCTGCTGCTGCTGCTGGGAGTCATTTCCATTGCTGCTGCTGCTGCTGGAGATGTTGCTGCTGCTGCTGCTGCTGACATTCTGCGCCTCCGGGAAGAGGCCCGCCAGGCTGCGTATTGAATTGCGACGACTTATCGGCTTGCCCATGGAGGAGCTCATGCTACGCATTGCGCGATATGTTGGCGGCTGCCTGGTCGCATTCGTTAGCTGCAAAGAGTAGAGCAGTTGTTGTTGTTGTTATTGCTGTTGTAGTAGATGAGCAGCAGTATTAAATTATTTTATGGCACTGCAGAAATACGTATCTATAAATCGAGGGCTTACCTTGAGCGTGCAAGTGCCGCCATTGCGACAGGGCTGTGTGGCGCATGGATGCTCCACAATTTCACACTGCTCGCCGGAGAGCCCCTCGGCGCATGTGCAGCGATACTGATCCGGTGCGGTGTTCTCGCAGGTGCCGCCATGCTTGCAGGGTTCATGGGTGCCACAGTAATTTAAATCTGTGCGAAGAGAAGAGAAAACCAAGCGATACGCTTAAAATATGCCACAGCCAAGCGTCGAGCCATCGAGGCATCGAGCCATCGAGGCATCGATGCTATCAATGTCATTGGCCATGCCAATGGACCAGGTGTGTGCCGGCTGTGCTGCCTGGTAATTGCCTGGCTAGGAGTCACCTCGGGTCACTTACCTTGATCGCATAATATGCCACCCCAATTCGTATCGCATACGCACTTCCAGGCGCTGCCATTGCAGGAGCCGTGCTTGCAGCCCGGATAGACCATGCACTCGTTGCACAATGGACCACGCCAGCCGGGTCGACATCTGCTCGGAACGGTGGGAAAGCAAAGTTTGTGATTAGCTCTTGCAAATTAGTTATGTAAAGGGTATGATGATCTATATACAGCATGAATTTTCCATGCAAATCAAGCTGATGAGCTTAAATGAAAAATTGATGCTAGCAATTGAGTAGGAGATTTGATTCAAGGTCCAAACTGTGATGATCTCTGATTTAAAGTGAATTAGCAAATGGGATCTGGAACAGCTTAGACCTGATTGAGATGATGCCTAACTAAATGTGAATTATCATTATAGATTCAACCAAGCTGAGATATTATCGGACTTGCTGTGAATTCTCAAGTGAGATCTTCTGGTTTATATTGCTTTCTAGCTTGAAGATGGTCAGACACCATCTGATCAAGTATTATCATTTGGATTATATATTTTTTTAATTTAAAATATGCTTAGCAGTCTAAGAGGGTGTCATTCCTGCAGTACTATCTTTTACCTCCATTTGATTACTTTTCCGCATTTCAAGCTAAAATTCGACCTCAACTGTTACTGCCGATTCCTTCAAGTTATGTGTCAATTTGCTTGGGAACGCATGTCAAGTCGTTGTAATCAGTGAATTGGGTCATTTTGAACTTTGGCCTTGGCTGGAGCAACAATAAATGCTAGGAAAAGGCCATTTCCACTAGCCAAATGAATTTGTGTTGCCGCTGATGCTGCGATTTTATCGCCGCAACACGCCAAAGTGCAGGGATCAGAGTTAAATTGCCTGGCCATCGAGTTATCGAGACTGGAACCACCGAACCACCGAACCACCAACGGCCAACGGCCAACGGCTGGCCGTCAGTTGAGGTGCTAACTCTACAAGCCGGGCATGACGTGGCCGGAGATAGCCGGGTACGGCAATGAGCTGAACGCTGGCTGGGTCCGGGCCGCAGCCGAGCGCTGTTCGATGTCTATAATTTATGATTTCATTAAAACAGCAGCCTGTTGTTATCTGTAAACGAATCTATTGCAGTGCGGCGAGCGCAAATGGGCCAGCAACGTGCAAACAGCAAAGTAATTTTTCTTCTTGCTTATAATTGTTGTTGTTTGGCTGTCGGTCGGCGATTCTCGATCGTCGGCTGTCGGTTGTCGGTTGTTCGCGAGGCTGTGCGAAAAATCTGTGGAGTTAACGCTGGAAATCTGCTGCAAGTTGTTGCAACATTTGACTGGTTTTTGATGGTTTCTAGGCCACGCTAATTATTGCTATTTAGAATCAGCGCGCCAGGACCCAATGCCAAGGCGGTCTCCGAGTGGAGAGTGGTGGACAGGCGGGGTGAGGGCTGAGGGGTCTGACTGACGAGCAACTGTGGCTGTTCGCTGAGAAATGCAATCATGACCGCTGGCTCACGTATTCTGTGTTACGCTCGAACATTAACAACGGCAACAACAGCAGCAACAGCAACAACCACAACAACAACAACAACAACAATTCCACAAACGTTTTTTCGTGCTGCTGCCGCCTGCGGATGCAACTGCTCAGCAAGCTCCAGCTGAAGCGCTCTGCTCCTGCCAGTCTGGCAGCCGTTCATGTTGTGTTCTGGCAGCGGGCATGACCATTCACTTGGCGATCAGACCCAGGGCACAGTCAGAGTGAGAAAGAGAGAGAGAGAGGGAGGGAGGAGAAGAGGCATACTGTAGCATTGGCCATCGTGCGGGTGTTTGATTAGCAGCCAGAAGAGCTAAGAGGTTGCGGCCACAGTCTGTGGCAGTGCCTGAAAGCGCCGCAGCTATGGATTGAGAATCGCTGTGGAAAGTGCAACATCGATGGCTCTTGATTGCAGATTATAGCTGCTTACAACTTCATAGCGATAGCTAGCTAGATTTTATTGTGGATCACAGCAGTGTCCGAATGCCTGCGAAACTGAGGTCGGTTCGGTTTACTGCGCTGCCAATTTGAGTATACTCCAGTTGGATATTCTATGTGGCATATACATTTGTATATCGATAAATCGATTCAAGTTCAAATGAACGATAACTTGATGGATCTTGGGTTTATGTATATATATTTTTTTGCATTAGGAATAAGTTTAGTGTTCAGGAGGCAGACAGTAAAAATGTATACATTTTATCTCTGTTTGTTCTATATGAATCTATCGATACTATGTCGATAAATTGACTTCCGAAAATAATAACTAATCTATAGAGCTGATAATAATTATAGAGGATTAGGAATTTGTGAAACAACTTTCTTTTCCATTAGATTTTATATAAAAATTAGAATTAAATTGAATTTGATTCTTTTTATTATTATTAAACTTGGTTTCATTGCATTTCTAGATTCCCAAACTTCTCCAACTTCAAGAACAATCTAAACTGATTTCCCATTTTAAGCTCAGTGCTCTACCGTACTTTCCGTTACAGTTCGTTAAAGTCCATTTCTCAGGTCTGTCAGGTCGATTCGCATTGCTGTAATCGATGCATAAGAAACTTTCCCAACTATGAATGTGGTACATGGAGCTTGACAACTATTTACACATCCGTTGGGAGTGTTACAAAAACTAAAATACATCACCCAGAGAACTCCCATTTCTCTGCAGTTAATTGTGCTATAAAAAGAAAAGCAGCCATTATAACTGTGCCTGTGTCTGTGCCTGTTTCTATGTCTATGGCTGGTCAACATCAACATCGGCATCAACATAGCTAGCAAACTGCCCCAAGGGGCAGATGGCCAGGCCATTAAGGCGCCCCAAAGTTGTTCGACACACGACGCAGTTGCAAAAAAAAAAAAACAAAAAAGTGTCATAATCACATCGTTAAGAGAGAGAGAGAGAGAGAGAGAGAGGGGTAACTTATAGAGCTAATTACAATGTTGATGTACTTACTCGCATTCACCGGGTCGATCACATTTGCCGTGTATGGGATCACAGCCGGGCTTGCAAATGGCCTTCTCACAGTTGACGCCCTGCCAGCCATTGAGGCAGAGCTTCTGACCCTCCGAGCCGCAGGCGTAGTGTCCAAACTGATCGTCGCGCGGACGGCAGAAGGTCGTGCAGGTCGTGTTGTAGTAGGTAACGGCGCATTGCACCCGGACGCGGTAGGTGATGCGCGCGTTGCGGCCAATATGGTCCAGAGTCTTCCACTCTGGCGACGGCAGTATCACGCCCGAGTATGATGTTTCTTCAATTAACCTTTCCGCATCTGCATTTTGGCATTGTGTTCGTTTGTTGTTGTTGTTGCATACCAATGACAATTGTTGGACGACGATGGTGGCATCAACGTTGGCGTTCCACAATAGTTGTCCAGGATTCGGGTAGATTGGAGTTGAAGAAGGCAAAACTTTAGACATGGCTGACAACATTTTGCGCGCAATTGGCAACAGTTGTTGCCATGGCTGTGACTGTGACTGCGACTGTCTCTTATTGTTATTGGGCTGTTGCTGGTGCTGTGCTAATTAAGCCAAATGCTGTGCACACAGCACACACGACCAACAACAACAACAGCAACAGCAGCAGCAACAGCAGCAACAGGCACGTACAACAAGCTGCAATTGCAATTGCCACCGCACTTACCTGGATAGGATGTGTTGTACATGTCCAACGCCTGGAGTATCAGCGTAAACGACTTCTGTAATTGAACAATGCGCAACAAAATGGGTAAGAAACGAAGAAGAAGAAGAAGAAGAAGAAGAGCTTTAGCAATTGCAACATTAATTCGAAAAAGCGGGGGACAGCTGACGGCAGAGACGGGGCGGGGCGGAGGCAGCATTCGTCTCGGCTCAGTGTTGACGCTAATGGACAGTTTAATCTGCAGATGCAAATGAAGACAGCGACTAAAAAGGCGAACAAACAAACGAGCAGACGGACAAAACAAAACCAAATGCACAAACAAACACTTTAATTTCACGCAGAATACAGACAACAAACAGCAACAACAACAAAGAGCAACAAAAACTTTCTAAACTTGGCCAATGAGTGCATGGCGTGGCACATTGGAGCTGATTGCGTGTCGTGATTTACTCTCGTGACACGCGTGAGAGCCAATAAGAAGGGGTTGATTTAATAAATAGATTATAAATAAAATAAAATAAAAATTTAATACACATTGTTAATTAAATCATTAATAAATGAGATGAAATTTACAAAAAAAAAAAACAAATAATAAAGTTTAGCAAAAGGAAAAATTAAATAATAACAAATGAAAAAATTAATAATGAATAAATGAAAAAACAAACAATAAATATAAAAAAAGTTTAGCAAAAGCAAAAATTAAATAATAATAAATGAAAATCAAAATTGATAAAAATATTTTGTAGCGTAATAATTACTTATTAAAATTATATTGATTTATTTCAAATTATTTTATTTAATTTTATTTATTATAAATTATTTGATTTTATTCTATTTAGTTTCTGTTTTATTTGATTTCAATTTATTTTACTCTATCTTATTTATATATTTTCCTATTTTTTTTTAAATATTCTTACTCAACTATATATATATGAATTTTAAAAATTTTATTAAATAAAATTTTAACCACAAAAAAAGTCTTATTAGGGTAAATAAAATATATAAAATAATATATATGTATGTATTTATATTACTTTATATTTTATATTATTCGCATGCCTTATTGCAGCATGTTTCCATTTTGTAATTCAAGATCAAGATCAAGATCAAGATAAAGATCGTGTCACGCGCTCATCTCAGATCTACACTGCAAGCAATTGAGTGCAATTGGCCAAAGAAAACAAATTTTTTGCTTATTTTTTTCTGCATGCGCGCATAAAAATTGAAGACTCGCTATTCAGTGTTGTTGTAGCTGCCAACTGGGCAGCTGTGGAGCGATGGAGCTGTGGAGCCGTAGATCTGTGGCACTGAGAAGATTTCTCGTGGCACAAAAAGCAATTAAACGTCTACTACTACGACGAAGGTTGTCGTCTGCGCCGCTGGATGCCAGGAAATGCTCATTTAGTGATCGAAGAAGGCGACAGCCGGCGGCGGCAGTGGCGAAGGCGGCGACTTGGTGGGCTGCTGGTGGGCTGTTCCCATGCAATTGGCCGGGCGGCGCGAGACTAAATCAGTCCAAAGCAGACATTGGCTAATTACAAAACAGTCCGGCCATCGTCGCTGCTGCAACTTGACACAGTTTATCAGTTTGTCAATTGTGTGTGGCTGCTCGAATTTCCATTCAATTTCCCGCTGTCATCATTGCACACATCTCGCTCTTCCGGGCGGGCGCATGCCACACAAAATCTAGAAGCACGGCCAGCGGAAGTTTTTCAATTGAAAATGGCGTTGAATTGGTTTCGGATTTCAACAAAACTGACAACAGACACGCGCCAATACGAGCGCAAAAGTTACTAATCGGACAGATCATATATACATATACATATAGAGTTATCTGATAACAAAGTGACATATAAAGTAAACTGTGGAATATTAACAGTCTGTTGTGGAAGGCCTCTAGATAGCTATAAGATACAAGTTTGAAGTCAATGTTAGCAATCTTATTCTCCTGCATTCAAATTACTTTTATATATTCAGGCATAGACAATGTTAAGTGATCCTCTCATGTTAAATCTCTGTTAAGGGTTAGATGTCGATTCGGATCCTTTATATTCCTTCCATTATTACAATTGAACTTCTCAACATTTTCATTCAAAAATACTTTGGCCTATACTGGATTACACAATGTTAAATCACTGTTAAAACTTAGATATTTATTTGAGTCTCTATCACATTCCTGACCTTATTACAATTGAACCCATCAACATTTGCAGTTCGATATTCTATTCTATTCAATTTAAGAAATAGTTCTCTCAAGTATTGATAATTCTATGGGCATGCAAATAAATATTTTTTTACTTAAAGCCTTGATCGATTGTGGCCAAAATCAAGTAGCAAACAAGACAGCATCATTGAGCTTTCAATTGGCCACTGAAATGTTTACAAACTGTCAAGAAGCTGACCATACTTGGCAGCCGAGAAGACCAACAAACAGCTGAGCTAGACAAATAGCCTACCCACTTTCATTTATCCATTTTTCGTTACCTCTTTTTTTTCTTCTTTATCAATGACATTGGACCATTTACGTACAGAAAGCTTTCGGAGTTGGTTTCCTATTTCTTATTATTCTTATTCAGTTGTGTGACTCCAAATATAGCTGCATGTGGGGGCAGTCCAGCTATGGGAATGCCATTCAGCTGGACAAAAATATATATGTACATATGTATATGTATCTATGTATGTACACACATACATGTGTATGCTTAAAAGTGGAGCAAGAGCAGCAAATTCCACTTGAGAATTTTGGATGATTGCGCACGCGCACTCCAACAAAAGAGTTGAAAATATTGTCAAGTGAAATTCATAGTAGTGTATATGTGTGTGTGTGTGTTCAAAGAGTTCGATGGGCCTGTTGGGGTTTAGTATTTGACAGTTACTTTGAAGCCAGTGCGGGAGTGGGTGGCGGGAGGTGTGGCGGGGGGCGGATGTGTGCAAGAAGGGGGACTACTGATGATGTTGTAGCTGCTGCTTCACTTGGAACAAGTGCTTGAAGTATTTCATAAGTCATGTTTATAAGTTTTAACGTGCCATTCACTCAATCAAGCCAGTCGAAGACCCCCGCCAACAAATAAGACAGCCAGCCGAAAAAAAAAAAAAGTCATTCAATAAAAAGTGGGACAATTGCGACGCATCCAATAGCAGAGAGACAAAAACAACAACAACAGCAATAACAAAAGTAACAACTCGCTTATATTGGCAGCTTGATATTTTTTTTTGGTTTTTGTTGCTGCTGCCGCCGTTGTTGTTGTTGTATTTTGAAGATTTCGTGATTTTGTGAAAGGCTTCTTGAGATTTCAGTCAGCAAATATTGCCGTTGTATGCAGAATTTGCCAATGCCGACGCCAGGGCAAACATTTGCCAGGTTTCGTTTGAGTCGCGCATAAGGCACACCACAGCCAACACACACACACACACACAAATATATATGTGTGCACATGTGAGGCAGGCAGGCAGGCAGGCAGGCAGCCAGGGCAAGATTAAAGCGAAACCATAGCGAAGCGTAACGTATCGCCATCGGCCAAGCGACAAGCGCGACAAGGTAATGTTCCCACGAAACAGGTTGTCCGCACTTCAGGCCACGACCACGACACTGCGCCGGCACAGAGTCAGACTTAGATTCAGACTCGAGTTGGACTCAGGCCCCAGCTCCAGAACATACCCCCAGTCCTCGGTCCACACTGAGTCCACACAGAGCCGGCTCTGACGCATGCGCGCGCCGGCAGCTCCCTAGCCCACAGTCGTTCGCTTAATGTAAACGACGCGGCGCATGCGCATGCCGACGTCGCTGCCGCCGTTGGCGTCGCCGTTTGCCGTCAGCATTTGGCTTATGGCCATCAGCAGAATTAGTTGGCAGTGTCGAGGAAGGCGTGTAATTGTTAACCAAGTTAGTTTTGTGTTTGTACATTACCAAAACATTGCCGTTTTTTTTTTTCTGTTTAAGACAAGGCGTATACGAGAATAAGAAACGACTAGGCGAGACTGGCCTTAAAACCGGAGCATTACAGTTAGGTATAAGCAACTGAGGAATACCCTGTGAATACCAAATCTAAAACTGTAGCAGTGACGTCAAAACTGTAGCAAAAAAATTAAAAACGAATTCTTGAACTTGGACTTTAATTAAGATTGCTAGCCTTATCTTTAACTTTAGCCAATATACCCCTTTCGACTTGCCGAACAGGGCATCAGTTCTACTGGCAACCGCGCCCCAGCCCAGGTTACATTTGGTGGCGTTGACTTGGCTTATGTTTTATAGCAGAACAGTCGAAATATGCCACATTTTAGCAGTCATAAGCCCGCATTATGCGCACTTAATTAATGCCAGGCCCAGAATCCGAGACGAGGGCGCACCGAAAGAGGCTTAAAGCAACAACAAAAACAATACATATACATATATATAGCAAACAAAAAAACTAAAAGGTAAAACATAAAACATAATTTTTAATTGCTTTTTATATATGCGGCTACCAGAGTAACTGAGTAAGCGGCTTTTTAGTGGCAGCAGTCGGTGATTTATTTGCCACAGATACTTAAGTATAGGCTACGTACACATCCATATATCCATGTATATACATAGAGCTTTAAGTCTGAACATGACTTGAATATTTATGCTTTCGACTACTGTAAGATAATAACCCTACTTCTAGCCAAGTGGACAGCCCACGCAAGCGGCTCAATAATATATCTTTCTTTCTTGTGTTCGCTTGGTTCGCTGGGGTTTTTGTTCTCTTTTCTCTTGGTCACTGAGCTGAGACCGGAAACTGCGATACATTCTCCGTAGATCGTTAGAGCAATAGACTACCGAGCGCCGCTTATCACTGCTGCAGTTGCTGCCTGCCGCGTCGCGTCGGTTGCCAGCGCTCGGGCTTATCGCTAGAAATTCCGCGATGACGTCTCACGTCCCACGTCCCACGTCTCGCATCTGTGTGCTCCATGCGGAACACCCCCGCAGCCCTATCAATGCGCTAGCTCGTGCCAAAAGTGTGCGTTTCGGTTTTGTTTTTGTTATGAAGCGAAGGAACAGTGGGAGCAATGAGAACTTTCGTTCCGTTTCGCTGCCCACAGCAACCAGAAGAAGAAGAAAAGAGGGAGAAGAAGAAGCAGCAGCTGTAAAGCAACAACAACAACTTACCGTCCAACGAAATGTGAAGGGCAACACAATGGCACCCACGCCCGGATCACTGAGCACAAAGCTGGAGCCGCCGAGTATCTTCGTGGTGGAGTTGCCAAACGAACAACCCGTCGATATGCTGACGCCCTGTTCCGTTGTCTGATACTCCTTTAGGCACAGCCGAAATGCCGTTGTGCAAGGCGAGCAACCTGCAAAAGATATGCGAAAATGGGGTAGATTAGCATCAAGAAATTGGGACAGAACTTGAAAATATTTATATATTAAAGGAAGGGGAAATATAGAGAGACTTAAGTCTGTAAAAATACATTTTATATTTTATCATGTCTATTCCAGTACTTCATTTATTTATGCACCTAACTTCAATTGAGAACAGACTATGCTAAACCAGTTTTATAAAGAAAATAATCTAACCGAAACGTAAACTGAAATTTCTCTTAAGAAATGATCTAGAAATAATAAATTATAGAGCTCTCGGTAGCTAAACCAAAGACCATGAAAAAATTCAGACTTTTACATTAATATGCATATTTATAATGCAGAATACATAAAACTGGGTTAGAAATCAAGAATCAAATTGTTCTCAAAGTGCTTATACGAAATTGAAATATATTTAATAGAAAAATACTATTATATATAGTTTTACTCTCAATTTAAAAGAGAAAGTCTGAAGAAACAATTAAAAGAAAAACACTTCTAAAATAAATGATAAATAAAAAACTTTGTATACTAAAATACAAAAAAAGTTCCTCTCGCAAAAATCTGACCTTGAGCTTCATAAGAGTCATTTTTGTATGCGATAAAAACATTTGGAAACGAAACGAAATTGAGTCAGATTAAAATATGTGTCAGTTATGTAACTTCTATATATGTATGTATGTATATTTTAATCAGTTATATTCGATTTGGGCGTAACTTACCCGTTGTCTTCGTGGCTCGCAGCTCCGAGGGCATGCCGCAGCAGTAGCCGCTTAGTAGATGGCTATTCGTATTTGAGATTTCTAATATTTCCAGCTCGAAGTTACCAGCTGCGGATATCTGTAAAAATCGAAAGGTACATCATCAGCAATAAGCCGCAGCCAAAAAACAGTCAGAAATGAAAAAGAAAAAGAAAAAAAAAACAGAAACATGTAAACAGAAATTTCGAATCGTTCAAATCAATCACGACCCATAACGAAGCCATAAGCTAAATAAGCGTACAAGACCGAAATAAGTCCCCGTCTGGGCAGACCCTGCCCCTACCTCTGCTCCCTTTGAGTCTCGCCTATCTAGCACTAACCGTACCCAATATCAAATAATATGCTCAACACCGTCGTCGCTACGTTCGCTTGTTGTAAAAACTAATAAGCCACCTAGGGCGCTCTGATTGGGCTACGGTAGAGGTTTTAATTAAAAAACACGAGAAAGAAATTCAAAATGGATGAAAACACGCACACATCTATATACACATACATATATATATAAATATAGTTTTTCTTGTTGTATAGGAATTCGTAGTCGAATGAAAGGAGCGCCAGACGCAGATTGGAAACGGGAATGAAGTCTGATAAATCTGCCGGCCAAATGAAACATGAAAATAATGAGAAATATTTTCAAACACAAAGCGCTTTGTGGTTGTGGCTCACTTAATCAAACGAGATATCCAGCCAGCTTATACAATTTAGAATGCCTTTTGTTGGCCATAACAGCTGGAGTTGGCTAACTGCCTAGCTGGCCAACTTGTTAACTGCCTAGCTGGCTAAATGGATAACTGGCTAACGGGCTAACTGGCCAACTGGTAGCATTGCAAATCAAGAGCCTATCGATAAGCGCATTGGCCATAAAATTAATAACGCATTAGATCGGCCAAGAAATTGCACATAAAATTTATCTATTTCCACATAATGTTTGCTCATAATTTAAGACTTCCTCTCCCTTGCACTACCTCTTACTCTACCTCTCTCACTCCCTCTCTCTCTGTCTCTGTCTTCTTGCACGACCATGGCCATCAAGTTTATAGTTTAGGGTTCATTACAAAGTCCGAGCGAAAAATATGCTAATGAAAAGTTTTTAGCTGGCAACTTTTATGGTTTCATATTTCACGAAATTTATTGTTGGGCTTCGTGCGCCTCGCACTTGGTAGCTGGCAGCGTTGATAAGTTTATTAGAAATAAATTGCAATTTAGCTCGAGCTCTGTCGCAGTCGGACTAACGGCAGTTGGCCCGTTTGGACGGACGCACTGCTTGGCCATGTGCACCTGTGCGGCACATATTGAACAAAAAGAAGAATCTTTAAGTTGCACTTGAGAGTTGACTGTCGTTGTTGTTGTTGTTGTTGTTGTTATTCAAGTTGAAGTTGTCGGAGCAGGCGAACGCGCATTGTTGATCAAACCATAGATCAATCAATGCACAGTCAATGCTTGCCACTTGCCACAGTCTTGGCTGAGTTCTCAGCCATCGGATCTCAGTTGTGCCTTTTGTTTGCCGCATTGTGCTGCAAGCATTTGGTCAGTGCCCCAGCGGCAAGTTGATTGGATTCTTGATCAGATCTGTGCTGTGAACCGGTTTGCCTGCTTACTTATTTATTTATCACATTTCTCTCCCTCTCCTTCTCTCTCTCTCTCTCTCTGTTTCTCTTGCTCACTGTGGAGCCTGCATTTTCATTCATGCCACAGACACGGCAAGTGCAGCTGCCACAGCTGCCACAATTTCTGATTCTCGCAATCAAGCGCTAATATTCGATACAAACTTTTCACGTAATCAATTCGATTAGATAATGCCCATGAAATGCCTCAAAACGATTCGTAATGCGGCGCCAAATATCAGAAAAGGGTCTCACAATTGATGCAACAAATAAATATACGTTTAAGGAAATGGTAAAAATATCTATATACAAATTGAATAAACATGAGAAAGTCACTATAAATAGAAGGAAGAATAGAATAGGTAAAGTGCAATGCGTTCAGCCTATGATTGCTCAGTTATTGTGGCATTACTTTAATATAATAATTTAATAATTTATATTATAATAAATCCAAGAAATCTATCTATTAAACTATAAACTTGAAGAGTTAATGCTCCTCTTGAGTGCAAAAAACTTACAAAATCTTTATTATATTTTATTATTAATTCAAGAATAGGTATTCTAAAGCTTTATTTTTATAATAAATCAAATAAATTCATATGATATTTTTATATGATTGTAGCTACTATCTATTCTATTCTATTTCTGGCAGCCCTCAGTTTTCATTTTAAAAGACTTTTCTACTATAGAAATTTAGAAAGTGATTCATATGGACTTTGGAGAGTATATATGGATAGTATGCATAAAGGGAGTTGCCAGATTGAGACAAATTTGTTCTATTTATCAATATAGAATCTATCTATCAGAATAGAATCAATAGAAACCTAATTTAAGCTAGATTTTCAAAATCAACTGAAATAACAGAGTTTCTAACTGAATTCAAAGCAAGTTTTATAGAAATAGACCAACATCAAAATTAACTCAACTTTATTAAGTTGTTCATTCAATTAAAGAAACCACACTCAACTGTCAACTATCATCCACTAAATGTTACACATCTCATGCTCGAATTGTAATACCCTCGGTAATTAAGTATTTTTAGCTTGCAGTTTAAGCCTTGTGCTAAATTTATAAACATATTAAGTTTAATGCATCTGTTTAATGAAGTTAAATACACAAATTCATGCGATATTCCATTTTGAAGATCACGTAATTATATTTTCATCAACTGGCGCCTGTAACAATAATTTTCGCCCTAATGAGCCCAACAACTGCAGTGCGGAACGTTTTGTTAATGCCTTAAGCGTTGCGATAAACAACAACAACAACAGCAGCAGCAGCAGCAGTGACAACAACAATAAGTTGTACAAACAAAACGATCGTGGGAGCTGAATGCTCAATTCGCCAACTCATTTTGTGGGACTTTCGAATGGCAAGAAGAAGGCGAAAAAGCTATACATATATACACGTATATACATATATCTTTATGAATATCTTCAACAGTTGCCGCCGACTGCCAGTTTAATACGCAGCTTATGATCAATAAATGTCAGGCCTTATGTGGCGGCTTTAGCTCGGCGGTACAAGCCGATTCCTGTACACTTTTAACTGGGTTAATACGCCCCATGATCACTGATCACTGACCACTGATCACGGATCACGGATCACGGATCAGTGACACTCGCTGAGCCGCAATCACAGCAGCGCACTCTCGTTTCCTGGAAACGACCCAGCTACAAAATATTTCACTTTTCCTTTGCTTAATTAATAACTAAATAGTAAAGGAACTAAGCATTGACTAGAGAATACTCGCCCGAAAACAGGCGAAATTCAAGAGGGATTTTATAAATATTTAATTAATAGAACAACTAGAATCTATAGGCTTTCATACATCTGACGGATCAGTAGATCCTCTGTCTTTTCCATTGCATCAATTGCAAAAGTATCTCAAAAATTAATCCTTATCTCCCTATCTATCAGAACAGATATAACTATGCCTGAACCTACTATATATTGTATATACACATTTTATATCAATATGATATTCCATTCATATCCTAAAAATATCGTAGTCAAACACTTCCAGTCATTATATATTATTATTATAAATTATTCATAGCTAATTATGCGAGCATTACAGAAAACCAAATATGCCCTTTTCCATTTCTGAGCGGACATAACAATGTTGAGCTAAACCATGCCCATTTAGAAGGCCATTTCTCATCTGACGACGACTTTTATCGCCAGTCTTAACCGAAATCAATGCACTCAAGAGCTGCTGCTGTTGCTGCTGTTGCTGTTGCTGCTGTTGTTGGAGACTCAGATAAATGTGTATAATCAATTTGATAGCCCTGTGTTGTGGATTAGGCCTGGGCATTCTAATGGCTGAAGCTGCGGCTGGTCGCGTATTAATCAAATTGTTGTTTGTCTTTATGTATGTATGTATATACAAACATAGCATATACATATATATATATATTCTTGATCGCAGGCAACGCGATTAATTTTATGTATCTTCGGACCGTTCGTTCTGTTTAATTGCCTCGCAGGCATCTGCGCTGGCATCTCAATACATGTTTAGGCACTTTGTATAACACTTTATGATGTCTACGCCCCTAAATAAAAATCTTGTGGGCAACGACTACCGTTGCTGCTGCTGCGATTGCTGTGGGAACCAGCTGGACCAGCGGCAAGGCCAACACATTTTCGAGTACCCAGCGAGGCTTTGATGCCTTGATAGCTACATGTTACTTTTTGCCTAAATAGTTCCGAGTATCATAAATACCCAAGCGAGAAAAGGTAATGTAAATCCAGGCTTACACACATTACTCATTGCTGATAAATATCGTGCGGGTTCCCTGTATTACATTTCAATTTATATTGAAATAGAGTAGTTCTCCTTCTATTGCTCTACAGCAACAATTTCTCAGTCTGATTGAATTCAGCTTTGATGGCTTTAGAGCAGTAGTAAAAGCAATAAAACTAATTCTAGATAAAACTTAATTAGTTTTATGGAGCTGCATGCGAAGTGTTGAATAAACACAAAATAGAAGATGTATATGGAAATGGAGTAAACAGAAACTACATATGCATATATAGGGTAAATTGAGAGAGGGAGAAAGAGATTTTTAGGACAATTTTAGTTATGTTTTTTGGGTTATTGAACTTAGAGGTGATATAAGTAAACTATCTGATGCAGAAAGAATTTTTGTATCTAAAGATAAACATACTCTAAATTTCATTCCATTCGAATTTGCTGAAGACTCTGAGCTAAGCTGAAGTTTATGAATGGCTTTAACCTTATGCTGTTTGCGAGTTGATTAGATAATCTACCACTATAAACTACATATGTCATGCTTATCATAGTCAGATAGTTCTTGGGTATGGCTGATACTACATACATACATACATACATATATCAGGCCAATAGCAATCAGATGTTGTTTCGTCGCTTTTGTCATGTTTGCAATTCTGCTATTTATTCTTCAGCACCCTCATCGATCAGTTCCCACACAGCAAGCTCTTCTTATTGCCCTGGGCGCAATTTGAGCCAAAAGTTGAATCAACTTCATTTTGGCTAACGAGAAATCAACATTGGGGCAACAGCAACACCCGCATATTTAGACTAAATTTTTTGTTGTTTTACTCTTTATTTCTTTGTTTCTGGTTCTTTTTGCATGTGAACGCTTTTTGTAGGGGTTGTTGTTGTTGGGTAGGGGCTTTGCTTACCTTATGGACTAACAATATTAAAATTAAAGCAATTAAGTTGCAGGCAGACTTTAATGATCGGCAATCGTCGATCAGCGAACGCAGCCGTTGCCGTTGCCTTTGCCTCGCTGCAGACATTGTTGATTCTCTCGCTGTTGTTGTTGTTGTCGAAATTGTTGTTGTTGTTGTTGTCGTTGTCGTTGTTGATTTTCGGCGAAAATGTTTTCTAAACATTTTATACATTCTGTGCGCGTTTTTGAACGTGTTTGCCGCCTGCTGCTGCAGACGATGCTGGCCCGCAGTTTAGTTCCTTGCTGCTGCTGGTTGTTTGTTATTAATAATGTTGTTGTTGTCGTTGTTGTCGTTGTTGTTTATGTTGTTGTTGATGCTGTTTAAGCACAACTTTTTGGCACAAGTAACGCACACTGATTGGCCATTAATTAGCCCATTGCCCAGATAACTATTGTTGTAAATATATATATGTATATATACATATGTATGGATATAAACAACTATTTGCGTATTGTTGTCGCTGTGTCAGGGCATTTTTTGTTTCGTTTTGTTGTTAATGTTGTTATCACGAACTTTTATTATTATTATTATTATTGCTTATTACAGCAATTGTTGCTGTTGTGCTTTGCATATATTTTTGTATTTAACTCTCATTCGTTTTCTATACACTTTACACTTCCACTTGATATGACGTTGTTGTTATTGTTGTTGCTGTTGTTATTGATATTGCTATTAGTATTGTTGCTGTTGCTGTTGCTGTTGTTAAGGCAATTGTCAAACAAAATGGAATCGAAACACTACTGCTAGTGGCAAGTGCTGTAAAATCCATTTCTCATTGCTTTTAAGCACGCATCATCAACGCTAATTGACACGCATTTGTTGTTGCTGCTGTTGTGGATGTTGCTGCTGCTGCAACAAGTGCTGGCAGCAACAACCGCAGCAACCGCAAAGCGGCTCAACGTGCAGCAAATGCAAATGCAATTCAATTTATGTTAATTTAACACTGTTGCTGCTGTTGCAGTTGCAAGTTGCAAGCTGCAAGTTGATGCTGCTGCTGTTGCGGTGTCTTTGGCCACAAGCAATTTGCATCTTGTGCGCATATTAATTTACAGATATTTTAGCTCTTGCCCACATTACTCACGCTGCCCCCTGTTGCTGCCCCCGCCCGCCTCTTGACTTGGCCTGTGCCATTTCCCCCCGTTTCTGCGGCAATCACACGATGTTGATCGGGTGTTAATTGTCCATTTAATTAAGTAATTTGCTACGCTTGCCCTCTCACCCCTCGCCCTGCCCCCGGCGAACGGAAGTCGTTGACTTTGAGTCGAATTTGTGCATTTGAGGCCGCTGTGTGAGAGCTGCAACGGCAGCCAGCCAGGCAGCAGGCACGACCGGAAGTGGACCAAAGGGTGCACTTGGCAATTGGCGCAATTGAAGTTGCAATGAGAGGGAAATCAAATATGACAACTGAAACATAGAGTATGCAATTTTATGGAAATGAACTGAAAACTAAACACTCAAATAGAGTGAACAGAATTTAGAAGACAGTAAAAGCATAGTCCAGCAAGTGTCCACATGACAGCTGCTCTCTTATACTATAGTAGTTCAGCTGATTGTCGCTGCGAATGTTTGCTATCAGCTAATTATATAAGCAGCGCCTGGCTTAGTACTTAGTTACAGTTATGAAAGCTCTGGCACGTTCTGTTTCGCCCTCTGGCTGCCTGCCTGCTCTCTTGCTTATGGTAAGCTCATCCGAATGCAAGCATTGCCCTCGTTCTGTTCTCTCCCACTCTCTCTCTCTCTCTCTCACACTTTCTGCCTCTCTGTATTATCACTCGCATAGTGGAATTGTTGTTGTTATCGTGCATTACGCGCTATTTACACATCCTATGTGCAGCTATATATGTATGATTCTGTGTATTCGTATTTATTTATTGTGCTTCTATTTGCTTTCTTTCACTCGTGTTTCGATTCCACTTTGTTTGCTTTTGCGGGTGCGCGGGTGTGTGTGCTTGCGTGTGTGTGTGTAGCTCTGAGTCTGCGTTATCAATGAAACCGTTGCGTTTGCGGCTATTGTGGACTCTGACGGAGGGCAAGGAACACATTCGCATTCGCATTCCCATTCGCATTGTTTGCACTTTTACTTTAGTGCTTTTATTAACAAATTTATTGTATGTATGTTTGCGAGTGTGTGTATGTATGTCCATATATGTATGTAGTTCGTATGCGTATTGTACGAGTAATTGAGCGCTATTTCCGTTATAATATTTATTTCGCACTGAGAATCACACGCTGAGCCGAAGACTTTCGAAGCTTTGATTTATGTTAAGTTAAATCGACAGTTGAAAAAAAATAAATAAATTTATATGAACACACACACACACACAGACATCAATTGTGCTGTTGCTGTTGTTGTTGTTGTTGTTATTATTGTATTTGTTGCTATTGTTATTGTGTTGATTACTTGTTGGCTTTCTGCTTTGCCATCATTTGTTGTAATCAGCAAGCAATTCAATTTAATTGTAACACATTTAACACTTTCACATAATTTTCATTGATTATCATTGTTGTCGTTGTTGTTGTTGTTGTTGTTGATCACACACAAACACACTGGCACACAGTCCCAATTGCACGCACACATAATCCAATTGGCATTTAGGGTTTACCGTTTGCACCGCTGCAAAAGTGCTCTTTACTGCTCGAAGCACGACGGTCGACTAAATACGTCGCTATTAAGCGTGTCCTGCGGCGTTCGGTTAGCCTGCAGCAGTAGCAACAGCAGCAACAGCAGCAACAGCAGCAACCGCAGCAACCGCAGCAACCGCAGCAACCGCAGCCGCAGCAGCAGCCACCACACGGGGCGGAGCAACTCACGCGAGAGCGTTTGCTAAGAGAGCAACTAGCAGCGGCAGCCCAACCACCACCAGCTGCAGCAGCACTGATATTTACGAACCGGCGTACGCCAAAGCTGGCCACTGTTCGAGCTCGAATTCGAGTTCGAGTTCGATATCGAGATCTTGTCTTGTACGTAGACGACGTTGACTTCCGCTCGCTGCTTGCGTGCGCTTCAGGCGTCAAGTTGCGACTGATTGGGAACTACTGCTGACGGCGTCTGGCATTGCCGCTGGGCACGTTCACTCCGAGCTTTGTCAGCTCGGCGCTCGGCGCGCGCGCTCTCTTAGCATGTCAACCGGTTTCTCTCTTCGCTCGGCGCTCTTTAGCCAGCCGCTGATTGGTCGCCCGAACATTGCCTGCGGTCTGCGCGACTGACTTGTTAAACGGAGTTGCTCCGTTCCGAAGTGGAAGTCGTTGGCGTTCGGCTGCGTCGGCTACGTCGACTACTGCTCTTGCTGTTGCTGCTGCTGCCTACACGCATGCGTGTATGTGTCTGGAGGCGCTTTTTTATGATTTCAACTTAATTATGTTTATAAACGCTTGCCGCGCCTGCTCTAGATCTAGTTAAAATGCCGCACGGCAGCCTCTGCAATTGGCCCAAGCGTTTCATTAGCGTTTTATGGCCAGATCGTGGCCAGCGCACGGCCCCGGGGACACGTTTCACTTGCGCTGCTCCAGGCGTACAATTAACACCTGGAATAACAGTAAAAAAGATGTTGAACGACTATACGGCATCCGTATGTGCACAAGCTCTGCCTGCCCACTATAAATATGATCCGAGCTGCCCATTTTTGGGGGCCAATTATTAGTACAGACTTACCGCACAGACAGCGCGGCGCGACTCTGCCCAATTATATGCGGCTCGAGTGTGTATAAATCAAATTTAAATGCAACTCTTTGGGCTATCGATATGCCCGCTTGTTGTAGCTGCTGCTGTTGTTGTTGTTGTTGTTGTTGTTGTTGTCGTTGTCCAAAACAAAAGACTTAAGCAACAAACTTGGCAATTACATGCAGACAGCAGACAACAACGCGGCAGCATCTTTTGTTGTTATTGCTATTGTTGTTGCTGTTACTGTTGCTGTTGCTGTTGCCGTGTTGTTAGCGGCTCATATTTCTTAGCGCGCATATCTAAATATCGAATCATGTCGCTGATTTGCTCTGCCGCACCATTGTGACTGCAACTAGGCACTGCAATGGCAACGGCAACAGCAACAGCAACAGCAACGGCAACGGCAACGGCACCGGCAACAGCAACACCAACAACACACACTAAATCTCATTGTGCCGTTGTGACATGACTCTTGTTCGACAATAGATAAAACAAATTGACTTGGTGTGTGCCCAAAATGTCTTCTCTAGCCATTGGCCTAGCCAGTTGCCGTTGCTGCCGCATCTGCTGCTGCTGCTGCTGCTGCTGCTGTTGTTGTTGCTAGTGGGCGTACCAACAGCAACAACAACTTGAAACGCTTGCAGCCGCCGCCGCCGCCGTCGCATTCGCATTGGTACCTTTGTCATCTTTTGCAGTCGACAGTCGACAGTCGACAGTGAGAAAAAGTGCACCACAATGCCCATTATCAACAGCATATCTACGAAATCCCCGAGCGACAATTGTCCAACGGGGCAACGGCGACACCGACAGCAACACGCTGTCCAAATATGTTGCAAGTTGGTGTTATTCTTCACACGGCATCATAAATTTCACGTATAATTGACGCTTTCAGTTATATCAAAATTGGCTAAAAGGCAGCACCAGCAACAACAACAACAACAGCAGCAGCAACAACAGCAGCAGCAACAACAACAGCAGCAACAGCTTTTGCGTTGGCGGCTATCGGACTCCAGGGATTACTTTTGCACTGTGTCTTGTTGCTGTGCTGGCTGACTGTGGCTTACATTGTTTTTGGCCTACAGCCAGTCGGACGGACGAGCGGCCAGAGTGACTGAGTCAGACAGCAACTACTTGCTGTCTACAGGTGTTTATTTTTCATACGTTTTAATGGCATTTCTTTGTTGAAATTGACTCTTATTTTTATGTGAAACCAACTTACATATATACTATATATATATATATATGTATATATACATTTGTATACCAGATCTCTGTTTGCCTGTTTTGTGAGCACATGCACTGTTTTTCCGCAACCACTGACAGCTGCACAAGTGGCACTCGAAACATTTTGCAGCACACGCCATAAATCCCAAAAATCAAACATATTGAGTAATCAAAGCTGCAGAGGCTGCACGCAATTAAACGCATCCAACAAATTTTGGGCAGCATGCCACAAGAACAACCAACAACCAACAAGCAACAACCCACAACCACCCTACCCCACGCACAAGTAGAGATAGCGGGAACAACTTTTGCTACAACCCCCGTTTGGGCTGGGCTCATTAGGCAAACAGTCAAATATGTTGGCAATTTCCAACCAGTTGTTGGTTTTGCAGCACTCAAATTTTATGACAGATTTTTCAAGTGCTTGGCGGTTGCATGGCCTGCACTACCCTATACAGTTACTTTAAAGGGCATATTGAACCTAGAGACAAAATGTGAATATTGAGCGAGATTGCAGGAAGAGTTCGCATTACAGGATATCTCCTTAGCGAGCATTGATTGCAGCGACTTCTTGCTGGCTGCTTCCGTCTCTGCGGTGGCGACGGCGGGCGTTTAACTGTGTGGTTAAGAGTGAAGTCAGCAGAGGGCGGCGCAGGGTGCAGCTGGAGGGCCTGTAAAAGAAAAACATTGCCAGAGGTTAGTTGTTTATGAACCTTTTTATAGCCGTCGGTCGGTCTTACATATTTATGCACCATATTTTACCAATGCGGTAAGTACTTTGTGTGGTTTCTTGACAAGCAGTAAAGTAAATATAAATCAAGAAAACATTCAAAAATATAAATAAATAAAGAAGTAACATAAATATAGAAAAATAAGTGATAGATATATATATATAGATATAGATATAGATATAGATATAGATATAGATATAGATATAGATATAGATATAGATATAGATATAGATAGAGATAGAGATAGAGATAGAGATAGAGATAGAGATAGATATAGATATAGATATAGATATAGATATAGATATAGATATAGATATAGATATAGATATAGATATAGATATAGATATAGATATAGATATAGATATAGATATAGATATAGATATATATATATATATATATATATATATATATATATATATAATATATATATAGATATAGATATAGATATAGATATAGATATAGATATAGATATAGATATAGATATAGATATAGATATAGATATAGATATAGATATAGATATAGATATAGATATAGATATAGATATAGATATAGATATAGATATAGATATAGATATAGATATAGATATAGATATAGATATAGATATAGATATAGATATAGATATAGATATAGATATAGATATAGATATAGATATAGATATAGATATAGATATAGATATAGATATAGATATAGATATAGATATAGATATAGATATAGATATAGATATAGATATAGATATAGATATAGATATAGATATAGATATAGATATAGATATAGATATAGATATAGATATAGATGCAGACATACTGTAAGTTTCCATATGAATATTAACCTATTTTTCAGCTTGCCCTATATATGACCCACCCTAATAGTAATTCTGTAGACATCATCATCCATCACAATCACCTGATTCAGCAACTGTTCTCATCATTTGTTCTCTTCATTTGTTCTGCCCCGCACTTGTCGCTGTCGCTGTGAACTCCACACATGTTGCGGTCGAATAGAGTATATCAGTTCATCAGGACGATCACTGCATGCCTCATTTAACGCCCTTCGCCCAGCCGCAGGGAAGAACCGCCCCTAAAGTCTATATCCAAATCAGTAAGGCAAACATGCTTCGCATACACATGAAATTATAACACGAACAAAGGCGATTAATTAGCGATAGGTCGAGGAGGGGTTGCGCTGTAATCGAAGCTGACAACAGGAAGGGAACTGCGCGTGCTCTTGCCTGGCCAATCGGCGGGCAGGCTGGGCGGCAGGGCGCTGGTCGGGGGGTGGCATATGCAACTGCAGCCCAAAATCCATGCACGTGCATATGTCATTTTTATGGCGCTGTTCGTGTTGCCATAAATCCATAACAATATGACAAGTACAAGTACTTTAGCGGCAGCTTCTCTCATGTGCAACATGTTTGCACGTTCACGCCAGAGACGCCCCGCACATGCAGCATGCAGCATGGGGCATGGTGCCTCCAGCTGCCTTTGGCTACCTTCAGGTGATTGCGATCAGCAGCCGAATGCCCGGGTGTGCATCTGTGTGTGTCTGTGTGTGTGTGTGTTAGCCAGGATGCTCATTTGTGAGTGGATGCTGCTGCTGCTGCTCCTGCTGCTGCTGCTGCTGTTGTCTACGCTTCATTTGGCGTGGCTACAAAATATTTTGCGCCACTCGACGATTGACATGATTTACATGAAGTCAGGGCAGACGCACGTTTTTATTACATTTTCGTGGCTGTAAGTGCGCCCAGGCCAAGCCATGGCCAGGCACCACCAAACGATAACCACTGACAATTGTGGCTCGCCGGCTTGGCTTTGATTTTTTGTTGTTATTTATTTTTCATCTTGCTTCATTTTGTTGTGGTTGTGTTACGCATCGGCGTTGGAAAACCCAACAGCTGTGCGGGACGACAAGGGGTTAAGTGCGCATAATCATTTATCATTTTTGTTGTATTTTTTTATTTTGTTACAATTTTCAAGTGCAGCACCACCACCACAATACTATAGTAACCACCACCACCACCACCAACTAACAGCAACCTAGCCCAACGCCCACTTGTTTGCAATTAAACAAAACAATAAAAAGTGTGGCAAGTTTTTTTCTTTTCGAGTACCTTAATATGATCATAAATGTTTAAAAGAGGGTATGATAGCCTATTCTGTGCGTATGTGACAGAGCAGGAGACATAAATCGTGAGCTATAGCAAGTATAGTAAAGATAATAATCAGGTCTATTCTGCACTATTTATGAATAACGAGTAGAATGAACATAGCATTGAAATATATTCTAATATTTAGTAGATTTTATACTAAAAATTGCTTCCTGGTTGTAGTAATTGTTGCTGCCCTTCTAATTCTGAGGACTCATTGTTCTCTTAGTATTCATTCGCAGTTATCTGATTTTTATTCTATATCGAAGCTCTTACTGTTCAAGGTCAAGGTCTTTCTCTCTCCTTTAATCTTCATCTACATTCTTAGCTTGAAATACCTTCTATAATTTCATCTCTCGGTGGAGTACAGGGTATATTCTAGTCAAGCCTAGATCTAGAACTAGATCACTTTTACTCGTAGTTATATGTTGTTGATGACGAAGTGCTTGATGCTAGTGAGATTGATGGTGGTGGTGGTGGTGGTGGCAGTGGTGGTGGAAGTCACTGTCACACACACACACATACGCACACACACTCGCACACCCACTTGTCACTGTCGGGCTGAATGTCGCTTTTGTGTCACATATAGGAGCAGCGGCTTAAGTCGACAGTTTAATTTAGCTTTGGAAATTGAAAATTAAATACACTCAAGTGAAGATCGTAATCGTAATCCTTATAGGCCGATGCGTAATCACATCATTTATTGGATTTTCAAGCTTATTTGGCTTCATTAGGTCTTAATCAATTTCGAAGATCTAACATAGAAAAATTGTCAATCGTTTAGAGTTAAGAGTTATGTTTACAAGCCAACTGAGATGGTTTTCTTTGGTGGTCTCTTGGAATTCTTTTCTCTTCTTTTCTTTTGTTTTGGTTTTTAGTCTTTGGTCTGTTTTGTTTGTTTTGGGTTAATTGTGTGTCTATAGAATTTTAACTAATTAAAATACCTATAAAGGCAGCATGTTGAGTCCTGCAGCGGCAACATTTTCAGCATTTCATTGGAAATTTGGAGCCTAACCGAGCCGAGCCGAGTGGATTGGATAAGCAACACGCTAACCCAAACGCGGCCAGCGAGAGAGCCCCAACAAATGACTGTCAGACCAGTTTCGAAGGCCTTTGCGAACGGCTAAAGATGAATGGTTCGCTCCTCTTCAATCTGACTCTTGGCTGGGCTGGGGCGTTGTTGTAGCCTCAATCTGCTGACTGCTACTCCCGCCGCGGATTCGTCGCTCATGTCCGGCGAGCCGCGACTGACAGCCAGCAGCGGCAGAACACCAGAATCGACAGCCGAGCGCTGTTTACTACTACAATAAGAGCCGAAAACAGAAACAACAACAAAAGCAAAACCCAAAAAAAAAAAACAGTAAGAGGAAAAAAAAAACAAACTAAACTGAACTGAACTGGGCTCCAGATCGGCTTGTACTGGATGGAGAAATAGCTGCAATGGACAGCTGAAAAGGAGGCTGGAATTTTGTTGGGATGGAAGCTTAAAACTTTAGCATTTTTAATTAGCGCGTTCTTTGTTTTCGTTTCGTTATTCGTTGCGTTTTACACACAGCTTCCAATGGGAACATCAACAAAGAAACAAAAAGAAGGTAACAAATAATCGAATCGATTTTAAAACGATTTTTTGTTTAAAGTATTAATAGCTATACAAATTTGTTAAATATAAAAGTGCAGCTGTCAGAATGACTTTATAGCGCTTTTATAATATAATAATCAAATTTTGAATATTATAAAAATTAATATATATGTCTATATTTAAGTTATATTAGTAGAGCAGCAGCTTCAGCTAAATATAATTTAAGATTCTGTTTCCTAAAAAAAAGAAAAGTCAAGGATGTACCCTATAATATGAAACCCAGCAGCTTCTTCAATAGAATTACACGATTCTCATAAAGCCCAGACAGATATCTCAGATATTCAGATCTTCAGATCTTCAGATCTTCCGAGCTTGAGCTGAAGTCGCAACTAAATTGCGTAAGTGGTTCAGCTAGAGCACCCAATCTTGAGAGGCATTTCAGCTATTCCAACTATAGATTTCTATATCTATAGACTATGCGAGATAAGTTCTAGTGCTGCTCTGTGCGTCTGTCAGATGCTTTGGAGAACGATTTATAACAAAATAGGCGACCAATTACGCAGGCATGCCTGCGAGGCAGCGGTAGTGCGCTGTCAGCTAACTGTTTGGCATCGGCAGCAGCAGCAGCAGCAGCACTTGGGGCTATAGGAGGAGGAGTAGCAGCAGCATCATCGTAAAAGACAACATACATAAATATCAATTACAGGTCCATAAATTTGAAACCAATTAGCCAAGTGAAATTGATAAGAGTCGTTTGCGAATGCAGCAATTTACAACAATTTCGCCATCAAATAGTTGCCTGACAATGGACATCAATTGGAAGCGGGAAGCTAAAGAGCCTAGCAGACGGACAGACTTCTGGGGCCAATGGACGTTTATGCAAACCGGGCGAAATGGCTAACAACTTAATACAAATTGAAAGCTCAAAAGCCAAATGTTGCGTTCTCACATTAAATGGAAACGGCAGCAGCCCGAGAGTCGTAGCAGGAGTCGGAGCAGCAGCAGACGATGGCTAAGTTGGGCCAGCAACCGGAGACAGCGGCAGCGAGCACTACTTAACTTTTCGACACCCAATGAAATTTTCGCACATTACTGCCAAAAGTATCTAGATGCAAAAATATCTGCTCGAGCCCGTTGCCACTTTGCATGCAACTGCAACGTTGCCCACTGCCCACCGACTCATATCTGCATCTGCTGGTAGGCAAATGCAATTTATTATACGTCCCAGCCGGGCCAGAGCGCATGGCCAGGCAGCCAAAGGGAGACGGCGAGCAGCAGGCCAACTGAGCGTAGAGATCGAAGCAACGTTCCCTATGCACACACGCAAGCCTTTTGCCATTTTCTTATTAATACATTTTTATACCCTATAGACAATGGCAAGAGCGAAGTGGGTATGTGCGTATCTGAATGTGATGGTAGATGTATAGATGTCTGCAGCAGGAGAGAGCTGATCAAGGTTACTGTAGAGAAAGAGATAAAGAGCTCGTGTTACAATCCTGATAGAGTCCCATATTCTTAAGATACTTGGAACTAAAAACTATTTGTGGAAACTTATATGTAACTCATGATATATATAACTGTGGAAAGTTATGAATCTCTAGACGAGGTCTGTACGTATAAAGAGGTGGTAGGACGAAGACGAGTTATAAGAGACTCGTGACTGAGAATATGGCACTGTAGACAAGGTATATATGGGCATATCCCACTTAATTATATACAGGGTATGCGCATAGTTGGGCACTCTCTATTGAAGCTGCGCTGCGGCGGTGGCGTTGGTGTCGGCCTGGTTGGCATTGCAATTGGCAAAGCTAGCAGAGACCCAGGGATCCTGAATCCCCGTCTTGGGGGCAACGGCAACGGCAGCCACAAAAATCAGATAAAAAATGCTTCGCACACGATTAGGAATTTTTAATTAAAATATTTTGTACTGCTGTTTGTAGTTAATTTTGTACAACAACGGGCACACAAAGTGCCACAGTGGGGCAGAGCGGGGCAGAGCGGGGCGAAGGCGAGGTGAACGAATGCAGCATAAGCACCTGTATTTCGTTGTTGTTGCTGTTGTTGTTGTTTGTTGTATGCGTGTAGAACAGCAGAAAGTACGAGATCCGATTTCAATGCCGCAAAGGGTGCCGAGTGCGGAGGGGCATGCAGGCAGGCAGGCAAATCCTGTAGCACATTTCGCTTTCGTGCCCAGATCCGCGAAACTCCCTTCGGGCAACATTTCAACCTGCCACTGCGGTGGCAGCATTGATGGGCGTATACATGCGATTCTTTCCGTGCCTTCCACTTTTTGCTGCCGAGTCGTTTAGCTTAACTCAACATATTTTTAAGTCGCAATCGGAGTGTGAGCGAGAGCAAGAGAGACTGAAGTGGGAGAGCGCGGGAGCGCATCGATGATATATTTAGTGGCAGGCTAAGCGAAAGACTTAAGCAACGAACTTGCGATTACGACACAGCATGGCGCACACATGACTATTCGGCTGCTGCAGTTGCATCGCCTGCTATCATATGTATTATATATACATATATACATATATATATATATAAATTTGTATATGTATATACTTATATATATAGCCAAGGCAATTGGTGGCTCGGCTACGCCCGATGCCGATCGTCGCACGACTTTTGTCTGGCCTTTTTGTGCTGTGTGTTATGTATTGGCCACATTAACCACACTCCACCGCTACCCCCCCCTCCATACACTTTGCTCAGCGAGTCGGCCTTCCCCTACTCCGTCTCGTCCTTTCGCATTGTGTTTTGCGCGCAAATTGAAGATCGTGTTAAACGCTTAAGTCTCTTCTTCTTTTATTTTTTGCAGCCAGCCACAACAACAGCAAACACATGAGGCACAATGCATCATTAGCGCTTGTGGCAAATGTGTTTGCCATGCACTCGCACACACACACACAGACAGAGGCAGCACATTTGGTGCAACAAGTGCAGCAAAGCGAGTTCATTGCCTCCATCGCTTTGATTATTGTGGCTCGTAAATTATGACTAATTGATATACAAATTCAAAACAGGCTTTGCGATTGCAACATGCAGCCAAAAACAACTGCAACACGCACGCGATTTTGGCTCACTCAATTTATTATTTGTGCCGCTGCCTATGACAAATCTGCGACATCTTTCAGTCAATGCAGCGCAGCATCGCGACGTGCACAGCATCCAAAACAAAGCAGCCCACGCCCCAAGCTCAACTGTGAGCTCTCATCTCAATTGTGTTTGCCTTCTTCATTATTTAGTCAACAAATAAGCCGGGCCAAACACTCGGAAATTGTAAACATTTAAAATGCAAAATGTGTCAAATAAGAAAACAGTTTTTCAGTCTTAAGCGCTGCGTTTCTCTTCATTTGCCTTTTGCGTTGTCTCTGTCTCTGTCCCCTAAGTAGAAGAAAAATGAGCCTCAAATAAAGGGTAAATAAAATAAATTTACGTTTTGCGTGGCGTGAAAAAATGCGCACGCACAGATTTTGTAAATGAAGGCGAAATGAGAAAACAACAGCGCACACAACTGGAGGGCGGCAGGGCGGCGCGGGGCGTGGTAAAGCTAAAAGCAACACAGTATGCGTAACATGTGCGTACTTAAGCGTTTACTAGCCCAAGTCGTAACTTGGGCTGAGCTGGCGATGTTACATTCACCTTAACAGATTTGACTCTATTCGGAATTTGAAATTTGTTATCTACGATGAGATAGAAATAAAGCTAGAGCTAGAGCAAAATTTTCTTCGTTTCTTGATTGCTATTTATGCCTTATATATAGTAACTCTCAGATAAATATAAAAGTTCAAAAAATAGAAAAACTTACAAATTGTTTGCGTTAAAAAAAAAAAATAATAATAATAAAATAATAATAAAAATTTGGGTATTTTTAAATTTAATATTAAATTATTAATTATTATTTTATTGTCTTTTTTTATTTTATATAATATAAATTTTTTATATAATATAAATTTTATTGCAGCTTTTGTCTTAGATTGTTTAAGTAAAATTCATTTTTTTCCTATACTGATTCACACCAACTCAACCCGCATCATATGTGCATTAACGATATATTCTCATCGAACTCAATTCAGTTCAAGCTCTTGGCAAATTCAAATTGATACAAATATATATGTGTATATCTCAGAATAATTAATTGATATTTGCGATCATTGAACCATTTTAGCCTTGTGCATGGCAGAAATTCTTTGAATTATGTCAGTTGCGCATATTTCAAGGCGAAATAAATGCGAGGCACAGCGCAATTGTCACCTTGAGCCGTCGCTCTGCGCAGTGCGCGCTTAAGACATATGGTCAGTAAGTGCTTTATGTATGGCCAAGTCTTAAATTTAGTGGCTAAGTAACGACGCCTATAAAGCAACTGCCAGATTTCCATATAACTAACAAATAAAAGGCAGCAGCAACAACAACAGCAGCAACTGTCCAAGCGTTGTAAACATTTTAACTAGTTTTTGCTTACAGCAATTTCCATTTTAAAAACATTTGACTTGTATTTTAGAAATGGGTATGATGGGCTTGATGGTTGATGATTGTGAATATATGAAAAGATATAAGAAGGTAAGGCATAAGCCAGGATAGGAACGAGAGAGCGAGGAAACTAGCTAGCATCCAAGTATGTATGTATATCTGTCTATCAGTCTATATGTATCTGATATCTAATCTGTATACATATCTGATATATGTATACTCTGCATATCTTATATATCTAATATATATATATATGATATATAATATAATACATACCATGTAAATCCAAGACTTATTATGGTTATATTACAATATCTGCAGCAGTCTAAATATTTTAGCTTTAAATATAGCGTCATAACACAGGGTAATTAATAGTCGTTCACTTATCGTTAAATCACTCGAATTTGTATTTGTATTTTTTCTTCTTTTTTTTTATTAACATGCACCACGAGTACGCGACATAAAAAACTGGAGCAGCAGCATTTTTAGCTGCTACTAAAACGAAGCAAACGAAGCAAAAAAAAACTTCTCAAAACGAAATCGAGTCGTGTCTTTAATTGTGTATTATTTTCATTTCAATTTTAATTGCAAATTTTGAGAGAGTATGTGTGTGTGTGTGTGTGTGTGAGTGTTGCATGGGTGCTGACCAGTTGGCAGAGTTGATTAAACATGCTAAGCAAATACACTTCATTATGGGCCATTTTCCAGCGCATGTCACTCACAGCGGCCACATATTTCACTCAAGCCGAGCAGCAGCTGGGCGGCGGGGCGCATGCAAAGCAGCCCCATGACGTTGTAGGAGGCAGGCAGAGGCAGACCGACCCGAGCCAAGCCGAGCCAACCTGAGCCTAAATTACAAGTGCAACGCATTCCCAGGCCGATTTCATCAAAATGATAAAGAGAAGACGGCCAAAACGCCGCCGCCGTCTGACTGGGCTAAGCTGACTGACAGGCCAGTGTCAGTGCCTACTGTTTGCACTGGCTCAGCCCTGGCCAAGGCCCAGGCACAGCCACAGGCACTGGCCCAGGCACTGGCATTGGCTTTGGCCCTGGCCCTGGCTCTGGCCACAGCCAGTAAGCAACAACAACAACAACAACAATCGAAACATTTAAGCACTTTACGCTACGCTCCACTTGAGCTGCGTTACGTTTCACATTCGAGTGCAAAATCAACACACAAACAACATTACTGAAGGCGCAGGCAAAAGATTTAAATGCCTATCGCAGCGACACATCGACAATCGTCCCGATGCCCGTCACCATCGGCCATAACCAGAGATGCCAGATACAAAAAGCGGCCCCCCCCCCTCCCGCTTCTCACCCCTAAAAGGGCTGTGGGCAGACGGTGGCACTTGTATTTGGTATTGATCTAATCTATCCACGTTCAGCGCATGTACGCTGCATGTTGGCTGTCGCTGTAGCTGTTGTTGTCTCGGCGGTGGTCTGCATAATGACTGAGAGCCAGCCGAGCAGTCGAGCAGCCGGACAACGCAACGGGCACAGTGGGCAACGAGAAATCGGCCCACGCAAGCAGCGCGACTAACAGCTTCTTGGTTTTCGATGGTCTTTATTGAGAAATTACCGGGGCACACAAAATGAGGTGTCAGATATGAAATTTGTTTGGCTGTGTGCCGGCCTATCCAAAAAAATCTATCTATGCATAATTTTTGTCCAAGTTCGTTGCCTAAGTCTTTTGTTTGCCACAGCATATTTACGATGACAAATATGGCTATATGGGGCCATTGAGAGAGCACATTCTGAGCACTCAGCGTCCATTTGGTATGCAGTCCAGTCCATCGCATCATATAGCCATAGAGCATCGAACAAACGGGACCAGCGGGACATATGGGATGGGTGGGGAGGGGGGGCGCATCCAATCG